>CM038112.1:45040844-45403182 GCA_001642375.2 Mentha longifolia | reverse complement strand
AAGATTAATAGCAGCTAATGCTACTCCTCTTAATATCAATTATAAATTATCTAAAGCATATATTTGTAATGATAATTATTGTTTCAAAACTCCGTTTATCCTAGTTAAAAATCTCAATCAAGATGTTATTCTTGGAAATCCCTTTTTAACAACTATTTATCCTTTCAAAGTAGATGGTCAAGGAATTACTACTAATATATTAGGAAATTCAATTTCTTTCAAATTTCTTAACCCAATCAAAGAAAGAGAAATATCCCTATTACAAAAACATTTCATCTTTCAAATTAATTCTATTCAAAGAAAACAATCTCATATTAAAACTCTTCAAGAAGAATTACCTTATGTTAAAATTGAAGAAGAACTTCTTAATAAAGATATACAACCAAAAATTATCAATATTGAAAATTTAATGAAAAAAGAAATTTGTTCAGATCTTCCAATGCTTTCTGGAATAGAAAAAAACACGAAGTTACTCTACCTTATATTCCTGGTTTTAAAGAAAAGATATCCCAACAAAAGCTAGACCTATTCAAATGAATCATGAATTACTTAACACTTGTAAAGAAGAAATAAAATCTCTTCTTAATAAAAAATTAATAAGACCCTCAAAGTCTCCTTGGTCTTGTGCTGCTTTTTATGTCAATAATCAAGCAGAAAAAGAAAGAGGAGTACCTAGACTTGTCATAAATTATAAACCACTAAATGAAGTCTTAGAATGGATTAGATATCCAATACCTAATAAAAGAGACCTTATTAAAAGACTTAACAAAGCCAGAATCTTTTCCAAATTTGATCTCAAATCAGGATTTTGGCAAATTCAAATATGTGAATCAGATAAATATAAAACAGCTTTTACAGTCCCTTTCGGACATTATGAATGGAATGTTATTCCATTCGGATTAAAAAATGCCCCTTCAGAATTTCAAAATATTATGAATAGTATCATGAATGATTACTCAGATTTTTCAATTGTTTATATTGACGACATACTAATATTTTCTCAAAATATTGATCAACACTTTAAACATCTTAATATATTTATACAAGTTATTAAGAAAAATGATTTAGTTATATCAGCTTCAAAAATTAAAATATTCCAAACAAAAATAAGATTTTTAGGACATGATATTTACAAAGGAACTATTAAGCCTATTACTAGGGCTATTGAATTCGCTCAAAAATTTCCTGATGAAATCAAAGATAAAACTCAATTACAAAGATTCTTAGGATGTTTAAATTACATCTCTGATTTTTTCCCAAACTAAGAATTATTTGTAAACCTCTTTTCAAAGACTTCAAAAGAATCCACCTCAATGGGATTCTACTCATACTAATATTATAAAACAAATCAAAATAAAGGTTAAATCCTTACCTTGTTTAGGAATACCCAACCCAGATGCATTCATGATCATTGAAACTGATGCCTCAGACATTGGATATGGAGGTATTCTCAAACAAAGAATCATTCATTCATCTGCATCTCATACATCTCATTCTTTCAAAGAACAGTTAGTTAGATTTCATTCTGGAATCTGGCTTGGACCTCAAAAGAATTATTCTACAATTAAAAAGAAATTCTTGCTATCGTTTTATGTATTTCAAAATTTCAAGATGATATTTTTAACAAAAAGTTTTTACTTAGAATAGATTGCAAATCTGCCAAAGAAATTTTACAAAAGATGTTAAAAACATTGTTTCCAAACAGATTTTTGCCAGATGGCAAGCTATTCTTTCAAGCTTTGATTTTGATATTGAATATATCAAAGGAGAAAATAATTCACTACCTGATTTTCTAACTAGAGAATTTCTTCAAAATCCTGCAGACCAGTCATGAGTCGTCAGACTCCCGACCACTATTCAAAAAATATTCCCCATTCAAATCAATTTCAAATTCTTTCTGAGTTTCCTACTTTACCGTACACTCAAATCGTTAAAGGTACTGCTCCAAATACTCCCATCAAAACTACAGCATCATCCTCAATTCAGCTCAAACCAAATCTCTCAAAGGTATATTTTACCAAACCAAAAACCCAGCACATTACCTTTACCAAATTCTCTTCAGCACCAGACTTCAAAACATTAAGAGATATTCTTTCCAGATATTTTCCAGAAGGATGTCATTGGTATCCTGACAATCCTCAAAAAACTCAAAAGTTTTATGAATTCATTTTGGTTGATTCACAATCGATTGAGTTAGTTCATAATCCCGATCGTAATGATCCCAATAAGGTTTCCTTTTCAAAATGCATTATCAAAAAGATTATCAGATCTGACGAATGGACTTTTCCTTTCTCTGAAAGAGGATTTTCAAAGTCTTTTATTCCTAAAGGATACAATTACCCAGATTACAAAATGGCCTGGTTCAAAATGTTTTTCTTCAGACCATTTGATCATTCATGGTTCTTTACATTCCATACCGATTTCCTTAAAACTGTTTACCCAGTTTGGTTTATGGAATGGTGGATTGATTTTGGGCCACTTCCAAATATTCTCCCTTCCGATGTCCTTGAAGGATATCAACTTTTTATTTCAAAAGCCCCTGGACCAGCTCATAAAGAAATCCAATTTTATGCAGAATTTAAGGTTCCTTGGATTCTTTGCTGGAGCTTTTCCTTTGCTCAATTCCATGCAAAACCTCTTCCAATCTCTATTGTTAGAGAATTCAAAATTAAGTGGTGGCAAAACTATTCTACAAAGTTTTGCAACCTTCAAGTTGTGAAACACTTCCTTCAAACTGGTGAAAAACCCAAATGGGTTAATCCCAATAAATCTTCTCCTCAGACCTCAGATTCCAAGAAGGAAAAAATTCTTAAAGAAAAAATTCATTCACCCCTTTCTCAAAAACAGATGAAGATACTTCAAATTCTTGAAGACGATCCGGATATGGCAAAAGACTATCTTCAATTCATCAAGCAAAAGAGAGATTCTGAATCTGATGAGGCTACATCTGAAGGATCCTGTTCTGATCCTTTTGGTGGACCTTGTGCTCAAGATCCCTTTGATTTATGACTATCCGTTCATAAAAAATCAAAAAAGAAAAAATTCAAAAATGCCGAAAAGATTGAGGCAGAAAAGAAAAAAGAAAAAAGAATAAGAAAATTCAAAAATGCCGAAAAAAGAATCAAGGCAGTAAAAAGAAAGAGTGAAAAAAGATTTTCAACTAACCTTTCATTTTGCAGGTATTCAAAGAGTATTGATCAGAAGCTTCTCGGTGAAGCGTGTATCATACAACTTCAATAATGATAGGATACATCTGTCATCGCACTCATCCAGCAGGTCACCTACCTGTCTTTCACAATAATCAAAAGAAGACAAAGATGCTTTTCCTGATTAGTCAAAAGCTGATCAAAAACCACCTTCTCCTGTCGGCCATTATTCAAAGTTTCATTGGATGCCATCAACCATGGGGCCATCCTTCCACTCATCAAGAGAACTCATCCTCTATTTAAGAAGACCTCAAGATTCATTTGAACATCATCGAAAATTCACGGAGCAAGTGATTTTCTTGAACCCTCTCAAGCCTTTAACCAAAACCTCGAATACTATAGTTCTTTTATATTTCCAATTCCAAAGCTTTGTATTCAAATTCTCTGTAAGTTCTTATCTTGTATTTATTCATAACTTTGTTTTCTGTACTTCAATCTATTTATGAACAGAAGAATTTCAATAAATTCAATAAAGGAAGAAATTTATTGTCCTCCTTACGACTATTCATTTCATAATACTTCCTTTAAGAAATCTATTTTTCTTAAAATTAAATACATCAAGTTAGATATTCAATTTTTTGAGAATTTACTTGAAAATCCTCATCTATATCTTCATACTAGAAGATTTTATCAAAATATTCTTCACGATTATCAAAAAACATTATTTATCTTTCAAAAACAAGCTTCCATACTCTCCGCATAATCATATTCTCATACTCTGCATCATGCATTTCATTCAAATTAACCTGGGTACCTTTCTGTTGTTCATATCTCATTCGTTACTTATCTATTTGGAGTGATGCTTCTCATTTTGAACCCTTACACAATGGGTAAGAAAAGGGCACAGTCAAAATCAGAATTGCTTTCCGTCGATTTTTTCTGATTTCGGCCCTAGGCAGCCTATCTACTTTTTGGCTGATTTTTATTTTGCTCATATCCCATTTGCTACATATCTATTTGGAGTGATGCCTTTTAATTTGTATCCCTTATACAATGGGTAACCATAGGGCAGAGTCGAAATCGGAATTGCATTCCGTCAATTTTTTCTGATTTCGGCCCTAGGCGGCTGCCTATTGACTTTTGGCTGATTTTTATTTTGCTCATATCTCATTCGTTACTTATCTATTTGGAGTGATGATTTTTCATTTTGAACCCTTATACAATGGGAAACAATAGGGCACAGTCAAATCGGAATTGCATTCTGTCGATTTTTTCTGAATTCGGCCCTAGGCAGCTGTCGATCGACTTTTGGCTGATTTTTATTTTGCCCATATTTCATTCATTACTTATCTATTTTAAGTGATGCTTTTTGATTTTGAACCTTATATAATGGGTAAGAAAAGGGCACAGTCAAAATCAGAATTGCTTTCCGTCGATTTTTTTTCTGATTTCGGTCATAGGCAGCTGTCTTTCTACTTTTGGTTGATTTTTATTTTGCCCATATCTCATTCGTTACTGATACATTTGGTTTGATACTTTTTGATTTTGAATTCTTATAAAATGGGTAAGAAAAGGGTACAGTCAAAATCGAAATAGCTTGCCGTCGATTTTTTCTGATTTCGGCCCTAGGCAGCTGCCTATCTACTTTTTGGCTGATTTTTATTTTGCCCATATCCCATTTGTTACATATCTATTTGGAGTGATGCTTTTTAATTTGTATCCCTTATGCAATGGGTAACCATAGGGCAGAGTCGAAATCGGAATTGCTTTCCATCAATTTTTTTCTCATTTCGGCCGTAGGCGGCTGCCTATCGACTTTTGGCTGATTTTTATTTTTCCCATATCTTATTCGTTACTTATCTATTTGGAGTGATGATTTTTCATTCTGAATCATTATACAATGGGTAACAATAGGGTACAGTCGAAATCGGAATTGCCTATCGACTTATGGCTTATTTATGTTGTTCATATCTCATTCGTTACTTATCTATTTGGCGTGATGCTTTTTCATTTTGAACCCTTACACAATGGGTAAGAAAAGGGCACAGTCAAAATCAGAATTGCTTTCCGTCGATTTTTTCTGATTTAGGCCCTAGGCAGCTGCCTATCGACTTTTGGCTGATTTTTATTTTGCCATATTTCATTCGTTACTTATCTATTTTAAGTGATGCTTTTGATTTTAAACCTTATACAATGGGTAAGAAACGGCACAGTCAACATCAGAATTGCTTTCCGTCGATTTTTTTCTGATTTCGGCCATAGTCAGTTGTCTTCTACTTTTGGCTGATTTTTATTTTGCCCATATCTCATTCGTTACTTATACATTTGGTGTGATACTTTTTGATTTGAACCCTTATTCAATGGGTAAGAAAAGGGCACAGTCAAAATCGAAATACCTTTCCGTCGATTTTTTCTAATTTCGGCCCTAGGCAGCTGCCTATCTACTTTTTGGCTGATTTTTATTTTGCTCATATCCCATGTGTTACATATCATTTGGAGTGATGCTTTTTAATTTGTATCCCTTATGCAATGGGTAACCATAGGGCAGAGTCGAAATCGGAATTGATTTCCGTCAATTTTTTCTGATATCGGCCCTAGGCAGCTGCCAATCGACTTTTGGCTGATTTTTATTTTTCCCATATCTTATTCGTTACTTATCTATTTGGAGTGATGATTTTTCATTCTGAACCCTTATACAATGGGTAACAATAGGGTACAGTCGAAATCGGAATTGCTTTCCATCGAATTTTTTCTAATTTAGGCCCTCGCAGCTGCCTATCGACTTATGGCTTATTTATGTTGTTCATATGTCATTCGTCATTTATCTATTTGGAGTGATGCTTTTTCATTTTGAACCCTTACACAATGGGTAAGAAAAGGGCACAATCAAAATCAGAATTGCTTTCCGTCGATTGGCTGATTTTTTTATTTTGTCCATAATCTCCATTCGTTCTTATCTATTTGGAGTGAGGCTTTTTCATTTTGACCTTACACAATTCGGAAAGAGAAAGGGCACAGTCAAATCGAATTGCTTTTCGTCGATTTTCTTATTCGGCCTAAGGCGCTGCTTATCGACTTTTGGCTGATTTTTAGTTTACCATATCTCATTCGTTACTTATCTATTGGAGTGATTCTTTTTATTTGGACCCTTATGCAACGGGAAACAATAGGGCACAGTCAAATCGGAATTGCATTCGCTCAATTTTTTTTTTGAATGCGGCCTTAGGCAGCTTGCCTATCGACTTTTGGCTGATTTTTATATTGCCCATATCTCATTCGTTACTTATCTATTGGAGTGATACTTTTCATTTTGAACCCTTATACAATGGGTAAGAATAGGGCATAGTCAAAATCGGAATTGCTTGTATCGTTTTTTTTTTTTTTTCTGATTTCGGCCCTACGCAGCTACCTATCTACTTTTGGCTGATTTCTATTTTTCCCATACCCCATTTGTTACATATCTATTTGGAGTGATGCTTTTTAATTTGTATCCCTTATACAATGGGTAACCATAGGGCAGAGACGAAATCGAAATTGCTTTCCATCAATTTTTTCTGATTTCGGCCCTAGGCGGGCTGCCTATTGACTTTTGGCTGATTTTTATTTTGCCCATATCTCATTCGTTACTTATCTATTTGGAGTGATGCTTTTTCATTTTGAACCCTTATTCAATGGGTAAGAAAAGGGCACAGTCAAAATCGGAATTTCTTTCCGTAATTTTTTTTTCTGATTTCGGCCTTAGGCGGCTGCCTATCGTCTTTTGGCTGATTTTTATTTTGCCCATATCTCATTCGTTACTTATCTATTTGGAGTGATGATTTTTCATTTTGAACCCTTATACAATGGGAAACAATAGGGCACAGTCAAATCGGAATTGCATTCTGTCGATTTTTTCTGAATTCGGCCCTAGGCAGCTGCCGATCGACTTTTGGCTGATTTTTATTTTGCCCATATTTCATTCGTTACTTATCTATTTTAAGTGATGCTTTTTGATTTTGAACCTTATACAATGGGTAAGAAAAGGGCACAGTCAAAATCAGAATTGCTTTCCGTCGATTTTTTTTCTGATTTCGGTTGTATTTCTACTTTTGGTTGATTTTTATTTTGCCCATATCTCATTCGTTACTGATACATTTGGTTTGATACTTTTTGATTTTGAATTCTTATAAAATGGGTAAGAAAAGGGTACAGTCAAAATCGAAATAGCTTGCCGTCGATTTTTTCTGATTTCGGCCCTAGGCAGCTGCCTATCTACTTTTTGGCTGATTTTTATTTTGCCCATATCCCATTTGTTACATATCTATTTGGAGTGATGCTTTTTAATTTGTATCCCTTATGCAATGGGTAACCATAGGGCAGAGTCGAAATCGGAATTGCTTTCCATCAATTTTTTTCTCATTTCGGCCGTAGGCGGCTGCCTATCGACTTTTGGCTGATTTTTATTTTTCCCATATCTTATTCGTTACTTATCTATTTGGAGTGATGATTTTTCATTCTGAACCATTATACAATGGGTAACAATAGGGTACAGTCGAAATCGGAATTGCCTATCGACTTATGGCTTATTTATGTTGGTCATATCTCATTCGTTACTTATCTATTTGGTGTGATGCTTTTTCATTTTGAACCCTTACACAATGGGTAAGAAAAGGGCACAGTCAAAATCAGAATTGCTTTCCGTCGATTTTTTTCTGATTTAGGCCCTAGGCAGCTGCCTATCGACTTTTGGCTGATTTTTATTTTGCCCATATTTCATTCGTTACTTATCTATTTTAAGTGATGCTTTTTGATTTTAAACCTTATACAATGGGTAAGAAAACGGCACAGTCAACATCAGAATTGCTTTCCGTCGATTTTTTTTCTGATTTCGGCCATAGTCAGTTGTCTTTCTACTTTGGGCTGATTTTTATTTTGCCCATATCTCATTCGTTACTTATACATTTGGTGTGATACTTTTTGATTTTGAACCCTTATTCAATGGGTAAGAAAAGGGCACAGTCAAAATCGAAATACCTTTCCGTCGATTTTTTCTAATTTCGGCCCTAGGCAGCTGCCTATCTACTTTTTGGCTGATTTTTATTTTGCTCATATCCCATGTGTTACATATCATTTGGAGTGATGCTTTTTAATTTGTATCCCTTATGCAATGGGTAACCATAGGGCAGAGTCGAAATCGGAATTGATTTCCGTCAATTTTTTCTGATATCGGCCCTAGGCAGCTGCCAATCGACTTTTGGCTGATTTTTATTTTTCCCATATCTTATTCGTTACTTATCTATTTGGAGTGATGATTTTTCATTCTGAACCCTTATACAATGGGTAACAATAGGGTACAGTCGAAATCGGAATTGCTTTCCATCGAATTTTTTCTAATTTAGGCCCTCGCAGCTGCCTATCGACTTATGGCTTATTTATGTTGTTCATATGTCATTCGTCATTTATCTATTTGGAGTGATGCTTTTTCATTTTGAACCCTTACACAATGGGTAAGAAAAGGGCACAATCAAAATCAGAATTGCTTTCCGTCGATTTTTTCTGATTTCGGCCCTAGGCAGCTGCCTATCGACTTTTGGCTGATTTTTATTTTGCCCATATCTCATTCGTTACTTATCTATTTGGAGTGATGCTTTTTCATTTTGAACCCTTACACAATGGGAAAGAAAAGGGCACAGTCAAAATCGGAATTGCTTTTCGTCGATTTTTTCTTATTTCGGCCTAAGGCGGCTGCTTATCGACTTTTGGCTGATTTTTAGTTTACCCATATCTCATTCGTTACTTATCTATTTGGAGTGATTCTTTTTTATTTGGACCCTTATGCAACGGGAAACAATAGGGCACAGTCAAATCGGAATTGCATTCGCTCAATTTTTTTTGAATGCGGCCTTAGGCAGCTGCCTATCGACTTTTGGCTGATTTTTATATTGCCCATATCTCATTCGTTACTTATCTATTTGGAGTGATACTTTTTCATTTTGAACCCTTATACAATGGGTAAGAATAGGGCATAGTCAAAATCGGAATTGCTTTGTATCGTTTTTTTTTTTTTTCTGATTTCGGCCCTACGCAGCTACCTATCTACTTTTGGCTGATTTCTATTTTTCCCATACCCCATTTGTTACATATCTATTTGGAGTGATGCTTTTTAATTTCTATCCCTTATACAATGGGTAACCATAGGGCAGAGACGAAATCGAAATTGCTTTCCATCAATTTTTTCTGATTTCGGCCCTAGGCGGCTGCCTATTGACTTTTGGCTGATTTTTATTTTGCTCATATCTCATTCGTTACTTATCTATTTGGAGTGATGATTTTTCATTTTGAACCCTTATACAATGGGAAACAATAGGGCACAGTCAAATCGGAATTGCATTCTGTCGATTTTTTCTGAATTCGGCCCTAGGCAGCTGCCGATCGACTTTTGGCTGATTTTTATTTTGCCCATATTTCATTCGTTACTTATCTATTTTAAGTGATGCTTTTTGATTTTGAACCTTATACAATGGGTAAGAAAAGGGCACAGTCAAAATCAGAATTGCTTTCCGTCGATTTTTTTTCTGATTTCGGTTGTATTTCTACTTTTGGTTGATTTTTATTTTGCCCATATCTCATTCGTTACTGATACATTTGGTTTGATACTTTTTGATTTTGAATTCTTATAAAATGGGTAAGAAAAGGGTACAGTCAAAATCGAAATAGCTTGCCGTCGATTTTTTCTGATTTCGGCCCTAGGCAGCTGCCTATCTACTTTTTGGCTGATTTTTATTTTGCCCATATCCCATTTGTTACATATCTATTTGGAGTGATGCTTTTTAATTTGTATCCCTTATGCAATGGGTAACCATAGGGCAGAGTCGAAATCGGAATTGCTTTCCATCAATTTTTTTCTCATTTCGGCCGTAGGCGGCTGCCTATCGACTTTTGGCTGATTTTATTTTTCCCATATCTTATTCGTTACTTATCTATTTGGAGTGATGATTTTTCATTCTGAACCATTATACAATGGGTAACAATAGGGTACAGTCGAAATCGGAATTGCCTATCGACTTATGGCTTATTTATGTTGGTCATATCTCATTCGTTACTTATCTATTTGGTGTGATGCTTTTCATTTTGAACCCTTACACAATGGGTAAGAAAAGGGCACAGTCAAAATCAGAATTGCTTTCCGTCGATTTTTTCTGATTTAGGCCCTAGGCAGCTGCCTATCGACTTTTGGCTGATTTTTATTTTGCCCATATTTCATTCGTTACTTATCTATTTTAAGTGATGCTTTTTGATTTTAAACCTTATACAATGGGTAAGAAAACGGCACAGTCAACATCAGAATTGCTTTCCGTCGATTTTTTTTCTGATTTCGGCCATAGTCAGTTGTCTTTCTACTTTGGGCTGATTTTTATTTTGCCCATATCTCATTCGTTACTTATACATTTGGTGTGATACTTTTTGATTTTGAACCCTTATTCAATGGGTAAGAAAAGGGCACAGTCAAAATCGAAATACCTTTCCGTCGATTTTTTCTAATTTCGGCCCTAGGCAGCTGCCTATCTACTTTTTGGCTGATTTTTATTTTGCTCATATCCCATGTGTTACATATCATTTGGAGTGATGCTTTTTAATTTGTATCCCTTATGCAATGGGTAACCATAGGGCAGAGTCGAAATCGGAATTGATTTCCGTCAATTTTTTCTGATATCGGCCCTAGGCAGCTGCCAATCGACTTTTGGCTGATTTTTATTTTTCCCATATCTTATTCGTTACTTATCTATTTGGAGTGATGATTTTTCATTCTGAACCCTTATACAATGGGTAACAATAGGGTACAGTCGAAATCGGAATTGCTTTCCATCGAATTTTTTCTAATTTAGGCCCTCGCAGCTGCCTATCGACTTATGGCTTATTTATGTTGTTCATATGTCATTCGTCATTTATCTATTTGGAGTGATGCTTTTTCATTTTGAACCCTTACACAATGGGTAAGAAAAGGGCACAATCAAAATCAGAATTGCTTTCCGTCGATTTTTTCTGATTTCGGCCCTAGGCAGCTGCCTATCGACTTTTGGCTGATTTTTATTTTGCCCATATCTCATTCGTTACTTATCTATTTGGAGTGATGCTTTTTCATTTTGAACCCTTACACAATGGGAAAGAAAAGGGCACAGTCAAAATCGGAATTGCTTTTCGTCGATTTTTTCTTATTTCGGCCTAAGGCGGCTGCTTATCGACTTTTGGCTGATTTTTAGTTTACCCATATCTCATTCGTTACTTATCTATTTGGAGTGATTCTTTTTTATTTGGACCCTTATGCAACGGGAAACAATAGGGCACAGTCAAATCGGAATTGCATTCGCTCAATTTTTTTTGAATGCGGCCTTAGGCAGCTGCCTATCGACTTTTGGCTGATTTTTATATTGCCCCTATCTCATTCGTTACTTATCTATTTGGAGTGATACTTTTTCATTTTGAACCCTTATACAATGGGTAAGAATAGGGCATAGTCAAAATCGGAATTGCTTTGTATCGTTTTTTTTTTTTTTTCTGATTTCGGCCCTACGCAGCTACCTATCTACTTTTGGCTGATTTCTATTTTTCCCATACCCCATTTGTTACATATCTATTTGGAGTGATGCTTTTTAATTTGTATCCCTTATACAATGGGTAACCATAGGGCAGAGACGAAATCGAAATTGCTTTCCATCAATTTTTTCTGATTTCGGCCCTAGGCGGCTGCCTATTGACTTTTGGCTGATTTTTATTTTGCTCATATCTCATTCGTTACTTATCTATTTGGAGTGATGATTTTTCATTTTGAACCCTTATACAATGGGAAACAATAGGGCACAGTCAAATCGGAATTGCATTCTGTCGATTTTTTCTGAATTCGGCCCTAGGCAGCTGCCGATCGACTTTTGGCTGATTTTTATTTTGCCCATATTTCATTCGTTACTTATCTATTTTAAGTGATGCTTTTTGATTTTGAACCTTATACAATGGGTAAGAAAAGGGCACAGTCAAAATCAGAATTGCTTTCCGTCGATTTTTTTTCTGATTTCGGTTGTATTTCTACTTTTGGTTGATTTTTATTTTGCCCATATCTCATTCGTTACTGATACATTTGGTTTGATACTTTTTGATTTTGAATTCTTATAAAATGGGTAAGAAAAGGGTACAGTCAAAATCGAAATAGCTTGCCGTCGATTTTTTCTGATTTCGGCCCTAGGCAGCTGCCTATCTACTTTTTGGCTGATTTTTATTTTGCCCATATCCCATTTGTTACATATCTATTTGGAGTGATGCTTTTTAATTTGTATCCCTTATGCAATGGGTAACCATAGGGCAGAGTCGAAATCGGAATTGCTTTCCATCAATTTTTTTCTCATTTCGGCCGTAGGCGGCTGCCTATCGACTTTTGGCTGATTTTTATTTTTCCCATATCTTATTCGTTACTTATCTATTTGGAGTGATGATTTTTCATTCTGAACCATTATACAATGGGTAACAATAGGGTACAGTCGAAATCGGAATTGCCTATCGACTTATGGCTTATTTATGTTGGTCATATCTCATTCGTTACTTATCTATTTGGTGTGATGCTTTTTCATTTTGAACCCTTACACAATGGGTAAGAAAAGGGCACAGTCAAAATCAGAATTGCTTTCCGTCGATTTTTTCTGATTTAGGCCCTAGGCAGCTGCCTATCGACTTTTGGCTGATTTTTATTTTGCCCATATTTCATTCGTTACTTATCTATTTTAAGTGATGCTTTTTGATTTTAAACCTTATACAATGGGTAAGAAAACGGCACAGTCAACATCAGAATTGCTTTCCGTCGATTTTTTTTCTGATTTCGGCCATAGTCAGTTGTCTTTCTACTTTTGGCTGATTTTTATTTTGCCCATATCTCATTCGTTACTTATACATTTGGTGTGATACTTTTTGATTTTGAACCCTTATTCAATGGGTAAGAAAAGGGCACAGTCAAAATCGAAATACCTTTCCGTCGATTTTTTCTAATTTCGGCCCTAGGCAGCTGCCTATCTACTTTTTGGCTGATTTTTATTTTGCTCATATCCCATGTGTTACATATCATTTGGAGTGATGCTTTTTAATTTGTATCCCTTATGCAATGGGTAACCATAGGGCAGAGTCGAAATCGGAATTGATTTCCGTCAATTTTTTCTGATATCGGCCCTAGGCAGCTGCCAATCGACTTTTGGCTGATTTTTATTTTTCCCATATCTTATTCGTTACTTATCTATTTGGAGTGATGATTTTTCATTCTGAACCCTTATACAATGGGTAACAATAGGGTACAGTCGAAATCGGAATTGCTTTCCATCGAATTTTTTTTAATTTAGGCCCTCGCAGCTGCCTATCGACTTATGGCTTATTTATGTTGTTCATATGTCATTCGTCATTTATCTATTTGGAGTGATGCTTTTTCATTTTGAACCCTTACACAATGGGTAAGAAAAGGGCACAGTCAAAATCAGAATTGCTTTCCGTCGATTTTTTCTGATTTCGGCCCTAGGCAGCTGCCTATCGACTTTTGGCTGATTTTTATTTTGCCCATATCTCATTCGTTACTTATCTATTTGGAGTGATGCTTTTTTATTTTGAACCCTTATACAATCGGAAATAATAGGGCACAGTCAAATCGGAATTGCATTCTGTCGATTTTTTGTTATTTCGGCCTAAGGCGGCTGCTTATCGACTTTTGGCTGATTTTTAGTTTACCCATATCTCATTCGTTACTTATCTATTTGGAGTGATTCTTTTTTATTTGGAACCCTTATACAACGGGAAACAATAGGGCACAGTCAAATCGGAATTGCATTCCGTCGATTTTTTCTGAATGCGGCCTTAGGCAGCTGCCTATCGACTTTTGGCTGATTTTTATATTGCCCATATCTCATTCGTTACTTATCTATTTGGAGTGATACTTTTTCATTTTGAACCCTTATTAAATGGGTAAGAATAGGGTATAGTCAAAATCGGAATTGCTTTCGGTCGTTTTTTTTTTTTTTTTTCTGATTTCGGCCCTAGGCAGCTGCCTATCTACTTTTGACTGATTTCTATTTTTCCCATATCCCATTTGTTACATATCTATTTGGAGTGATGCTTTTTAATTTGTATCCCTTATACAATGGGTAACCATAGGGCAGAGACAAAATCGGAATTGCTTTCCATCAATTTTTTCTGATTTCGGCCCTAGGCGGCTGCCTATTGACTTTTGGCTGATTTTTATTTTGCCCATATCTCATTCGTTACTTATCTATTTGGAGTGATGCTTTTTCATTTTGAACCCTTATTCAATGGGTAAGAAAAGGGCACAGTCAAAATCGGAATTTCTTTCCGTAATTTTTTTTTCTAATTTCGACTTAGGCGGCTGCCTATCGACTTTTGGCTGATTTTTATTTTGCCCATATCTCATTCGTTACTTATCTATTTGGAGTGATGCTTTTTTATTTTAAACCCTTATACAATCGGAAACAACAGGGCACAGTCAAATCGGAATTGCATTCTGTCGATTTTTTCTGAATTCGGCCCTAGGCAGCTGTCGATCGACTTTTGGCTGATTTTTATTTTGCCCATATTTCATTCGTTACTTATCTATTTTAAGTGATGCTTTTTGATTTTGAACCTTAAACAATGGGTAAGAAAAGGGCACAGTCAACATCGGAATTGCTTTCCGTCGATTTTTTTTCTGATTTCGGCCATAGTCAGTTGTCTTTCTACTTTTGGCTGATTTTTATTTTGCCCATATCTCATTCGTTACTTATACATTTGGTGTGATACTTTTTGATTTTGAACCCTTATTCAATGGGTAAGAAAAGGGCACAGTCAAAATCGAAATAGCTTTCCGTCGATTTTTTCTAATTTCGGCCCTAGGCAGTTGCCTATCTACTTTTTGGTGATTTTTATTTTGCCCATATCCCATGTGTTACATATCTATTTGGAGTGATGCTTTTTAATTTGTATCCCTTATGCAATGGGTAACCATAGGGCAGAGTCGAAATAGGAATTGATTTCCGTCAATTTTTTCTGATATCGGCTCTAGGCGGCTGCCTATCGACTTTTGGCTGATTTTTATTTTTCCCATATCTCATTCGTTACTTATCTATTTGGAGTGATGATTTTTCATTCTGAACCTTTATACAATGGGTAACAATAGGGTACAGTCAAAATCGGAATTGCTTTCCATCGAATTTTTTCTAATTTAGGCATTCGCAGCTGCCTATCGACTTATAGCTTATTTTTATGTTGTTCGCATCTCATTCGTTACTTATCTATTTGGAGTCATGCTTTTTCATTTTGAGCCCTTACACAATGGGTAAGAAAAGGGTACAGTCAAAATCAGAATTGCTTTCCGTCGATTTTTCTGATTTCGGCCCTAGGCAGCTGCCTATCGACTTTTGGCTGATTTTTAGTTTGCCCATATCTCATTCGTTACTTATCTATTTGGGGTGATGCTTTTTCATTTTGAACCCTTACACAATGGGTAAGAAAAGGGCACAGTCAAAATCGGAATTGCTTTTCGTCGATTTTTTCTTATTTCGGCCTAAGGCGGCTGCCTATCGACTTTTGGATGATTTTTAGTTTACCCATATCTCATTCGTTACTTATCTATTTGGAGTGATTCTTTTATATTTGGAACCCTTATACAATGGGAAACAATAGGGCACAGTCAAATCGGAATTGCATTCCGTCAATTTTTTCTGAATGCGGCCTTAGGCAGCTGCCTATCGACTTTTGGCTGATTTTTATATTGCCCATATCTCATTCGTTACTTATCTATTTGGAGTGATACTTTTTCATTTTGAACCCTTATACAATGGGTAAGAATAGGGCATAGTCAAAATCGGAATTGCTTTCTGTCGTTTTTTTTTTCCTGATTTCGGCCCTAGGCAGCTGCCTATCTACTTTTGGCTGATTTCTATTTTTCCCATATCCCATTTGTTACATATCTATTTGGAGTGATGCTTTTTAATTTGTATCCCTTATACAATGGGTAACCATAGGGCAGACACGAAATCGGAATTGCTTTCTGCAATTTTTTTCTGATTTCGGCCCTAGGCGGCTGCCTATTGACTTTTGGCTGATTTTTATTTTGCCCATATCTCATTCGTTACTTATCTATTTAGAGTGATGCTTTTTCATTTTGAACCCTTATTCAATGGGTAAGAAAAGGGCACAGTCAAAATCAGAATTTCTTTCCGTCAATTTTTTCTGATTTCGGCCTTAGGCGGCTGCCTATCGACTTTTGGCTGATTTTTATTTTGCCCATATCTCAGTCGTTACTTTTCTATTTGGAGTGATGCTTTTTCATTTTGAACCCTTATACAATCGGAAATAATAGGGCACAGTCAAATCGGAATTGCATTCTGTTGATTTTTTCTGAATTCGGCCCTAAGCAGCTGCCGATCGACTTTTGGCTGATTTTGATTTTGCCCATATTTCATTCGTTACTTATCTATTTTAAGTGATGCTTTTTGATTTTGAACATTATACAATGGGTAACAAAAGGGCACAGTCAAAATCAGAATTGCTTTCCGTCGATTTTTTTCTGATTTCGGCCACAGTCAGCTCAGCTGTCTTCCTACTTTTGGCTAATTTTTATTTTGCCCATATCTCATTCGTTACTTATACATTTGGGGTGATACTTTTTGATTTTGAACCCTTATTCAATGGGTAAGAAAAGGGCACAGTCAAAATTGAAATAGCTTTCCGTCGATTTTTTCTGATTTCGGCCCTAGGCAGCTGCCTATCTACTTTTTGGCTGATTTTTATTTTGCCCATATCCCATTTGTTACATATCTATTTGGAGTGATGCCTTTTAATTTGTATCCCTTATGCAATGGGTAACCATAGGGCAGAGTCGAAATCGGAATTGATTTCCGTCCATTTTTTCTGATATCGGCCATAGGCGGCTGCCTATCGACTTTTGGCTGATTTTTATTTTTCCCATATCTCATTCGTTACTTATCTATTTGGAGTGATGATTTTTCATTCTGAACCGTTATACAATGGGTAACAATAGGGTACAGTCGAAATCGGAATTGCTTTCCATCGAATTTTTTCTAATTTAGGCCCTGGCAGCTGCCTATCGACTTATGGCTTATTTTAATGTTGTTCATATCTCATTCGTTACTTATCTATTTGGAGTGATGCTTTTTCATTTTGAACCCTTACACAATGGGTAAGAAAAGGGCACAGTCAAAATCAGAATTGCTTTCCGTCGATTTTTTCTGATTTCGGCCCTAGGCAGCTGCCTATCGACTTTTGGCTGATTTTTATATTGCCCATATCTCATTCGTTACTTATCTATTTGGAGTGATGCTTTTTCATTTTGAACCCTTACACAATGGGTAAGAAAAGGGCACAGTCAAAATCGGAATTGCTTTTCGTCGATTTTTTCTTATTTCGGCCTAAGGCGGTTGCTTATCGACTTTTGGCTGATTTTTAGTTGACCCATATCTCATTCGTTACTTATCTATTTGGAGTGATTCTTTTTTATTTGGAACCCTTATACAAAAGGAAACAATAGGGCACAGTCAAATCGGAATTGCATTCCGTCGATTTTTTCTGAATGCGGCCTTAGGCAGGCCTATCGACATATTGCCCATATCTCATTCGTTACTTATCTATTTGGAGTGATACTTTTTCATTTTGAACCCTTATACAATGGGTAAGAATAGGGCATAGTCAAAATCGAAATAGCTTTCCGTCGATTTTTTCTGATTTCGGCCCTAGGCAGCCTATCTACTTTTTGGCTGATTTTTATTTTGCCCATATCCCATTAGTTACATATCTATCTGGAGTGATACTTTTTAATTTTTATCGCTTATACAATGGGTAACCATAGGGTAGAGTCGAAATCGGAATTGCTTTCCGTCCATTTTTTCTAATTTCGGCCCTAGGCGGCTGCCTATCGACTTTTGGCTGATTTTTATTTTTCCCATATCTCATTCGTTACTTATCTATTTGGAGTGATGAGTTTTCATTCTGAACCCTTATACAATGGGTAACAATAGGGTACATTCGAAATCGGAATTGCTTTCCATCGAATTTTTTCTAATTTAGGCCCTGGCAGCTGCTTATCGACTTATGTCTTATTTATGTTGTTCATATCTCATTCGTTACTTATCTATTTGGAGTGATGCTTTTTCATTTTGCAGCCTTACACAATGGGTAAGAAAAGGGCACAGTCAAAATCAGAATTGCTTTCCGTCGATTTTTTCTGATTTCGGCCCTAGGCAGCCTATCTACTTTTTGGCTGATTTTTATTTTGCTCATATCCCATTTGTTACATATCTGTTTGGAGTGATGCCTTTTAATTTGTATCCCTTATACAATGGGTAACCATAGGGCAGAGTCGAAATCAGAATTGCTTTCCGTCAATTTTTTTTGATTTCGGCCCTAGGCGGCTGCCTATTGACTTTTGGCTGATTTTTATTTTGCCCATATCTCATTCGTTACTTATCTATTTGGAGTGATGCTTTTTCATTTTGAACCCTTATTCAATGGGTAAGAAAAGGGCACAGTCAAAATCGGAATTTCTTTCCGTAATTTTTTTTTCTAATTTCGGCCTTAGGCGGCTGCCTATCGACTTTTGGCTGATTTTTATTTTGCCCATATCTCATTCGTTACTTATCTATTTGGAGTGATGCTTTTTTATTTTAAACCCTTATACAATCGGAAACAACAGGGCACAGTCAAATTGGAATTGCATTCTGTCGATTTTTTCTGAATTCGGCCCTAGGCAGCTGTCGATCGACTTTTGGCTGATTTTTATTTTGCCCATATTTCATTCGTTACTTATCTATTTTAAGTGATGCTTTTTGATTTTGAACCTTATACAATGGGTAAGAAAAGGGCACAGTCAACATCAGAATTGCTTTCCGTCGATTTTTTTTCTGATTTCGGCCATAGTCAGTTGTCTTTCTACTTTTGGCTGATTTTTATTTTGCCCATATCTCATTCGTTACTTATACATTTGGTGTGATACTTTTTGATTTTGAACCCTTATTCAATGGGTAAGAAAAGGGCACAGTCAAAATCGAAATAGCTTTCCGTCGATTTTTTCTAATTTCGGCCCTAGGCAGCTGCCTATCTACTTTTTGGTGATTTTTATTTTGCCCATATCCCATGTGTTACATATCTATTTGGAGTGATGCCTTTTAATTTGTATCCCTTATGCAATGGGTAACCATAGGGCAGAGTCGAAATAGGAATTGATTTCCGTCAATTTTTTCTGATATCGGCTCTAGGCGGCTGCCTATCGACTTTTGGCTGATTTTTATTTTTCCCATATCTCATTCGTTACTTATCTATTTGGAGTGATGATTTTTCATTCTGAACCTTTATACAATGGGTAACAATAGGGTACAGTCAAAATCGGAATTGCTTTCCATCGAATTTTTTCTAATTTAGGCATTCGCAGCTGCCTATCGACTTATAGCTTATTTTTATGTTGTTCGCATCTCATTCGTTACTTATCTATTTGGAGTCATGCTTTTTCATTTTGAGCCCTTACACAATGGGTAAGAAAAGGGTACAGTCAAAATCAGAATTGCTTTCCGTCGATTTTTCTGATTTCGGCCCTAGGCAGCTGCCTATCGACTTTTGGCTGATTTTTATTTTGCCCATATCTCATTCGTTACTTATCTATTTGGGGTGATGCTTTTTCATTTTGAACCCTTACACAATGGGTAAGAAAAGGGCACAGTCAAAATCGGAATTGCTTTTCGTCGATTTTTTCTTATTTCGGCCTAAGGCGGCTGCTTATCGACTTTTGGATGATTTTTAGTTTACCCATATCTCATTCGTTACTTATCTATTTGGAGTGATTCTTTTATATTTGGAACCCTTATACAATGGGAAACAATAGGGAACAGTCAAATCGGAATTGCATTCCGTCAATTTTTTCTGAATGCGGCCTTAGGCAGCTGCCTATCGACTTTTGGCTGATTTTTATATTGCCCATATCTCATTCGTTACTTATCTATTTGGAGTGATAATTTTTCATTTTGAACCCTTATACAATGGGTAAGAATAGGGCATAGTCAAAATCGGAATTGCTTTCTGTCGTTTTTTTTTTCCTGATTTCGGCCCTAGGCAGCTGCCTATCTACTTTTGGCTGATTTCTATTTTTCCCATATCCCATTTGTTACATATCTATTTGGAGTGATGCTTTTTAATTTGTATCCCTTATACAATGGGTAACCATAGGGCAGACACGAAATCGGAATTGCTTTCTGCAATTTTTTTCTGATTTCGGCCCTAGGCGGCTGCCTATTGACTTTTGGCTGATTTTTATTTTGCCCATATCTCATTCGTTACTTATCTATTTAGAGTGATGCTTTGTCATTTTGAACCCTTATTCAATGGGTAAGAAAAGGGCACAGTCAAAATCAGAATTTCTTTCCGTCAATTTTTTCTGATTTCGGCCTTAGGCGGCTGCCTATCGACTTTTGGCTGATTTTTATTTTGCCCATATCTCAGTCGTTACTTTTCTATTTGGAGTGATGCTTTTTCATTTTGAACCCTTATACAATCGGAAATAATAGGGCACAGTCAAATCGGAATTGCATTCTGTTGATTTTTTCTGAATTCGGCCCTAAGCAGCTGCCGATCGACTTTTGGCTGATTTTGATTTTGCCCATATTTCATTCGTTACTTATCTATTTTAAGTGATGCTTTTTGATTTTGAACATTATACAATGGGTAACAAAAGGGCACAGTCAAAATCAGAATTGCTTTCCGTCGATTTTTTTCTGATTTCGGCCACAGTCAGCTGTCTTCCTACTTTTGGCTAATTTTTATTTTGCCCATATCTCATTCGTTACTTATACATTTGGTGTGATACTTTTTGATTTTGAACCCTTATTCAATGGGTAAGAAAAGGGCACAGTCAAAATTGAAATAGCTTTCCGTCGATTTTTTCTGATTTCGGCCCTAGGCAGCTGCCTATCTACTTTTTGGCTGATTTTTATTTTGCCCATATCCCATTTGTTACATATCTATTTGGAGTGATGCCTTTTAATTTGTATCCCTTATGCAATGGTTAACCATAGGGCAGAGTCGAAATCGGAATTGATTTCCGTCCATTTTTTCTGATATCGGCCATAGGCGGCTGCCTATCGACTTTTGGCTGATTTTTATTTTTCCCATATCTCATTCGTTACTTATCTATTTGGAGTGATGATTTTTCATTCTGAACCGTTATACAATGGGTAACAATAGGGTACAGTCGAAATCGGAATTGCTTTCCATCGAATTTTTTCTAATTTAGGCCCTGGCAGCTGCCTATCGACTTATGGCTTATTTTAATGTTGTTCATATCTCATTCGTTACTTATCTATTTGGAGTGATGCTTTTTCATTTTGAACCCTTACACAATGGGTAAGAAAAGGGCACAGTCAAAATCAGAATTGCTTTCCGTCGATTTTTTCTGATTTCGGCCCTAGGCAGCTGCCTATCGACTTTTGGCTGATTTTTATATTGCCCATATCTCATTCGTTACTTATCTATTTGGAGTGATACTTTTTCATTTTGAACCCTTATACAATGGGTAAGAAGAGGGCATAGTCAAAATCGGAATTGCTTTCTGTCATTTTTTTTTTTTTTTTCTGATTTCGGCCCTAGGCAGCTGCCTATCTACTTTTGGCTGATTTCTATTTTTCCCATATCCCATTTGTTACATATCTATTTGGAGTGATGCTTTTTAATTTGTATCCCTTATACAATGGGTAACCATAGGGCAGAGACGAAATCGGAATTGCTTTCCATCAATTTTTTCTGATTTCGGCCCTAGGCGGGCTGCCTATTGACTTTTGGCTGATTTTTATTTTGCCCATATCTCATTCGTTACTTATCTATTTGGAGTGATGCTTTTTCATTTTGAACCCTTAGTCAATGGGTAAGAAAAGGGCACAGTCAAAATCGGAATTTCTTTCCGTAATTTTTTTTTCTGATTTCGGCCTTAGGCGGCTGCCTATCGTCTTTTGGCTGATTTTTATTTTGCCCATATCTCATTCGTTACTTATCTATTTGGAGTGATGCTTTTTCATTTTGAACCCTTACACAATGGGTAAGAAAAGGGCACAGTCAAAATCGGAATTGCTTTTCGTCGATTTTTTCTTATTTCGGCCTAAGGCGGTTGCTTATCGACTTTTGGCTGATTTTTAGTTTACCCATATCTCATTCGTTACTTATCTATTTGGAGTGATTCTTTTTTATTTGGAACCCTTATACAAAAGGAAACAATAGGGCACAGTCAAATCGGAATTGCATTCCGTCGATTTTTTCTGAATGCGGCCTTAGGCAGCTGCCTATCGACATATTGCCCATATCTCATTCGTTACTTATCTATTTGGAGTGATACTTTTTCATTTTGAACCCTTATACAATGGGTAAGAATAGGGCATAGTCAAAATCGAAATAGCTTTCCGTCGATTTTTTCTGATTTCGGCCCTAGGCAGCCTATCTACTTTTTGGCTGATTTTTATTTTGCCCATATCCCATTAGTTACATATCTATCTGGAGTGATACTTTTTAATTTTTATCGCTTATACAATGGGTAACCATAGGGTAGAGTCGAAATCGGAATTGCTTTCCGTCCATTTTTTCTAATTTCGGCCCTAGGCGGCTGCCTATCGACTTTTGGCTGATTTTTATTTTTCCCATATCTCATTCGTTACTTATCTATTTGGAGTGATGAGTTTTCATTCTGAACCCTTATATAATGGGTAACAATAGGGTACATTCGAAATCGGAATTGCTTTCCATCGAATTTTTTCTAATTTAGGCCCTGGCAGCTGCTTATCGACTTATGGCTTATTTATGTTGTTCATATCTCATTCGTTACTTATCTATTTGGAGTGATGCTTTTTCATTTTGCAGCCTTACACAATGGGTAAGAAAAGGGCACAGTCAAAATCAGAATTGCTTTCCGTCGATTTTTTCTGATTTCGGCCCTAGGCAGCCTATCTACTTTTTGGCTGATTTTTATTTTGCTCATATCCCATTTGTTACATATCTGTTTGGAGTGATGCCTTTTAATTTGTATCCCTTATACAATGGGTAACCATAGGGCAGAGTCGAAATCAGAATTGCTTTCCGTCAATTTTTTTTGATTTCGGCCCTAGGCGGCTGCCTATTGACTTTTGGCTGATTTTTATTTTGCCCATATCTCATTCGTTACTTATCTATTTGGAGCGATGCTTTTTCATTTTGAACCCTTATACAATGGGAAACAATAGGGCACAGTCAAATCGGAATTGCATTCTGTCGATTTTTTCTGAATTCGGCCCTAGGCAGCTGCCGATCGACTTTTGGCTGATTTTTATTTTGCCCATATTTCATTCGTTACTTATCTAATTTAGGCCCTGACAGCTGCTTATCGACTTATGGCTTATTTGTGTTGTTCATATCTCATTCGTTACTTATCTATTTGAAGTGATGCTTTTTGATTTTGAACCTTATACAATGGGTAAGAAAAGAGCACAGTCAAAATCAGAATTGCTTTCCGTCGATTTTTTTTCTGATTTCGGCCATAGGCAGCTGTCTTTCTACTTTTGGCTGATTTTTATTTTGCCCATATCTCATTCGTTACTTATACATTTGGTGTGATACTTTTTGATTTTGAATTCTTATAAA
This sequence comes from Mentha longifolia, assembly GCA_001642375.2. Classification (NCBI taxonomy): domain Eukaryota; kingdom Viridiplantae; phylum Streptophyta; class Magnoliopsida; order Lamiales; family Lamiaceae; genus Mentha; species Mentha longifolia. The sequence continues at coordinate 45,379,378 of CM038112.1, read as the reverse complement.
ATGGGTAAGAAAAGGGTACAGTCAAAATCGAAATAGCTTTCCGTCGATTTTTTCTGATTTCGGCCCTAGCTGCCTATGTACTTTTTTGCTGATTTTTATTTTGCCCATATCCCATTTGTTACATATCTATTTGGATTGATGCTTTTTAATTTGTATCCCTTATGCAATGGGTAACCATAGGGCAGAGTCGAAATCGGAATTGCTTTCCATCAATTTTTTCTGATTTCGGCCCTAGGCGGCTGCCTATCGACTTTTGGCTGATTTTTATTTTTCCCATATCTTATTCGTTACTTATCTATTTGGAGTGATGAATTTTCATTCTGAACCCTTATACAATGGGTAACAATAGGGTACAGTCGAAATCGGAATTGCCTATCGACTTATGGCTTATTTATGTTGTTCATATCTCATTCGTTACTTATCTATTTGGAGTGATGCTTTTTCATTTTGAACCCCTATACAATGGGTAAGAAAAGGGCACAGTCAAAATCAGAATTGCTTTCCGTCGATTTTTTCTGATTTCGGCCCTAGCTGGCAGCTGCCTATCGACTTTTGGCTGATTTTTATTTTGCCCATATCTTATTCGTTACTTATCTATTTGGAGTGATGCTTTTTCATTTTGAACCCTTACACAATGGGTAAGAAAAGGGCACAGTCAAAATCGGAATAGCTTTTCGTTGATTTTTTTTATTTCGGCCTAAGGCGGCTGCTTATCGACTTTTGGCTGATTTTTAGTTTACCCATATCTCATTCGTTACTTATCTATTTGGAGTGATTCTTTTTTATTTGGAACCCTTATACAACGGGAAACAATAGGGCACAGTCAAATCGGAATTGCATTCTGTCGATTTTTTCTGAATTCGGCCCTAGGCAGCTGCCGATCGACTTTTGGCTGATTTTTATTTTGCCCATATTTCATTCGTTACTTATCTAATTTAGGCCCTGACAGCTGCTTATCGACTTATGGCTTATTTGTGTTGTTCATATCTCATTCGTTACTTATCTATTTGAAGTGATGCTTTTTGATTTTGAACCTTATACAATGGGTAAGAAAAGAGCACAGTCAAAATCAGAATTGCTTTCCGTCGATTTTTTTTCTGATTTCGGCCATAGGCAGCTGTCTTTCTACTTTTGGCTGATTTTTATTTTGCCCATATCTCATTCGTTACTTATACATTTGGTGTGATACTTTTTGATTTTGAATTCTTATAAAATGGGTAAGAAAAGGGTACAGTCAAAATCGAAATAGCTTTCCGTCGATTTTTTCTGATTTCGGCCCTAGCTGCCTATGTACTTTTTTGCTGATTTTTATTTTGCCCATATCCCATTTGTTACATATCTATTTGGATTGATGCTTTTTAATTTGTATCCCTTATGCAATGGGTAACCATAGGGCAGAGTCGAAATCGGAATTGCTTTCCATCAATTTTTTCTGATTTCGGCCCTAGGCGGCTGCCTATCGACTTTTGGCTGATTTTTATTTTTCCCATATCTTATTCGTTACTTATCTATTTGGAGTGATGAATTTTCATTCTGAACCCTTATACAATGGGTAACAATAGGGTACAGTCGAAATCGGAATTGCCTATCGACTTATGGCTTATTTATGTTGTTCATATCTCATTCGTTACTTATCTATTTGGAGTGATGCTTTTTCATTTTGAACCCCTATACAATGGGTAAGAAAAGGGCACAGTCAAAATCAGAATTGCTTTCCGTCGATTTTTTCTGATTTCGGCCCTAGCTGGCAGCTGCCTATCGACTTTTGGCTGATTTTTATTTTGCCCATATCTTATTCGTTACTTATCTATTTGGAGTGATGCTTTTTCATTTTGAACCCTTACACAATGGGTAAGAAAAGGGCACAGTCAAAATCGGAATAGCTTTTCGTTGATTTTTTTTTATTTCGGCCTAAGGCGGCTGCTTATCGACTTTTGGCTGATTTTTAGTTTACCCATATCTCATTCGTTACTTATCTATTTGGAGTGATTCTTTTTTATTTGGAACCCTTATACAACGGGAAACAATAGGGCACAGTCAAATCGGAATTGCATTCCGTCGATTTTTTCTGAATGCGGCCTTAGGCAGCTGCCTATCGACTTTTGGATGATTTTTATATTGCCCATATCTCATTCGTTACTTACCTATTTGGAGTGATACTTTTTCATTTTGAACCCTTATACAATGGGTAAGAAAAGGGCACAGTCACAATCAGAATTGCTTTCCGTCGATTTTTTTCTGATTTCGGCCCTACGCAGCTACCTATCTACTTTTGGTTGATTTCTATTTTTCCCATATCCCATTTGTTACATATATATTTGGAGTGATGCTTTTTAATTTGTATCCCTTATACAATGTGTACAAATAGGGCAGAGACGAAATCGAAATTGCTTTCCATCAATTTTTTCTGATTTCGGCCCTAGGCGGCTGCCTATTGACTTTTGGCTGATATTTATTTTGCCCATATCTCATTCGTTACTTATCTATTTGGAGTCATGCTTTTTCATTTTGAACCCTTACACAATGGGTAAGAAAAGGGCACAGTCAAAATCGGAATTGCTTTTCGTCGATTTTTTCTTATTTCGGCCTAAGGCGGCTGCCTATCGACTTTTGGCTGATTTTTATATTGCCCATATCTCATTCGTTACTTATCTATTTGGAGTGATACTTTTTCATTTTGAACCCTTATACAATGGGTAAGAATAGAGCATAGTCAAAATCGGAAATGCTTTCTGTCGTTTTCTTTTTTTTTTTTTTTTTTTTTTTTTTTGATTTCGGCCCAAGGCAGCTGCCTATCTACTTCTGGCTGATTTCTATTTTTCCCATATCCCATTTGTTACATATCTATTTGGAGTGATGCTTTTTAATTTGTATCCCCTATACAATGGGTAACCATAGGGCAAAGACGAAATCGGAATTGCTTTCCATCATTTTTTTCTGATTTTGGCCCTAGGCGGGCTGCCTATTGACTTTTGGCTGATTTTTATTTTGCCCATATCTCATTCGTTACTTATCTATTTGGAGTGATGCTTTTTCATTTTGAACCCTTATACAATCGGAAACAATAGGGCACAGTCAAATCGGAATTGCATTCTGTCGATTTTTTTTGAATTCGGCCCTAGGCAGCTGCCGATCGACTTTTGGCTGATTTTTATTTTGCCCATATTTCATTTGTTACTTTTCTATTTTAAGTGATGCTTTTTGATTTTGAACCTTATACAATGGGTAAGAAAAGGGCACAGTCAACATCAGAATTGCTTTCCGTCGATTTTTTTTTTCTGATTTCGGCCATAGTCAGTTGTCTTTCTACTTTTGGCTGATTTTTATTTTGCCCATATCTCATCCGTTACTTATACATTTGGTGTGATAATTTTTGATTTTGAACCCTTATTCAATGGGTAAGAAAAGGGTACAGTCAAAATCAAAATAGCTTTCCGTCGATTTTTTCTAATTTCGGCCCTAGGCAGCTGCCTATCTACTTTTTGGCTGATATTTATTTTACTCATATCCCATGTGTTACATATCATTTGGAGTGATGCTTTTTAATTTGTATCCCTTATGCAATGGGTAACCATAGGGCAGAGTCGAAATCGGAATTGATTTCCGTCAATTTTTTCTGATATCGGCCCTTGGCGGCTGCCTATCGACTTTTGGCTGATTTTTATTTTTCCCATATCTTATTCGTTACTTATCTATTTGGAGTGATGATTTTTCATTCTGAACCCTTATACAATGGGTAACAATAGGGTACAGTCGAAATCAGAATTGCTTTCCATCGAATTTTTTCTAATTTAGGCCCTGGCAGCTGCCTTTCGACTTATGGCTTATTTATATTGTTCATATCTCATTCGTTACTTATCTATTTGGAGTGATGCTTTTTCATTTTGAACCCCTATACAATGGGTAAGAAAAGGGCACAGTCAAAATCAGAATTGCTTTCCGTCGATTTTTTCTGATTTCGGCCCTAGCTGGCAGCTGCCTATCGACTTTTGGCTGATTTTTATTTTGCCCATATCTTATTCGTTACTTATCTATTTGGAGTGATGCTTTTTCATTTTGAACCCTTACACAATGGGTAAGAAAAGGGCACAGTCAAAATCGGAATAGCTTTTCGTTGATTTTTTTTTATTTCGGCCTAAGGCGGCTGCTTATCGACTTTTGGCTGATTTTTAGTTTACCCATATCTCATTCGTTACTTATCTATTTGGAGTGATTCTTTTTATTTGGAACCCTTATACAACGGGAAACAATAGGGCACAGTCAAATCGGAATTGCATTCCGTCGATTTTTTCTGAATGCGGCCTTAGGCAGCTGCCTATCGACTTTTGGATGATTTTTATATTGCCCATATCTCATTCGTTACTTACCTATTTGGAGTGATACTTTTTCATTTTGAACCCTTATACAATGGGTAAGAAAAGGGCACAGTCACAATCAAAATTGCTTTCCGTCGATTTTTTCTGATTTCGGCCCTACGCAGCTACCTATCTACTTTTGGTTGATTTCTATTTTTCCCATATCCCATTTGTTACATATATATTTGGAGTGATGCTTTTTAATTTGTATCCCTTATACAATGTGTACAAATAGGGCAGAGACGAAATCGAAATTGCTTTCCATCAATTTTTTCTGATTTCGGCCCTAGGCGGCTGCCTATTGACTTTTGGCTGATATTTATTTTGCCCATATCTCATTCGTTACTTATCTATTTGGAGTCATGCTTTTTCATTTTGAACCCTTACACAATGGGTAAGAAAAGGGCACAGTCAAAATCGGAATTGCTTTTCGTCGATTTTTTCTTATTTCGGCCTAAGGCGGCTGCCTATCGACTTTTGGCTGATTTTTATATTGCCCATATCTCATTCGTTACTTATCTATTTGGAGTGATACTTTTTCATTTTGAACCCTTATACAATGGGTAAGAATAGAGCATAGTCAAAATCGGAAATGCTTTCTGTCGTTTTCTTTTTTTTTTTTTTTTTTTTTTTTTTTGATTTCGGCCCAAGGCAGCTGCCTATCTACTTCTGGCTGATTTCTATTTTTCCCATATCCCATTTGTTACATATCTATTTGGAGTGATGCTTTTTAATTTGTATCCCCTATACAATGGGTAACCATAGGGCAAAGACGAAATCGGAATTGCTTTCCATCATTTTTTTCTGATTTTGGCCCTAGGCGGGCTGCCTATTGACTTTTGGCTGATTTTTATTTTGCCCATATCTCATTCGTTACTTATCTATTTGGAGTGATGCTTTTTCATTTTGAACCCTTATACAATCGGAAACAATAGGGCACAGTCAAATCGGAATTGCATTCTGTCGATTTTTTTTGAATTCGGCCCTAGGCAGCTGCCGATCGACTTTTGGCTGATTTTTATTTTGCCCATATTTCATTTGTTACTTTTCTATTTTAAGTGATGCTTTTTGATTTTGAACCTTATACAATGGGTAAGAAAAGGGCACAGTCAACATCAGAATTGCTTTCCGTCGATTTTTTTTTTCTGATTTCGGCCATAGTCAGTTGTCTTTCTACTTTTGGCTGATTTTTATTTTGCCCATATCTCATCCGTTACTTATACATTTGGTGTGATAATTTTTGATTTTGAACCCTTATTCAATGGGTAAGAAAAGGGTACAGTCAAAATCAAAATAGCTTTCCGTCGATTTTTTCTAATTTCGGCCCTAGGCAGCTGCCTATCTACTTTTTGGCTGATATTTATTTTACTCATATCCCATGTGTTACATATCATTTGGAGTGATGCTTTTTAATTTGTATCCCTTATGCAATGGGTAACCATAGGGCAGAGTCGAAATCGGAATTGATTTCCGTCAATTTTTTCTGATATCGGCCCTTGGCGGCTGCCTATCGACTTTTGGCTGATTTTTATTTTTCCCATATCTTATTCGTTACTTATCTATTTGGAGTGATGATTTTTCATTCTGAACCCTTATACAATGGGTAACAATAGGGTACAGTCGAAATCAGAATTGCTTTCCATCGAATTTTTTCTAATTTAGGCCCTGGCAGCTGCCTTTCGACTTATGGCTTATTTATATTGTTCATATCTCATTCGTTACTTATCTATTTGGAGTGATGATTTTTCATTCTGAACCCTTATACAATGGGTAACAATAGGGTACATTCGAAATCGGAATTGCCTATCGACTTTTGGCTTATTTATGTTGTTCATATCTCATTCGTTACTTATCTATTTGGAGTGATGCTTTTTCATTTTGAACCCCTATACAATGGGTAAGAAAAGGGCACAGTCAAAATCAGAATTGCTTTCCGTCGATTTTTTCTGATTTCGGCCCTAGCTGGCAGCTGCCTATCGACTTTTGGCTGATTTTTATTTTGCCCATATCATATTCGTTACTTATCTATTTGGAGTGATGCTTTTTCATTTTGAACCCTTACACAATGGGTAAGAAAAGGGCACAGTCAAAATCGGAATTGAATTTCGTTGATTTTTTTTTATTTTGGCCTAAGGCGGCTGCTTATCGACTTTTGGCTGATTTTTAGTTTACCCATATCTCATTCGTTACTTATCTATTTGGAGTGATTCTTTTTTATTTGGAACCCTTATACAACGGGAAACAATAGGGCACAGTCTAATCGGAATTGCATTCCGTCGATTTTTTCTGAATGCGGCCTTAGGCAGCTGCCTATCGACTTTTGGCTGATTTTATATTGCTCATATCTCATTCGTTACTTATCTATTTGGAGTGATACTTTTTCATTTTGAACCCTTATACAATGGGTAAGAAAAGGGCACAGTCAAAATCAGAATTGCTTTCCGTCGATTTTTTCTGATTTCGGCCCTATGCAACTGCTTATCGACTTTTGGCTGATTTTTATTTTGCCCATATCTCATTCGTTACTTATCTATTTGGAGTGATGCTTTTTCATTTTGAACCCTTACACAATGGGTAAGAAAAGGGCACAGTCAAAATCGGAATTGCTTTTCGTCGATTTTTTCTTATTTCGGCCTAAGGCGGCTGCTTATCGACTTTTGGCTGATTTCTATTTTTCCCATATCCCATTTGTTACATATCTATTTGGAGTGATGCTTTTTAATTTGTATCCCTTATACAATGGGTAACCATAGGGCAGAGACGAAATCGAAATTGCTTTCCATCAATTTTTTCTGATTTCGGCCCTAGGCGGCTGCCTATTGACTTTTGGCTGATTTTTATTTTGCCCGTATCTCATTCGTTACTTATCTATTTGGAGTCATGCTTTTTCATTTTGAACCCTTACACAATGGGTAAGAAAAGGGCACAGTCAAAATTGGAATTGCTTTTCGTCGATTTTTTCTTATTTCGGCCTAAGGCGGCTGCTTATCGACTTTTGGCTGATTTTTAGTTTACCCATATCTCATTCGTTACTTATCTATTTGGAGTGATTCTTTTTTATTTGGAACCCTTATACAACGGGAAACAATAGGGCACAGTCAAATCGGAATTGCATTCCGTCGATTTTTTCTGAATGCGGCCTTAGATAGCTGCCTATCGACTTTTGGCTGATTTTTATATTGCCCATATCTCATTCGTTACTTATCTATTTGGAGTGATACTTTTTCATTTAGAACCCTTATACAATGGGTAAGAATAGGGCATAGTCAAAATCGGAAGTGCTTTCTGTCGTTTTTTTTTTTTTTTTTTTTTTTCTCTGATTTCGGCCCTAGGCAGCTGCCTATCTACTTCTGGCTGATTTCTATTTTTCCCATATCCCATTTGTTACATATCTATTTGGAGTGATGCTTTTTAATTTGTATCCCTTATACAATGGGTAACCATAGGGCAAAGACGAAATCGGAATTGCTTTCCATCAATTTTTTCTGATTTCGGCCCTAGGCGGGCTGCCTATTGACTTTTGACTGATTTTTATTTTGCCCATATCTCATTCGTTACTTATCTATTTGGAGTGATGCTTTTTCATTTTGAACCCTTATACAATCGGAAACAATAGGGCACAGTCAAATCGGAATTGCATTCTGTCGATTTTTTCTGAATTCGGCCCTAGGCAGCTGCCGATCGACTTTTGGCTGATTTTTATTTTGCCCATATTTCATTTGTTACTTATCTATTTTAAGTGATGCTTTTTGATTTTGAACCTTATACAATGGGTAAGAAAAGGGCACAGTCAACATCAGAATTGCTTTCTGTCGATTTTTTTTTTTCTGATTTCGGCCATAGTCAGTTGTCTTTCTACTTTTGGCTGATTTTTATTTTGCCCATATCTCATCCGTTACTTATACATTTGGTGTAATAATTTTTGATTTTGAACCCTTATTCAATGGGTAAGAAAAGGGCACAGTCAAAATCAAAATAGCTTTCCGTCGATTTTTTCTAATTTCGGCCCTGGGCAGCTGCCTATCTACTTTTTGGCTGATTTTTATTTTGCTCATATCCCATGTGTTACATATCATTTGGAGTTATGCTTTTTAATTTGTATCCCTTATGCAATGGGTAACCATAGGGCAGAGTCGAAATCGGAATTGATTTCCGTCAATTTTTTCTGATATCGGCCCTTGGCGGCTGCCTATCGACTTTTGGCTAATTTTTATTTTTCCCATATCTTATTCGTTACTTATCTATTTGGAGTGATGATTTTTCATTCTGAACCCTTATACAATGGGTAACAATAGGGTACAGTCGAAATCGGAATTGCTTTCCATCGAATTTTTTCTAATTTAGGCCCTGGCAGCTGCCTATCGACTTATGGCTTATTTATGTTGTTCATATCTCATTCGTTACTTATCTATTTGGAGTGATGATTTATCATTCTGAACCCTTATACAATGGGTAACAATAGGGTACAGTCGAAATCGGAATTGCTTTCCATCGAATTTTTTCTAATTTAGGCCCTGGCAACTAGCTGCCTATCGACTTATGGCTTATTTTTACGTTGTTGATATCTCATTCGTTACTTATCTATTTGGAGTGATGCTTTTTCATTTTGAACCCTTACACAATGGGTAAGAAAAGGGCACAGTCAAAATCAGAATTGCTTTCCGTCGATTTTTTCTGATTTCGGCCCTAGGCAGCTGCCTATCGACTTTTGGCTGATTTTTATTTTGCCCATATCTCATTCGTTACTTATCTATTTGGAGTGATGCTTTTTCATTTTGAACCCTTATACAATCGGAAACAATAGGGCACAGTCAAATCGGAATTGCATTCTGTCGATTTTTTCTGAATTCGGCCCTAGGCAGCTGCCGATCGACTTTTGGCTGATTTTTATTTTGCCCATATTTCATTTGTTACTTATCTATTTTAAGTGATGCTTTTTGATTTTGAACCTTATACAATGGGTAAGAAAAGGGCACAGTCAACATTAGAATTGCTTTCCGTCGATTTTTTTTTCTGATTTCGGCCATAGTCAGTTGTCTTTCTACTTTTGGCTAATTTTTATTTTGCCCATATCTCATCCGTTACTAATACATTTGGTGTGATAATTTTTGATTTTGAACCCTTATTCAATGGGTAAGAAAAGGGCACAGTCAAAATCAAAATAGTTTTCCGTCGATTTTTTCTAATTTCGGTCCTGGGCAGCTGCCTATCTACTTTTTGGCTGATTTTTATTTTGCTCATATCCCATGTGTTACATATCATTTGGAGTGATGCTTTTTAATTTGTATCCCTTATGCAATGGGTAACCATAGGGCAGAGTCGAAATCGGAATTGATTTCCGTCAATTTTTTCTGATATCGGCCCTTGGCGGCTGCCTATCGACTTTTGGCTGATTTTTATTTTTCCCATATCTTATTCGTTACTTATCTATTTGGAGTGATGATTTTTCATTCTGAACCCTTATACAATGGGTAACAATAGGGTACAGTCGAAATCGGAATTGCTTTCCATCGAATTTTTTCTAATTTAGGCCCTGGTAGCTGCCTATCGACTTATGGCTTATTTATGTTGTTCATATCTCATTCGTTACTTATCTATTTGGAGTGATGATTTATCATTCTGAACCCTTATACAATGGGTAACAATAGGGTACAGTCGAATTCGGAATTGCTTTCCATCGAATTTTTTCTAATTTAGGCCCTGGCAGCTAGCTGCCTATCGACTTATGGCTTATTTTTACGTTGTTGATATCTCATTCGTTACTTATCTATTTGGAGTGATGCTTTTTAATTTTGAACCCTTACACAATGGGTAAGAAAAGGGCACAGTCAAAATCAGAATTGCTTTCCGTCGATTTTTCTGATTTCGGCCCTAGGCAGCTGCCTATCGACTTTTGGCTGATTTTTATTTTGCCCATATCTCATTCGTTACTTATCTATTTGGAGTGATGCTTTTCATTTTGAACCCTTATACAATCGGAAACAATAGGGCACAGTCAAATCGAAATTGCATTCTGTCGATTTTTTCTGAATTCGGCCCTAGGCAGCTGCCGATCGACTTTTGGCTGATTTTTATTTTGCCCATATTTCATTCGTTACTTATCTATTTTAAGTGATGCTTTTTGATTTTGAACCTTATACAATGGGTAAGAAAAGGGCACAGTCAACATCAGAATTGCTTTCCGTCGATTTTTTTTTCTGATTTCGGCCATAGTCAGTTGTCTTTCTACTTTTGGCTGATGTTTATTTTGCCCATATCTCATCCGTTACTTATACATTTGGTGTGATAATTTTTGATTTTGAACCCTTATTCAATGGGTAAGAAAAGGGCACAGTCAAAATCAAAATAGCTTTCCGTCGATTTTTTCTAATTTCGGCCCTAGGCAGCTGCCTATCTACTTTTTGGCTGATTTTTATTTTGCTCATATCCCATGCGTTACATATCATTTGGAGTGATGCTTTTTAATTTGTATCCCTTATGCAATGGGTAACCATAGGGCAGAGTCGAAATCGGAATTGATTTCCGTCAATTTTTTCTGATATCGGCCCTTGGCGGCTGCCTATCGACTTTTGGCTGATTTTTATTTTTCCCATATCTTATTCGTTACTTATCTATTTGGAGTGATGATTTTTCATTCTGAACCCTTATACAATGGGTAACAATAGAGTACAGTCGAAATCGGAATTGCTTTCCATCAAATTTTTTCTAATTTAGGCCCTGGCAGCTAGCTGCCTATCGACTTATGGCTTATTTTTACGTTGTTCATATCTTATTCGTTACTTATCTATTTGGAGTGATGCTTTTTCATTTTGAACCCTTATACAATGGGTAAGAAAAGGGCACAGTCAAAATCAGAATTGCTTTCCGTCGATTTTTTCTGATTTCGGCCCTAGCTGGCAGCTGCCTATCGACTTTTGGCTGATTTTTATTTTTCCCATATCTCATTCGTTACTTATCTATTTGGAGTGATGCTTTTTCATTTTGAACCCTTATACAATGGGTAAGAAAAGGGCACAGTCAAAATCGGAATTGCTTTTCGTCGATTTTTTCTTATTTCGGCCTAAGGCGGCTACTTATCGACTTTTGGCTGATTTTAGTTTACCCATATCTCATTCGTTACTTATCTATTTGGAGTGATTCTTTTTTATTTGGAACCCTTATACAACGGGAAACAATAGGGCACAGTCAAATCAAAATTGCATTCCGTCGATTTTTTCTGAATGCGGCCTTAGGCAGCTGCCTATCGACTTTTGGCTGATTTTTATATTGCCCATATCTCATTCGTTACTTATCTATTTGGAGTGATACTTGTTCATTTTGAACCCTTATACAATGGGTAAGAATAGGGCATAGTCAAAATCGGAATTGCTTTCTGTCGTTTTTTTTTTTTTTTTTTCTGATTTCGGCCCTAGGCAGCTGCCTATCTACTTCTGGCTGATTTCTATTTTTCCCATATCCCATTTGTTACATATCTATTTGGAGTGATGCTTTTTAATTTGTATCCCTTATACAATGGGTAACCATAGGGCAGAGACGAAATCGGAATTGTTTTCCATCAATTTTTTTCTAATTTCGGCCCTAGGCGGGCTGCCTATTGACTTTTGGCTGATTTTTATTTTGCCCATATCTCATTCGTTACTTATCTATTTGGAGTGATGCTTTTTCATTTTGAACCCTTATTCAATGGGTAGGAAAAGGGCACAGTCAAAAATCGGAATTTCTTTCCGTAATTTTTTTTCTGATTTCGGCCTTGGGCGGCTGCATATCGTCTTTTGGCTGATTTTTATTTTGACCATATCTCATTCGTTACTTATCTATTTGGAGTGATGATTTTTCATTTTGAACCCTTATACAATCGGAAACAATAGGGCACAGTCAAATCGGAATTGCATTCTGTCGATTTTTTCTGAATTCGGCCCTAGGCAGCTGCCGATCGACTTTTGGCTGATTTTTATTTGGCCCATATTTCATTCGTTACTTATCTATTTTAAGTGATGCTTTTTGATTTTGAACCTTATACAATGGGTAAGAATAGGGCACAGTCAACATCAGAATTGCTTTCCGTCGTTTTTTTTTTCTGATTTCGGCCATAGTCAGTTGTCTTTCTACTTTTGGCTGATTTTTATTTTGCCCATATCTCATTCGTTACTTATACATTTGGTGTGATAATTTTTGATTTTGAACCCTTATTCAATGGGTAAGAAAAGGGCACAGTCAAAATCGAAATAGCTTTCCGTCGATTTTTTCTAATTTCGGCCCTAGGCAGCTGCCTATCTACTTTTTGGATGATTTTTATTTTGCTCATATCCCATGTGTTACATATCATTTGGAGTGATGCTTTTTAATTTGTATCCCTTATGCAATGGGTAACCATAGGGCAGAGTCGAAATCAGAATTGATTTCCGTCAATTTTTTCTGATATCGGCCCTAGGCGGCTGCCTATCGACTTTTGGCTGATTTTTATTTTTCCCATATCTTATTCGTTACTTATCTATTTGGAGTGATGATTTTCATTCTGAACCCTTATACAATGGGTAACAATAGGGTACAGTCGAAATCGGAATTGTTTTCCATCGAATTTTTTCTAATTTAGGCCCTAGCAGCTAGCTGCCTATCGACTTATGGCTTATTTTTACGTTGTTCATATCTCATTCGTTACTTATCTATTTGGAGTGATGCTTTTTCATTTTGAACCCTTACACAATGGGTAAGAAAAGGGCACAGTCAAAATCAGAATTGCTTTCCGTCGATTTTTTCTGATTTCGGCCCTAGGCAGCTGCCTATCGACTTTTGGCTGATTTTTATTTTGCCCATATCTCATTCGTTACTTATTTATTTGGAGTGATGCTTTTTCATTTTGAAACCCTTATACAATCGGAAACAATAGGGCACAGTCAAATCGGAATTGCATTCTGTCGATTTTTTCTGAATTCGGCCCTAGGCAGCTGCTGATCGACTTTTGGCTGATTTTTATTTTGCCCATATTTCATTCGTTACTTATCTATTTTAAGTGATGCTTTTTGATTTTGAACCTTATACAATGGGTAAGAAAAGGGCACAGTCAACATCAGAATTGCTTTCCGTCGTTTTTTTTTTCTGATTTCGGCCATAGTCAGTTGTCTTTCTACTTTTGGCTGATTTTTATTTTGCCCATATCTCATTCGTTACTTATACATTTGGTGTGATACTTTTTGATTTTGAACCCTTATTCAATGGGTAAGAAAAGGGCACAGTCAAAATCGAAATAGCTTTCCGTCAATTTTTTCTAATTTCGGCCCTAGGCACCTGCCTATCGACTTTTGGCTGATTTTTATTTTGCCCATATCTCATTCGTTACTTATCTATTGGAGTGATGCTTTTTCATTTTGAACCCTTATACAATCGGAAACAATAGGCACAGTCAAATCGGAATTGCATTCTGTCGATTTTTTCTGAATTCGGCCCTAGGCAGCTGCCGATCGACTTTTGGCTGATTTTTATTTTGCCCATATTTCATTCGTTACTTATCTATTTTAAGTGATGCTTTTTGATTTTGAACCTTATACAATGGGTAAGAAAGGGGCACAGTCAACATCAGAATTGCTTTCCGTCGTTTTTTTTTTCTGATTTCGGCCATAGTCAGTTGTCTTTCTACTTTTGGCTGATTTTTATTTTGCCCATATCTCATTCGTTACTTATACATTTGGTGTGATACTTTTTGATTTTGAACCCTTATTCAATGGGTAAGAAAAGGGCACAGTCAAAATCGAAATAGCTTTCCGTCGATTTTTTCTAATTTCGGCCCTAGGCAGTTGCCTATCTACTTTTTGGTGATTTTTATTTTGCCCATATCCCATGTGTTACATATCTATTTGGAGTGATGCTTTTTAATTTGTATCCCTTATGCAATGGGTAACCATAGGGCAGAGTCGAAATCGGAATTGATTTCCGTCAATTTTTTCTGATATCGGCCCTAGGCGGCTGCCAATCGACTTTTGGCTGATTTTTATTTTTCCCATATCTCCTTCGTTACTTATCTATTTGGAGTGATGATTTTTCATTCTGAACCTTTATACAATGGGTAAGAATAGGGTACAGTCAAAATCGGAATTGCTTTCCATCGAATTTTTTCTAATTTAGGCTCTGGCAGCTGCCAATCGACTTATGGCTTATTTTTATGTTGTTCGTATCTCATTCGTTACTTATCTATTTGGAGTGATGCTTTTTCATTTTGAACCCTTACACAATGGGTAAGAAAAGGGCACAGTCAAAATCAGAATTGCTTTCCGTTGATTTTTCTGATTTCGGCCCTAGGCAGCTGCCTATCGACTTTTGGCTGATTTTTATTTTGCCCATATCTCATTCGTTACTTATCTATTTGGAGTGATGCTTTTTGATTTTGAACCTTATACAATGGGTAAGAAAAGGGCACAGTCAACATCAGAATTGCTTTCTGTCGTTTTTTTTTCTGATTTCGGCCATAGTCAGTTGTCTTTCTACTTTTGGCTGATTTTTATTTTGCCCATATCTCATTCGTTACTTATACATTTGGTGTGATACTTTTTGATTTTGAACCCTTATTCAATGGGTAAGAAAAGGGCACAGTCAAAATCGAAATAGCTTTCCGTCGATTTTTTCTAATTTCGGCCCTAGGCAGCTGCCTATCTACTTTTTGGCTGATTTTTATTTGCCCATATCCCATGTGTTACATATCTATTTGGAGTGATGCTTTTTAATTTGTATCCCTTATGCAATGGGTAACCATAGGGCAGAGTCGAAATCGGAATTGATTTCCGTCAATTTTTTCTGATATCGGCCCTTGGCGGCTGCCTATCGACTTTTGGCTGATTTTTATTTTTCCCATATCTCCTTCGTTACTTATCTATTTGGAGTGATGATTTTTCATTCTGAACCTTTATACAATGGGTAACAATAGGGTACAGTCAAAATCGGAATTGCTTTCCATCGAATTTTTTCTAATTTAGGCTCTGGCAGCTGCCTATCGACTTATGGCTTATTTTTATGTTGTTCGTATCTCATTCGTTACTTATCTATTTGGAGTGATGCTTTTTCATTTTGAACTCTTACACAATGGGTAAGAAAAGGGCACAGTCAAAATCAGAATTGCTTTCCGTCGATTTTTTCTGATTTCGGCCCTAGGCTGCCTATCGACTTTTGGCTGATTTTTATTTTGCCCATATCTCATTCGTTACTTATCTATTTGGAGTGATGCTTTTCATTTTGAACCCTTATACAATCGGAAACAATAGGGCACAGTCAAATCGGAATTGCATTCTGTCGATTTTTTCTGAATTCGGCCCTAGGCAGCTGCCGATCGACTTTTGGCTGATTTTTATTTTGCCCATATTTCATTCGTTACTTATCTATTTTAAGTGATGCTTTTTGATTTTGAACCTTATACAATGGGTAAGAAAAAGGCACAGTCAACATCAGAATTGCTTTCCGTCGTTTTTTTTTTCTGATTTCGGCCACAGTCAGTTGTCTTTATACTTTTGGCTGATATTTATTTTGCCCATATCTCATTCGTTACTTATACATTTGGTGTGATCTTTTTTGATTTTGAACCCTTATTCAATGGGTAAGAAAAGGGCACAGTCAAAATCGAAATGGCTTTCCGTCGATTTTTTCTAATTTCGGACCTAGGCAGCTGCCTATCTACTTTTTGGCTGATTTTTATTTTGCTCATATCCCATGTGTTACATATCATTTGGAGTGATGCTTTTTAATTTGTATCCATTATGCAATGGGTAACCATAGGGCAGAGTCGAAATCGGAATTGATTTCCGTCAATTTTTTCTGATATCGGCCCTAGGCGGCTGCCTATCGACTTTTGGCAGGTTTTTATTTTTCCCATATCTCCTTCGTTACTTATCTATTTGGAGTGATGATTTTTCATTCTGAACCTTTATACAATGGGTAAGAATAGGGTACAGTCAAAATCGGAATTGCTTTCCATCGAATTTTTTCTAATTTAGGCTCTGGCAGCTGCCAATCGACTTATGGCTTATTTTTATGTTGTTCGTATCTCATTCGTTACTTATCTATTTGGAGTGATGCTTTTTCATTTTGAACCCTTACACAATGGGTAAGAAAAGGGCACAGTCAAAATCAGAATTGCTTTCCGTTGATTTTTCTGATTTCGGCCCTAGGCAGCTGCCTATCGACTTTTGGCTGATTTTTATTTTGCCCATATCTCATTCGTTACTTATCTATTTGGAGTGATGCTTTTTGATTTTGAACCTTATACAATGGGTAAGAAAAGGGCACAGTCAACATCAGAATTGCTTTCTGTCGTTTTTTTTTCTGATTTCGGCCATAGTCAGTTGTCTTTCTACTTTTGGCTGATTTTTATTTTGCCCATATCTCATTCGTTACTTATACATTTGGTGTGATACTTTTTGATTTTGAACCCTTATTCAATGGGTAAGAAAAGGGCACAGTCAAAATCGAAATAGCTTTCCGTCGATTTTTTCTAATTTCGGCCCTAGGCAGCTGCCTATCTACTTTTTGGCTGATTTTTATTTTGCCCATATCCCATGTGTTACATATCTATTTGGAGTGATGCTTTTTAATTTGTATCCCTTATGCAATGGGTAACCATAGGGCAGAGTCGAAATCGGAATTGATTTCCGTCAATTTTTCTGATATCGGCCCTTGGCGGCTGCCTATCGACTTTTGGCTGATTTTTATTTTTCCCATATCTCCTTCGTTACTTATCTATTTGGAGTGATGATTTTTCATTCTGAACCTTTATACAATGGGTAACAATAGGGTACAGTCAAAATCGGAATTGCTTTCCATCGAATTTTTTCTAATTTAGGCTCTGGCAGCTGCCTATCGACTTATGGCTTATTTTTATGTTGTTCGTATCTCATTCGTTACTTATCTATTTGGAGTGATGCTTTTTCATTTTGAACTCTTACACAATGGGTAAGAAAAGGGCACAGTCAAAATCAGAATTGCTTTCCGTCGATTTTTTTCTGATTTCGGCCCTAGGCTGCCTATCGACTTTTGGCTGATTTTTATTTTGCCCATATCTCATTCGTTACTTATCTATTTGGAGTGATGCTTTTTCATTTTGAACCCTTATACAATCGGAAACAATAGGGCACAGTCAAATCGGAATTGCATTCTGTCGATTTTTTCTGAATTCGGCCCTAGGCAGCTGCCGATCGACTTTTGGCTGATTTTTATTTTGCCCATATTTCATTCGTTACTTATCTATTTTAAGTGATGCTTTTTGATTTTGAACCTTATACAATGGGTAAGAAAAAGGCACAGTCAACATCAGAATTGCTTTCCGTCGTTTTTTTTTTCTGATTTCGGCCACAGTCAGTTGTCTTTATACTTTTGGCTGATATTTATTTTGCCCATATCTCATTCGTTACTTATACATTTGGTGTGATCTTTTTTGATTTTGAACCCTTATTCAATGGGTAAGAAAAGGGCACAGTCAAAATCGAAATGGCTTTCCGTCGATTTTTTCTAATTTCGGACCTAGGCAGCTGCCTATCTACTTTTTGGCTGATTTTTATTTTGCTCATATCCCATGTGTTACATATCATTTGGAGTGATGCTTTTTAATTTGTATCCATTATGCAATGGGTAACCATAGGGCAGAGTCGAAATCGGAATTGATTTCCGTCAATTTTTTCTGATATCGGCCCTAGGCGGCTGCCTATCGACTTTTGGCAGGTTTTTATTTTTCCCATATCTCCTTCGTTACTTATCTATTTGGAGTGATGATTTTTCATTCTGAACCTTTATACAATGGGTAAGAATAGGGTACAGTCAAAATCGGAATTGCTTTCCATCGAATTTTTTCTAATTTAGGCTCTGGCAGCTGCCAATCGAGTTATGGCTTATTTTTATGTTGTTCGTATCTCATTCGTTACTTATCTATTTGGAGTGATGCTTTTTCATTTTGAACCCTTACACAATGGGTAAGAAAAGGGCACAGTCAAAATCAGAATTGCTTTCCGTTGATTTTTCTGATTTCGGCCCTAGGCAGCTGCCTATCGACTTTTGGCTGATTTTTATTTTGCCCATATCTCATTCGTTACTTATCTATTTGGAGTGATGCTTTTTGATTTTGAACCTTATACAATGGGTAAGAAAAGGGCACAGTCAACATCAGAATTGCTTTCTGTCGTTTTTTTTTTCTGATTTCGGCCATAGTCAGTTGTCTTTCTACTTTTGGCTGATTTTTATTTTGCCCATATCTCATTCGTTACTTATACATTTGGTGTGATACTTTTTGATTTTGAACCCTTATTCAATGGGTAAGAAAAGGGCACAGTCAAAATCGAAATAGCTTTCCGTCGATTTTTTCTAATTTCGGCCCTAGGCAGCTGCCTATCTACTTTTTGGCTGATTTTTATTTTGCCCATATCCCATGTGTTACATATCTATTTGGAGTGATGCTTTTTAATTTGTATCCCTTATGCAATGGGTAACCATAGGGCAGAGTCGAAATCGGAATTGATTTCCGTCAATTTTTTCTGATATCGGCCCTTGGCGGCTGCCTATCGACTTTTGGCTGATTTTTATTTTTCCCATATCTCCTTCGTTACTTATCTATTTGGAGTGATGATTTTTCATTCTGAACCTTTATACAATGGGTAACAATAGGGTACAGTCAAAATCGGAATTGCTTTCCATCGAATTTTTTCTAATTTAGGCTCTGGCAGCTGCCTATCGACTTATGGCTTATTTTTATGTTGTTCGTATCTCATTCGTTACTTATCTATTTGGAGTGATGCTTTTTCATTTTGAACTCTTACACAATGGGTAAGAAAAGGGCACAGTCAAAATCAGAATTGCTTTCCGTCGATTTTTTCTGATTTCGGCCCTAGGCTGCCTATCGACTTTTGGCTGATTTTTATTTTGCCCATATCTCATTCGTTACTTATCTATTTGGAGTGATGCTTTTTCATTTTGAACCCTTATACAATCGGAAACAATAGGGCACAGTCAAATCGGAATTGCATTCTGTCGATTTTTTCTGAATTCGGCCCTAGGCAGCTGCCGATCGACTTTTGGCTGATTTTTATTTTGCCCATATTTCATTCGTTACTTATCTATTTTAAGTGATGCTTTTTGATTTTGAACCTTATACAATGGGTAAGAAAAAGGCACAGTCAACATCAGAATTGCTTTCCGTCGTTTTTTTTTCTGATTTCGGCCACAGTCAGTTGTCTTTATACTTTTGGCTGATATTTATTTTGCCCATATCTCATTCGTTACTTATACATTTGGTGTGATCTTTTTTGATTTTGAACCCTTATTCAATGGGTAAGAAAAGGGCACAGTCAAAATCGAAATGGCTTTCCGTCGATTTTTTCTAATTTCGGACCTAGGCAGCTGCCTATCTACTTTTTGGCTGATTTTTATTTTGCTCATATCCCATGTGTTACATATCATTTGGAGTGATGCTTTTTAATTTGTATCCATTATGCAATGGGTAACCATAGGGCAGAGTCGAAATCGGAATTGATTTCCGTCAATTTTTTCTGATATCGGCCCTAGGCGGCTGCCTATCGACTTTTGGCAGGTTTTTATTTTTCCCATATCTCCTTCGTTACTTATCTATTTGGAGTGATGATTTTTCATTCTGAACCTTTATACAATGGGTAAGAATAGGGTACAGTCAAAATCGGAATTGCTTTCCATCGAATTTTTTCTAATTTAGGCTCTGGCAGCTGCCAATCGAGTTATGGCTTATTTTTATGTTGTTCGTATCTCATTCGTTACTTATCTATTTGGAGTGATGCTTTTTCATTTTGAACCCTTACACAATGGGTAAGAAAAGGGCACAGTCAAAATCAGAATTGCTTTCCGTTGATTTTTCTGATTTCGGCCCTAGGCAGCTGCCTATCGACTTTTGGCTGATTTTTATTTTGCCCATATCTCATTCGTTACTTATCTATTTGGAGTGATGCTTTTTGATTTTGAACCTTATACAATGGGTAAGAAAAGGGCACAGTCAACATCAGAATTGCTTTCTGTCGTTTTTTTTTCTGATTTCGGCCATAGTCAGTTGTCTTTCTACTTTTGGCTGATTTTTATTTTGCCCATATCTCATTCGTTACTTATACATTTGGTGTGATACTTTTTGATTTTGAACCCTTATTCAATGGGTAAGAAAAGGGCACAGTCAAAATCGAAATAGCTTTCCGTCGATTTTTTCTAATTTCGGCCCTAGGCAGCTGCCTATCTACTTTTTGGCTGATTTTTATTTTGCCCATATCCCATGTGTTACATATCTATTTGGAGTGATGCTTTTTAATTTGTATCCCTTATGCAATGGGTAACCATAGGGCAGAGTCGAAATCGGAATTGATTTCCGTCAATTTTTTCTGATATCGGCCCTTGGCGGCTGCCTATCGACTTTTGGCTGATTTTTATTTTTCCCATATCTCCTTCGTTACTTATCTATTTGGAGTGATGATTTTTCATTCTGAACCTTTATACAATGGGTAACAATAGGGTACAGTCAAAATCGGAATTGCTTTCCATCGAATTTTTTCTAATTTAGGCTCTGGCAGCTGCCTATCGACTTATGGCTTATTTTTATGTTGTTCGTATCTCATTCGTTACTTATCTATTTGGAGTGATGCTTTTTCATTTTGAACTCTTACACAATGGGTAAGAAAAGGGCACAGTCAAAATCAGAATTGCTTTCCGTCGATTTTTTCTGATTTCGGCCCTAGGCTGCCTATCGACTTTTGGCTGATTTTTATTTTGCCCATATCTCATTCGTTACTTATCTATTTGGAGTGATGCTTTTTCATTTTGAACCCTTATACAATCGGAAACAATAGGGCACAGTCAAATCGGAATTGCATTCTGTCGATTTTTTCTGAATTCGGCCCTAGGCAGCTGCCGATCGACTTTTGGCTGATTTTTATTTTGCCCATATTTCATTCGTTACTTATCTATTTTAAGTGATGCTTTTTGATTTTGAACCTTATACAATGGGTAAGAAAAAGGCACAGTCAACATCAGAATTGCTTTCCGTCGTTTTTTTTTCTGATTTCGGCCACAGTCAGTTGTCTTTATACTTTTGGCTGATATTTATTTTGCCCATATCTCATTCGTTACTTATACATTTGGTGTGATCTTTTTGATTTTGAACCCTTATTCAATGGGTAAGAAAAGGGCACAGTCAAAATCGAAATGGCTTTCCGTCGATTTTTTCTAATTTCGGACCTAGGCAGCTGCCTATCTACTTTTTGGCTGATTTTTATTTTGCTCATATCCCATGTGTTACATATCATTTGGAGTGATGCTTTTTAATTTGTATCCATTATGCAATGGGTAACCATAGGGCAGAGTCGAAATCGGAATTGATTTCCGTCAATTTTTTCTGATATCGGCCCTAGGCGGCTGCCTATCGACTTTTGGCAGGTTTTTATTTTTCCCATATCTCCTTCGTTACTTATCTATTTGGAGTGATGATTTTTCATTCTGAACCTTTATACAATGGGTAAGAATAGGGTACAGTCAAAATCGGAATTGCTTTCCATCGAATTTTTTCTAATTTAGGCTCTGGCAGCTGCCAATCGACTTATGGCTTATTTTTATGTTGTTCGTATCTCATTCGTTACTTATCTATTTGGAGTGATGCTTTTTCATTTTGAACCCTTACACAATGGGTAAGAAAAGGGCACAGTCAAAATCAGAATTGCTTTCCGTTGATTTTTCTGATTTCGGCCCTAGGCAGCTGCCTATCGACTTTTGGCTGATTTTTATTTTGCCCATATCTCATTCGTTACTTATCTATTTGGAGTGATGCTTTTTGATTTTGAACCTTATACAATGGGTAAGAAAAGGGCACAGTCAACATCAGAATTGCTTTCTGTCGTTTTTTTTTCTGATTTCGGCCATAGTCAGTTGTCTTTCTACTTTTGGCTGATTTTTATTTTACCCATATCTCATTCGTTACTTATACATTTGGTGTGATACTTTTTGATTTTGAACCCTTATTCAATGGGTAAGAAAAGGGCACAGTCAAAATCGAAATAGCTTTCCGTCGATTTTTTCTAATTTCGGCCCTAGGCAGCTGCCTATCTACTTTTTGGCTGATTTTTATTTTGCCCATATCCCATGTGTTACATATCTATTTGGAGTGATGCTTTTTAATTTGTATCCCTTATGCAATGGGTAACCATAGGGCAGAGTCGAAATCGGAATTGATTTCCGTCAATTTTTTCTGATATCGGCCCTTGGCGGCTGCCTATCGACTTTTGGCTGATTTTTATTTTTC
This sequence comes from Mentha longifolia, assembly GCA_001642375.2. Classification (NCBI taxonomy): domain Eukaryota; kingdom Viridiplantae; phylum Streptophyta; class Magnoliopsida; order Lamiales; family Lamiaceae; genus Mentha; species Mentha longifolia. The sequence goes on along the minus strand of CM038112.1, from coordinate 45,356,755 downwards.
CCATATCTTATTCGTTACTTATCTATTTGGAGTGATAATTTTTCATTCTGAACCCTTATACAATGGGTAACAATAGGGTACAGTCGAAATCGGAATTGTTTTCCATCGAATTTTTTCTAATTTAGGCCCTGGCAGCTAGCTGCCTATCGACTTATGGCTTATTTTTACGTTGTTCATATCTCATTCGTTACTTATCTATTTGGAGTGATGCTTTTTCATTTTGAACCCTTACACAATGGGTAAGAAAAGGGCACAGTCAAAATCAGAATTGCTTTCCGTCGATTTTTTCTGATTTCGGCCCTAGGCTGCCTATCGACTTTTGGCTGATTTTTATTTTGCCCATATCTCATTCGTTACTTATCTATTTGGAGTGATGCTTTTTCATTTTGAACCCTTATACAATCGGAAACAATAGGGCACAGTCAAATCGGAATTGCATTCTGTCGATTTTTTCTGAATTCGGCCCTAGGCAGCTGCCGATCGACTTTTGGCTGATTTTTATTTTGCCCATATTTCATTCGTTACTTATCTATTTTAAGTGATGCTTTTTGATTTGAACCTTATACAATGGGTAAGAAAAGGGCACAGTCAACATCAGAATTGCTTTCCGTCGTTTTTTTTTTCTGATTTCGGCCATAGTCAGTTGTCTTTCTACTTTTGGCTGATTTTTATTTTGCCCATATCTCATTCGTTACTTATACATTTGGTGTGATCTTTTTTGATTTTGAACCCTTATTCAATGGGTAAGAAAAGGGCACAGTCAAAATCAAAATGGCTTTCCGTCGATTTTTTCTAATTTCGGCCCTAGGCAGCTGCCTATCTACTTTTTGGCTGATTTTATTTTGCTCATATCCCATGTGTTACATATCATTTGGAGTGATGCTTTTTAATTTGTATCCCTTATGCAATGGGTAACCATAGGGCAGAGTCGAAATCGGAATTGATTTCCGTCAATTTTTTCTGATATTGGCCCTAGGCGGCTGCCTATCGACTTTTGGCAGATTTTTATTTTTCCCATATCTCCTTCGTTACTTATCTATTTGGAGTGATGATTTTTCATTCTGAACCTTTATACAATGGGTAAGAATAGGGTACAGTCAAAATCGGAATTGCTTTCCATCGAATTTTTTCTAATTTAGGCTCTGGCAGCTGCCAATCGACTTATGGCTTATTTTTATGTTGTTCGTATCTCATTCGTTACTTATCTATTTGGAGTGATGCTTTTTCATTTTGAACCCTTACACAATGGGTAAAAAAAGGGCACAGTCAAAATCAGAATAGCTTTCCGTCGATTTTTCTGATTTCGGCCCTTGGCAGCTGCCTATCGACTTTTGGCTGATTTTTATTTTGCCCATATCTCATTCGTTACTTATCTATTTGGAGTGATGCTTTTTGATTTTGAACCTTATACAATGGGTAAGAAAAGGGCATAGTCAACATCAGAATTGCTTTCCGTCGTTTTTTTTTCTGATTTCGGCCATAGTCAGTTGTCTTTCTACTTTTGGCTGATTTTTATTTTGCCCATATCTCATTCATTACTTATACATTTGGTGTGATACTTTTTGATTTTCAACCCTTATTCAATGGGTAAGAAAAGGGCACAGTCAAAATCGAAATAGCTTTCCGTCGATTTTTTCTAATTTCGGCCCTAGGCAGCTGCCTATCTACTTTTTGGCTGATTTTTATTTTGCCCATATCCCATGTGTTACATATCTATTTGGAGTGATGCTTTTTAATTTGTATCCCTTATGCATTGGGTAACCATAGGGCAGAGTCGAAATCGGAATTGATTTCCGTCAATTTTTTCTGATATCGGCCCTAGGCGGCTGCCTATCGACTTTTGGCTGATTTTTATTTTTCCCATATCTCATTCGTTACTTATCTATTTGGAGTGATGATTTTTCATTCTGAACCTTTATACAATGGGTAACAATAGGGTACAGTCAAAATCGGAATTGCTTTCCATCGAATTTTTTCTAATTTAGGCTCTGGCAGCTGCCTATCGACTTATGGCTTATTTTTATGTTGTTCGTATCTCATTCGTTACTTATCTATTTGGAGTGATGCTTTTTCATTTGAACCCTTATTCAATGGGTAAGAAAAGGGCACAGTCAAAATCGAAATAGCTTTCCGTCGATTTTTTCTAATTTCGGCCCTAGGCAGCTGCCTATCTACTTTTTGGCTGATTTTTATTTTGCCCATATCCCATGTGTTACATATCTATTTGGAGTGATGCTTTTTAATTTGTATCCCTTATGCAATGGGTAACCATAGGGCAGAGTCGAAATCGGAATTGATTTCCGTCAATTTTTTCTGATATCGGCTGATTTTTTTTTTTCCTATATCTTATTCGTTACTTATCTATTTGGAGTGATGAATTTTTATTCTGAACCCTTATACAATGGGTAACAATAGGGTAAAGTCGAAATCGGAATTGCCTATCGACTTATGGCTTATTTATGTTGTTCATATCTCATTCGTTACTTATCTATTTGGAGTGATGCTTTTTCATTTTGAACCCTTATACAATGGGTAAGAAAAGGGCACAGTCAAAATCAGAATTGCTTTCCGTCGATTTTTTCTGATTTCGGCCCTTGGCAGCTGCCTATCGACTTTTGGCTGGTTTTTATTTTGCCCATATCTCATTCGTTAATTATCTATTTGGAGTGATGCTTTTTCATTTTGAACCCTTCCACAATGGGTAAGAAAAGGGCACAGTCAAAATCGGAATTGCTTTTCGTCGATTTTTTCTTATTTCGGCCTAAGGCGGCTGCTTATCGACTTTTGGCTGATTTTTAGTTTACCCATATCTCATTCGTTACTTATCTATTTGGAGTGATTCTTTTTTATTTGGAACCCTTATACAACGGGAAACAATAGGGCACAGTCAAATCGGAATTGCATTTCGTCGATTTTTTCTGAATGCGGCCTTAGGCAGCTGCCTATCGACTTTTGGCTGATTTTTATATTGCCCATATCTCATTCGTTACTTATCTATTTGGATTGATACTTTTTCATTTTGAACCCTTATACAATGGGTAAGAAGAGGTCATAGTCAAAATCGGAATTGCTTTCTGTCATTTTTTTAGTTTTTTTTTCTGATTTCGGCCTTAGGCAGCTGCCTATCTACTTTTGGCTGATTTCTATTTTTCCCATATCCCATTTGTTACATATCTATTTGGAGTGATGCTTTTTAATTTGTATCGCTTATACAATGGGTAACCATAGGGCAGAGACGAAATCGGAATTGCTTTCCATCAATTTTTTCTGATTTCGGCCCTAGGCGGGCTGCCTATTGACTTTTGGCTGATTTTTATTTTGCCCATATCTCATTCGTTACTTATCTATTTGGAGTGATGCTTTTTCATTTTGAACCCTTATTCAATGGGTAAGAAAAGGGCACAGTCAAAATCGGAATTTCTTTCCGTAATTTTTTTTTTCTGATTTCGGCCTTAGGCGGCTGCCTATCGTCTTTTGGCTGATTTTTATTTTGCCCATATCTCATTCGTTACTTATCTATTTGGAGTGATGCTTTTTCATTTGAACCCTTATACAATCGGAAACAATAGGGCACAGTCAAATCGGAATTGCATTCTGTCGATTTTTTCTGAATTCGGCCCTAGGCAGCTGCCGATCGACTTTTGGCTGATTTTTTATTTTTCCCATATCTTATTCGTTACTTATCTATTTGGAGTGATGATTTGTCATTCTGAACCCTTATACAATGGGTAACAATAGGGTACAGTCGAAATCGGAATTGCTTTCCATCGAATTTTTTCTAATTTAGGCCCTGGCAGCTAGCTGCCTATCGACTTATGGCTTATTTTTACGTTGTTCATATCTCATTCGTTACTTATCTATTTGGAGTGATGCTTTTTCAATTTGAACCCTTACACAATGGGTAAGAAAAGGGCACAGTCAAAATCAGAATTGCTTTCCGTCGATTTTTTCTGATTTCGGCCCTAGGCAGCTGCCTATCGACTTTTGGCTGATTTTTATTTTGCCCATATCTCATTCGTTACTTATCTATTTGGAGTGATGCTTTTTCATTTTGAACCCTTATACAATCGGAAACAATAGGGCACAGTCAAATCGGAATTGCATTCTGTCGATTTTTTCTGAATTCGGCCCTAGGCAGCTGCCGATCGACTTTTGGCTGATTTTTTATTTTTCCCATATCTTATTCGTTACTTATCTATTTGGAGTTATGATTTGTCATTCTGAACCCTTATACAATGGGTAACAATAGGGTACAGTCGAAATCGGAATTGCTTTCCATCGAATTTTTTCTAATTTAGGCCCTGGCAGCTAGCTGCCTATCGACTTATGGCTTATTTTTACGTTGTTCATATCTCATTCGTTACTTATCTATTTGGAGTGATGCTTTTTCATTTTGAACCCTTATACAATGGGTAAGAAAAGGGCACAGTCAAAATCAGAATTGCTTTCTGTCGATTTTTTCTGATTTCGGCCCTAGGCAGCTGCCTATCGACTTTTGGCTGATTTTTATATTGCCCATATCTCATTCGTTACTTATCTATTTGGAGTGATACTTTTCATTTTGAACCCTTATACAATGGGTAAGAAGAGGGCATAGTCAAAATCGGAATTGCTTTCTGTCATTTTTTATTTTTTTTTTTCTGATTTCGGCCCTAGGCAGCTGCCTATCTACTTTTGGCTGATTTCTATTTTTCCCATATCCCATTTGTTACATATCTATTTGGAGTGATGCTTTTTAATTTGTATCCCTTATACAATGGGTAACCATAGGGCAGAGACGAAATCGGAATTGCTTTCCATCAATTTTTTCTGATTTCGGCCCTAGGCGGGCTGCCTATTGACTTTTGGCTGATTTTTATTTTGCCCATATCTCATTCGTTACTTATCTATTTGGAGTGATGCTTTTTCATTTTGAACCCTTATACAATCGGAAACAATAGGGCACAGTCAAATCGGAATTGCATTCTGTCGATTTTTTCTGAATTCGGCCCTAGGCAGCTGCCGATCGACTTTTGGCTGATTTTTTATTTTTCCCATATCTTATTCGTTACTTATCTATTTGGAGTTATGATTTGTCATTCTGAACCCTTATACAATGGGTAACAATAGGGTACAGTCGAAATCGGAATTGCTTTCCATCGAATTTTTTCTAATTTAGGCCCTGGCAGCTAGCTGCCTATCGACTTATGGCTTATTTTTACGTTGTTCATATCTCATTCGTTACTTATCTATTTGGAGTGATGCTTTTTCATTTTGAACCCTTACACAATGGGTAAGAAAAGGGCACAGTCAAAATCAGAATTGCTTTCCGTCGATTTTTTCTGATTTCGGCCCTAGGCAGCTGCCTATCGACTTTTGGCTGATTTTTATATTGCCCATATCTCATTCGTTACTTATCTATTTGGAGTGATACTTTTTCATTTTGAACCCTTATACAATGGGTAAGAAGAGGGCATAGTCAAAATCGGAATTGCTTTCTGTCATTTTTTATTTTTTTTTTCTGATTTCGGCCCTAGGCAGCTGCCTATCTACTTTTGGCTGATTTCTATTTTTCCCATATCCCATTTGTTACATATCTATTTGGAGTGATGCTTTTTAATTTGTATCCCTTATACAATGGGTAACCATAGGGCAGAGACGAAATCGGAATTGCTTTCCATCAATTTTTTCTGATTTCGGCCCTAGGCGGGCTGCCTATTGACTTTTGGCTGATTTTTATTTTGCCCATATCTCATTCGTTACTTATCTATTTGGAGTGATGCTTTTTCATTTTGAACCCTTATACAATCGGAAACAATAGGGCACATTCAAATCGGAATTGCATTCTGTCGATTTTTTCTGAATTCGGCCCTAGGCAGCTGCCGATCGACTTTTGGCTGATTTTTTATTTTTCCCATATCTTATTCGTTACTTATCTATTTGGAGTTATGATTTGTCATTCTGAACCCTTATACAATGGGTAACAATAGGGTACAGTCGAAATCGGAATTGCTTTCCATCGAATTTTTTCTAATTTAGGCCCTGGCAGCTAGCTGCCTATCGACTTATGGCTTATTTTTACGTTGTTCATATCTCATTCGTTACTTATCTATTTGGAGTGATGCTTTTTCATTTTGAACCCTTACACAATGGGTAAGAAAAGGGCACAGTCAAAATCAGAATTGCTTTCCGTCGATTTTTTCTGATTTCGGCCCTAGGCAGCTGCCTATCGACTTTTGGCTGATTTTTATATTGCCCATATCTCATTCGTTACTTATCTATTTGGAGTGATACTTTTTCATTTTGAACCCTTATACAATGGGTAAGAAGAGGGCATAGTCAAAATCGGAATTGCTTTCTGTCATTTTTTATTTTTTTTTTCTGATTTCGGCCCTAGGCAGCTGCCTATCTACTTTTGGCTGATTTCTCTTTTTCCCATATCCCATTTGTTACATATCTATTTGGAGTGATGCTTTTTAATTTGTATCCCTTATACAATGGGTAACCATAGGGCAGAGACGAAATCGGAATTGCTTTCCATCAATTTTTTCTGATTTCGGCCCTAGGCGGGCTGCCTATTGACTTTTGGCTGATTTTTATTTTGCCCATATCTCATTCGTTACTTATCTATTTGGAGTGATGCTTTTTCATTTTGAACCCTTAGTCAATGGGTAAGAAAAGGGCACAGTCAAAATCGGAATTTCTTTCCGTAATTTTTTTTTCTGATTTCGGCCTTAGGCGGCTGCCTATCGTCTTTTGGCTGATTTTTATTTTGCCCATATCTCATTCGTTACTTATCTATTTGGAGTGATGCTTTTTCAGTTTGAACCCTTATACAATCGGAAACAATAGGGCACAGTCAAATCGGAATTGCATTCTGTCGATTTTTTCTGAATTCGGCCCTAGGCAGCTGCCGATCGACTTTTGGCTGATTTTTTATTTTTCCCATATCTTATTCGTTACTTATCTATTTGGAGTGATGATTTGTCATTCTGAACCCTTATACAATGGGTAACAATAGGGTACAGTCGAAATCGGAATTGCTTTCCATCGAATTTTTTCTAATTTAGGCCCTGGCAGCTAGCTGCCTATCGACTTATGGCTTATTTTTACGTTGTTCATATCTCATTCGTTACTTATCTATTTGGAGTGATGCTTTTTCATTTTGAACCCTTACACAATGGGTAAGAAAAGGGCACAGTCAAAATCAGAATTGCTTTCCGTCGATTTTTTCTGATTTCGGCCCTAGGCAGCTGCCTATCGACTTTTGGCTGATTTTTATATTGCCCATATCTCATTCGTTACTTATCTATTTGGAGTGATACTTTTTCATTTTGAACCCTTATACAATGGGTAAGAAGAGGGCATAGTCAAAATCGGAATTGCTTTATGTCATTTTTTATTTTTTTTTTCTGATTTCGGCCCTAGGCAGCTGCCTATCTACTTTTGGCTGATTTCTATTTTTCCCATATCCCATTTGTTACATATCTATTTGGAGTGATGCTTTTTAATTTGTATCCCTTATACAATGGGTAACCATAGGGCAGAGACGAAATCGGAATTGCTTTCCATCAATTTTTTCTGATTTCGGCCCTAGGCGGGCTGCCTATTGACTTTTGGCTGATTTTTATTTTGCCCATATCTCATTCGTTACTTATCTATTTGGAGTGATGCTTTTTCATTTTGAACCCTTATTCAATGGGTAAGAAAAGGGCACAGTCAAAATCAGAATTTCTTTCCGTAATTTTTTTTTCTGATTTCGGCCTTAGGCGGCTGCCTATCGTCTTTTGGCTGATTTTTATTTTGCCCATATCTCATTCGTTACTTATCTATTTGGAGTGATGCTTTTTCATTTTGAACCCTTATACAATCGGAAACAATAGGGCACAGTCAAATCGGAATTGCATTCTGTCGATTTTTTCTGAATTCGGCCCTAGGCAGCTGCCGATCGACTTTTGGCTGATTTTTTATTTTTCCCATATCTTATTCGTTACTTATCTATTTGGAGTGATGATTTGTCATTCTGAACCCTTATACAATGGGTAACAATAGGGTACAGTCGAAATCGGAATTGCTTTCCATCGAATTTTTTCTAATTTAGGCCCTGGCAGCTAGCTGCCTATCGACTTATGGCTTATTTTTACGTTGTTCATATCTCATTCGTTACTTATCTATTTGGAGTGATGCTTTTTCATTTTGAACCCTTACACAATGGGTAAGAAAAGGGCACAGTCAAAATCAGAATTGCTTTCCGTCGATTTTTTCTGATTTCGGCCCTAGGCAGCTGCCTATCGACTTTTGGCTGATTTTTATATTGCCCATATCTCATTCGTTACTTATCTATTTGGAGTGATACTTTTTCATTTTGAACCCTTATACAATGGGTAAGAAGAGGGCATAGTCAAAATCGGAATTGCTTTCTGTCATTTTTTATTTTTTTTTTCTGATTTCGGCCCTAGGCAGCTGCCTATCTACTTTTGGCTGATTTCTATTTTTCCCATATCCCATTTGTTACATATCTATTTGGAGTGATGCTTTTTAATTTGTATCCCTTATACAATGGGTAACCATAGGGCAGAGACGAAATCGGAATTGCTTTCCATCAATTTTTTCTGATTTCGGCCCTAGGCGGGCTGCCTATTGACTTTTGGCTGATTTTTATTTTGCCCATATCTCATTCGTTACTTATCTATTTGGAGTGATGCTTTTTCATTTTGAACCCTTATTCAATGGGTAAGAAAAGGGCACAGTCAAAATCGGAATTTCTTTCCGTAATTTTTTTTTCTGATTTCGGCCTTAGGCGGCTGCCTATCGTCTTTTGGCTGATTTTTATTTTGCCCATATCTCATTCGTTACTTATCTATTTGGAGTGATGCTTTTTCATTTTGAACCCTTATACAATCGGAAACAATAGGGCACAGTCAAATCGGAATTGCATTCTGTCGATTTTTTCTGAATTCGGCCCTAGGCAGCTGCCGATCGACTTTTGGCTGATTTTTTATTTTTCCCATATCTTATTCGTTACTTATCTATTTGGAGTGATGATTTGTCATTCTGAACCCTTATACAATGGGTAACAATAGGGTACAGTCGAAATCGGAATTGCTTTCCATCGAATTTTTTCTAATTTAGGCCCTGGCAGCTAGCTGCCTATCGACTTATGGCTTATTTTTACGTTGTTCATATCTCATTCGTTACTTATCTATTTGGAGTGATGCTTTTTCAATTTGAACCCTTACACAATGGGTAAGAAAAGGGCACAGTCAAAATCAGAATTGCTTTCCGTCGATTTTTTCTGATTTCGGCCCTAGGCAGCTGCCTATTGACTTTTGGCTGATTTTTATTTTGCCCATATCTCATTCGTTACTTATCTATTTGGAGTGATGCTTTTTCATTTTGAACCCTTATACAATCGGAAACAATAGGGCACAGTCAAATCGGAATTGCATTCTGTCGATTTTTTCTGAATTCGGCCCTAGGCAGCTGCCGATCGACTTTTGGCTGATTTTTTATTTTTCCCATATCTTATTCGTTACTTATCTATTTGGAGTTATGATTTGTCATTCTGAACCCTTATACAATGGGTAACAATAGGGTACAGTCGAAATCGGAATTGCTTTCCATCGAATTTTTTCTAATTTAGGCCCTGGCAGCTAGCTGCCTATCGACTTATGGCTTATTTTTACGTTGTTCATATCTCATTCGTTACTTATCTATTTGGAGTGATGCTTTTTCATTTTGAACCCTTACACAATGGGTAAGAAAAGGGCACAGTCAAAATCAGAATTGCTTTCCGTCGATTTTTTCTGATTTCGGCCCTAGGCAGCTGCCTATCGACTTTTGGCTGATTTTTATATTGCCCATATCTCATTCGTTACTTATCTATTTGGAGTGATACTTTTTCATTTTGAACCCTTATACAATGGGTAAGAAGAGGGCATAGTCAAAATCGGAATTGCTTTCTGTCATTTTTTATTTTTTTTTTCTGATTTCGGCCCTAGGCAGCTGCCTATCTACTTTTGGCTGATTTCTATTTTTCCCATATCCCATTTGTTACATATCTATTTGGAGTGATGCTTTTTAATTTGTATCCCTTATACAATGGGTAACCATAGGGCAGAGACGAAATCGGAATTGCTTTCCATCAATTTTTTCTGATTTCGGCCCTAGGCGGGCTGCCTATTGACTTTTGGCTGATTTTTATTTTGCCCATATCTCATTCGTTACTTATCTATTTGGAGTGATGCTTTTTCATTTTGAACCCTTAGTCAATGGGTAAGAAAAGGGCACAGTCAAAATCGGAATTTCTTTCCGTAATTTTTTTTTCTGATTTCGGCCTTAGGCGGCTGCCTATCGTCTTTTGGCTGATTTTTATTTTGCCCATATCTCATTCGTTACTTATCTATTTGGAGTGATGCTTTTTCATTTTGAACCCTTATACAATCGGAAACAATAGGGCACAGTCAAATCGGAATTGCATTCTGTCGATTTTTTCTGAATTCGGCCCTAGGCAGCTGCCGATCGACTTTTGGCTGATTTTTTATTTTTCCCATATCTTATTCGTTACTTATCTATTTGGAGTGATGATTTGTCATTCTGAACCCTTATACAATGGGTAACAATAGGGTACAGTCGAAATCGGAATTGCTTTCCATCGAATTTTTTCTAATTTAGGCCCTGGCAGCTAGCTGCCTATCGACTTATGGCTTATTTTTACGTTGTTCATATCTCATTCGTTACTTATCTATTTGGAGTGATGCTTTTTCATTTTGAACCCTTACACAATGGGTAAGAAAAGGGCACAGTCAAAATCAGAATTGCTTTCCGTTGATTTTTTCTGATTTCGGCCCTAGGCAGCTGCCTATCGACTTTTGGCTGATTTTTATATTGCCCATATCTCATTCGTTACTTATCTATTTGGAGTGATACTTTTTCATTTTGAACCCTTATACAATGGGTAAGAAGAGGGCATAGTCAAAATCGGAATTGCTTTATGTCATTTTTTATTTTTTTTTTCTGATTTCGGCCCTAGGCAGCTGCCTATCTACTTTTGGCTGATTTCTATTTTTCCCATATCCCATTTGTTACATATCTATTTGGAGTGATGCTTTTTAATTTGTATCCCTTATACAATGGGTAACCATAGGGCAGAGACGAAATCGGAATTGCTTTCCATCAATTTTTTCTGATTTCGGCCCTAGGCGGGCTGCCTATTGACTTTTGGCTGATTTTTATTTTGCCCATATCTCATTCGTTACTTATCTATTTTGAGTGATGCTTTTTCATTTTGAACCCTTATTCAATGGGTAAGAAAAGGGCACAGTCAAAATCGGAATTTCTTTCCGTAATTTTTTTTTCTGATTTCGGCCTTAGGCGGCTGCCTATCGTCTTTTGGCTGATTTTTATTTTGCCCATATCTCATTCGTTACTTATCTATTTGGAGTGATGCTTTTTCATTTTGAACCCTTATACAATCGGAAACAATAGGGCACAGTCAAATCGGAATTGCATTCTGTCGATTTTTTCTGAATTCGGCCCTAGGCAGCTGCCGATCGACTTTTGGCTGATTTTTTATTTTTCCCATATCTTATTCGTTACTTATCTATTTGGAGTGATGATTTGTCATTCTGAACCCTTATACAATGGGTAACAATAGGGTACAGTCGAAATCGGAATTGCTTTCCATCGAATTTTTTCTAATTTAGGCCCTGGCAGCTAGCTGCCTATCGACTTATGGCTTATTTTTACGTTGTTCATATCTCATTCGTTACTTATCTATTTGGAGTGATGCTTTTTCATTTTGAACCCTTACACAATGGGTAAGAAAAGGGCACAGTCAAAATCAGAATTGCTTTCCGTCGATTTTTTCTGATTTCGGCCCTAGGCAGCTGCCTATCGACTTTTGGCTGATTTTTATATTGCCCATATCTCATTCGTTACTTATCTATTTGGAGTGATACTTTTTCATTTTGAACCCTTATACAATGGGTAAGAAGAGGGCATAGTCAAAATCGGAATTGCTTTATGTCATTTTTTATTTTTTTTTTCTGATTTCGGCCCTAGGCAGCTGCCTATCTACTTTTGGCTGATTTCTATTTTTCCCATATCCCATTTGTTACATATCTATTTGGAGTGATGCTTTTTAATTTGTATCCCTTATACAATGGGTAACCATAGGGCAGAGACGAAATCGGAATTGCTTTCCATCAATTTTTTCTGATTTCGGCCCTAGGCGGGCTGCCTATTGACTTTTGGCTGATTTTTATTTTGCCCATATCTCATTCGTTACTTATCTATTTGGAGTGATGCTTTTTCATTTTGAACCCTTATTCAATGGGTAAGAAAAGGGCACAGTCAAAATCGGAATTTCTTTCCGTAATTTTTTTTTCTGATTTCGGCCTTAGGCGGCTGCCTATCGTCTTTTGGCTGATTTTTATTTTGCCCATATCTCATTCGTTACTTATCTATTTGGAGTGATGCTTTTTCATTTTGAACCCTTATACAATCGGAAACAATAGGGCACAGTCAAATCGGAATTGCATTCTGTCGATTTTTTCTGAATTCGGCCCTAGGCAGCTGCCGATCGACTTTTGGCTGATTTTTTATTTTTCCCATATCTTATTCGTTACTTATCTATTTGGAGTGATGATTTGTCATTCTGAACCCTTATACAATGGGTAACAATAGGGTACAGTCGAAATCGGAATTGCTTTCCATCGAATTTTTTCTAATTTAGGCCCTGGCAGCTAGCTGCCTATCGACTTATGGCTTATTTTTACGTTGTTCATATCTCATTCGTTACTTATCTATTTGGAGTGATGCTTTTTCATTTTGAACCCTTACACAATGGGTAAGAAAAGGGCACAGTCAAAATCAGAATTGCTTTCCGTCGATTTTTTCTGATTTCGGCCCTAGGCAGCTGCCTATCGACTTTTGGCTGATTTTTATATTGCCCATATCTCATTCGTTACTTATCTATTTGGAGTGATACTTTTTCATTTTGAACCCTTATACAATGGGTAAGAAGAGGGCATAGTCAAAATCGGAATTGCTTTCTGTCATTTTTTATTTTTTTTTTCTGATTTCGGCCCTAGGCAGCTGCCTATCTACTTTTGGCTGATTTCTATTTTTCCCATATCCCATTTGTTACATATCTATTTGGAGTGATGCTTTTTAATTTGTATCCCTTATACAATGGGTAACCATAGGGCAGAGACGAAATCGGAATTGCTTTCCATCAATTTTTTCTGATTTCGGCCCTAGGCGGGCTGCCTATTGACTTTTGGCTGATTTTTATTTTGCCCATATCTCATTCGTTACTTATCTATTTGGAGTGATGCTTTTTCATTTTGAACCCTTATTCAATGGGTAAGAAAAGGGCACAGTCAAAATCGGAATTTCTTTCCGTAATTTTTTTTTCTGATTTCGGCCTTAGGCGGCTGCCTATCGTCTTTTGGCTGATTTTTATTTTGCCCATATCTCATTCGTTACTTATCTATTTGGAGTGATGCTTTTTCATTTTGAACCCTTATACAATCGGAAACAATAGGGCACAGTCAAATCGGAATTGCATTCTGTCGATTTTTTCTGAATTCGGCCCTAGGCAGCTGCCGATCGACTTTTGGCTGATTTTTTATTTTTCCCATATCTTATTCGTTACTTATCTATTTGGAGTGATGATTTGTCATTCTGAACCCTTATACAATGGGTAACAATAGGGTACAGTCGAAATCGGAATTGCTTTCCATCGAATTTTTTCTAATTTAGGCCCTGGCAGCTAGCTGCCTATCGACTTATGGCTTATTTTTACGTTGTTCATATCTCATTCGTTACTTATCTATTTGGAGTGATGCTTTTTCAATTTGAACCCTTACACAATGGGTAAGAAAAGGGCACAGTCAAAATCAGAATTGCTTTCCGTCGATTTTTTTCTGATTTCGGCCCTAGGCAGCTGCCTATCGACTTTTGGCTGATTTTTATTTTGCCCATATCTCATTCGTTACTTATCTATTTGGAGTGATGCTTTTTCATTTTGAACCCTTATACAATCGGAAACAATAGGGCACAGTCAAATCGGAATTGCATTCTGTCGATTTTTTCTGAATTCGGCCCTAGGCAGCTGCCGATCGACTTTTGGCTGATTTTTTATTTTTCCCATATCTTATTCGTTACTTATCTATTTGGAGTTATGATTTGTCATTCTGAACCCTTATACAATGGGTAACAATAGGGTACAGTCGAAATCGGAATTGCTTTCCATCGAATTTTTTCTAATTTAGGCCCTGGCAGCTAGCTGCCTATCGACTTATGGCTTATTTTTACGTTGTTCATATCTCATTCGTTACTTATCTATTTGGAGTGATGCTTTTTCATTTTGAACCCTTACACAATGGGTAAGAAAAGGGCACAGTCAAAATCAGAATTGCTTTCCGTCGATTTTTTCTGATTTCGGCCCTAGGCAGCTGCCTATCGACTTTTGGCTGATTTTTATATTGCCCATATCTCATTCGTTACTTATCTATTTGGAGTGATACTTTTTCATTTTGAACCCTTATACAATGGGTAAGAAGAGGGCATAGTCAAAATCGGAATTGCTTTCTGTCATTTTTTATTTTTTTTTTCTGATTTCGGCCCTAGGCAGCTGCCTATCTACTTTTGGCTGATTTCTATTTTTCCCATATCCCATTTGTTACATATCTATTTGGAGTGATGCTTTTTAATTTGTATCCCTTATACAATGGGTAACCATAGGGCAGAGACGAAATCGGAATTGCTTTCCATCAATTTTTTCTGATTTCGGCCCTAGGCGGGCTGCCTATTGACTTTTGGCTGATTTTTATTTTGCCCATATCTCATTCGTTACTTATCTATTTGGAGTGATGCTTTTTCATTTTGAACCCTTATTCAATGGGTAAGAAAAGGGCACAGTCAAAATCGGAATTTCTTTCCGTAATTTTTTTTTCTGATTTCGGCCTTAGGCGGCTGCCTATCGTCTTTTGGCTGATTTTTATTTTGCCCATATCTCATTCGTTACTTATCTATTTGGAGTGATGCTTTTTCATTTTGAACCCTTATACAATCGGAAACAATAGGGCACAGTCAAATCGGAATTGCATTCTGTCGATTTTTTCTGAATTCGGCCCTAGGCAGCTGCCGATCGACTTTTGGCTGATTTTTTATTTTTCCCATATCTTATTCGTTACTTATCTATTTGGAGTGATGATTTGTCATTCTGAACCCTTATACAATGGGTAACAATAGGGTACAGTCGAAATCGGAATTGCTTTCCATCGAATTTTTTCTAATTTAGGCCCTGGCAGCTAGCTGCCTATCGACTTATGGCTTATTTTTACGTTGTTCATATCTCATTCGTTACTTATCTATTTGGAGTGATGCTTTTTCATTTTGAACCCTTACACAATGGGTAAGAAAAGGGCACAGTCAAAATCAGAATTGCTTTCCGTCGATTTTTTCTGATTTCGGCCCTAGGCAGCTGCCTATCGACTTTTGGCTGATTTTTATATTGCCCATATCTCATTCGTTACTTATCTATTTGGAGTGATACTTTTTCATTTTGAACCCTTATACAATGGGTAAGAAGAGGGCATAGTCAAAATCGGAATTGCTTTCTGTCATTTTTTATTTTTTTTTTCTGATTTCGGCCCTAGGCAGCTGCCTATCTACTTTTGGCTGATTTCTATTTTTCCCATATCCCATTTGTTACATATCTATTTGGAGTGATGCTTTTTAATTTGTATCCCTTATACAATGGGTAACCATAGGGCAGAGACGAAATCGGAATTGCTTTCCATCAATTTTTTCTGATTTCGGCCCTAGGCGGGCTGCCTATTGACTTTTGGCTGATTTTTATTTTGCCCATATCTCATTCGTTACTTATCTATTTGGAGTGATGCTTTTTCATTTTGAACCCTTAGTCAATGGGTAAGAAAAGGGCACAGTCAAAATCGGAATTTCTTTCCGTAATTTTTTTTTCTGATTTCGGCCTTAGGCGGCTGCCTATCGTCTTTTGGCTGATTTTTATTTTGCCCATATCTCATTCGTTACTTATCTATTTGGAGTGATGCTTTTTCATTTTGAACCCTTATACAATCGGAAACAATAGGGCACAGTCAAATCGGAATTGCATTCTGTCGATTTTTTCTGAATTCGGCCCTAGGCAGCTGCCGATCGACTTTTGGCTGATTTTTTATTTTTCCCATATCTTATTCGTTACTTATCTATTTGGAGTGATGATTTGTCATTCTGAACCCTTATACAATGGGTAACAATAGGGTACAGTCGAAATCGGAATTGCTTTCCATCGAATTTTTTCTAATTTAGGCCCTGGCAGCTAGCTGCCTATCGACTTATGGCTTATTTTTACGTTGTTCATATCTCATTCGTTACTTATCTATTTGGAGTGATGCTTTTTCATTTTGAACCCTTACACAATGGGTAAGAAAAGGGCACAGTCAAAATCAGAATTGCTTTCCGTCGATTTTTTCTGATTTCGGCCCTAGGCAGCTGCCTATCGACTTTTGGCTGATTTTTATATTGCCCATATCTCATTCGTTACTTATCTATTTGGAGTGATACTTTTTCATTTTGAACCCTTATACAATGGGTAAGAAGAGGGCATAGTCAAAATCGGAATTGCTTTCTGTCATTTTTTATTTTTTTTTTCTGATTTCGGCCCTAGGCAGCTGCCTATCTACTTTTGGCTGATTTCTATTTTTCCCATATCCCATTTGTTACATATCTATTTGGAGTGATGCTTTTTAATTTGTATCCCTTATACAATGGGTAACCATAGGGCAGAGACGAAATCGGAATTGCTTTCCATCAATTTTTTCTGATTTCGGCCCTAGGCGGGCTGCCTATTGACTTTTGGCTGATTTTTATTTTGCCCATATCTCATTCGTTACTTATCTATTTGGAGTGATGCTTTTTCATTTTGAACCCTTAGTCAATGGGTAAGAAAAGGGCACAGTCAAAATCGGAATTTCTTTCCGTAATTTTTTTTTCTGATTTCGGCCTTAGGCGGCTGCCTATCGTCTTTTGGCTGATTTTTATTTTGCCCATATCTCATTCGTTACTTATCTATTTGGAGTGATGCTTTTTCATTTTGAACCCTTATACAATCGGAAACAATAGGGCACAGTCAAATCGGAATTGCATTCTGTCGATTTTTTCTGAATTCGGCCCTAGGCAGCTGCCGATCGACTTTTGGCTGATTTTTTATTTTTCCCATATCTTATTCGTTACTTATCTATTTGGAGTGATGATTTGTCATTCTGAACCCTTATACAATGGGTAACAATAGGGTACAGTCGAAATCGGAATTGCTTTCCATCGAATTTTTTCTAATTTAGGCCCTGGCAGCTAGCTGCCTATCGACTTATGGCTTATTTTTACGTTGTTCATATCTCATTCGTTACTTATCTATTTGGAGTGATGCTTTTTCAATTTGAACCCTTACACAGTGGGTAAGAAAAGGGCACAGTCAAAATCAGAATTGCTTTCCGTCGATTTTTTCTGATTTCGGCCCTAGGCAGCTGCCTATCGACTTTTGGCTGATTTTTATTTTGCCCATATCTCATTCGTTACTTATCTATTTAGAGTGATGCTTTTTCATTTTGAACCCTTATACAATCGGAAACAATAGGGCACAGTCAAATCGGAATTGCATTCTGTCGATTTTTTCTGAATTCGGCCCTAGGCAGCTGCCGATCGACTTTTGGCTGATTTTTTATTTTTCCCATATCTTATTCGTTACTTATCTATTTGGAGTTATGATTTGTCATTCTGAACCCTTATACAATGGGTAACAATAGGGTACAGTCGAAATCGGAATTGCTTTCCATCGAATTTTTTCTAATTTAGGCCCTGGCAGCTAGCTGCCTATCGACTTATGGCTTATTTTTACGTTGTTCATATCTCATTCGTTACTTATCTATTTGGAGTGATGCTTTTTCATTTTGAACCCTTACACAATGGGTAAGAAAAGGGCACAGTCAAAATCAGAATTGCTTTCCGTCGATTTTTTCTGATTTCGGCCCTAGGCAGCTGCCTATCGACTTTTGGCTGATTTTTATATTGCCCATATCTCATTCGTTACTTATCTATTTGGAGTGATACTTTTTCATTTTGAACCCTTATACAATGGGTAAGAAGTGGGCATAGTCAAAATCGGAATTGCTTTCTGTCATTTTTTATTTTTTTTTTCTGATTTCGGCCCTAGGCAGCTGCCTATCTACTTTTGGCTGATTTCTATTTTTCCCATATCCCATTTGTTACATATCTATTTGGAGTGATGCTTTTTAATTTGTATCCCTTATACAATGGGTAACCATAGGGCAGAGACGAAATCGGAATTGCTTTCCATCAATTTTTTCTGATTTCGGCCCTAGGCGGGCTGCCTATTGACTTTTGGCTGATTTTTATTTTGCCCATATCTCATTCGTTACTTATCTATTTGGAGTGATGCTTTTTCATTTTGAACCCTTATTCAATGGGTAAGAAAAGGGCACAGTCAAAATCGGAATTTCTTTCCGTAATTTTTTTTTCTGATTTCGGCCTTAGGCGGCTGCCTATCGTCTTTTGGCTGATTTTTATTTTGCCCATATCTCATTCGTTACTTATCTATTTGGAGTGATGCTTTTTCATTTTGAACCCTTATACAATCGGAAACAATAGGGCACAGTCAAATCGGAATTGCATTCTGTCGATTTTTTCTGAATTCGGCCCTAGGCAGCTGCCGATCGACTTTTGGCTGATTTTTTATTTTTCCCATATCTTATTCGTTACTTATCTATTTGGAGTGATGATTTGTCATTCTGAACCCTTATACAATGGGTAACAATAGGGTACAGTCGAAATCAGAATTGCTTTCCATCGAATTTTTTCTAATTTAGGCCCTGGCAGCTAGCTGCCTATCGACTTATGGCTTATTTTTACGTTGTTCATATCTCATTCGTTACTTATCTATTTGGAGTGATGCTTTTTCATTTTGAACCCTTACACAATGGGTAAGAAAAGGGCACAGTCAAAATCAGAATTGCTTTCCGTCGATTTTTTCTGATTTCGGCCCTAGGCAGCTGCCTATCGACTTTTGGCTGATTTTTATATTGCCCATATCTCATTCGTTACTTATCTATTTGGAGTGATACTTTTTCATTTTGAACCCTTATACAATGGGTAAGAAGAGGGCATAGTCAAAATCGGAATTGCTTTCTGTCATTTTTTATTTTTTTTTTCTGATTTCGGCCCTAGGCAGCTGCCTATCTACTTTTGGCTGATTTCTATTTTTCCCATATCCCATTTGTTACATATCTATTTGGAGTGATGCTTTTTAATTTGTATCCCTTATACAATGGGTAACCATAGGGCAGAGACGAAATCGGAATTGCTTTCCATCAATTTTTTCTGATTTCGGCCCTAGGCGGGCTGCCTATTGACTTTTGGCTGATTTTTATTTTGCCCATATCTCATTCGTTACTTATCTATTTGGAGTGATGCTTTTTCATTTTGAACCCTTAGTCAATGGGTAAGAAAAGGGCACAGTCAAAATCGGAATTTCTTTCCGTAATTTTTTTTTCTGATTTCGGCCTTAGGCGGCTGCCTATCGTCTTTTGGCTGATTTTTATTTTGCCCATATCTCATTCGTTACTTATCTATTTGGAGTGATGCTTTTTCATTTTGAACCCTTATACAATCGGAAACAATAGGGCACAGTCAAATCGGAATTGCATTCTGTCGATTTTTTCTGAATTCGGCCCTAGGCAGCTGCCGATCGACTTTTGGCTGATTTTTTATTTTTCCCATATCTTATTCGTTACTTATCTATTTGGAGTGATGATTTGTCATTCTGAACCCTTATACAATGGGTAACAATAGGGTACAGTCGAAATCGGAATTGCTTTCCATCGAATTTTTTCTAATTTAGGCCCTGGCAGCTAGCTGCCTATCGACTTATGGCTTATTTTTACGTTGTTCATATCTCATTCGTTACTTATCTATTTGGAGTGATGCTTTTTCATTTTGAACCCTTACACAATGGGTAAGAAAAGGGCACAGTCAAAATCAGAATTGCTTTCCGTCGATTTTTTCTGATTTCGGCCCTAGGCAGCTGCCTATCGACTTTTGGCTGATTTTTATATTGCCCATATCTCATTCGTTACTTATCTATTTGGAGTGATACTTTTTCATTTTGAACCCTTATACAATGGGTAAGAAGAGGGCATAGTCAAAATCGGAATTGCTTTCTGTCATTTTTTATTTTTTTTTTCTGATTTCGGCCCTAGGCAGCTGCCTATCTACTTTTGGCTGATTTCTATTTTTCCCATATCCCATTTGTTACATATCTATTTGGAGTGATGCTTTTTAATTTGTATCCCTTATACAATGGGTAACCATAGGGCAGAGACGAAATCGGAATTGCTTTCCATCAATTTTTTCTGATTTCGGCCCTAGGCGGGCTGCCTATTGACTTTTGGCTGATTTTTATTTTGCCCATATCTCATTCGTTACTTATCTATTTGGAGTGATGCTTTTTCATTTTGAACCCTTAGTCAATGGGTAAGAAAAGGGCACAGTCAAAATCGGAATTTCTTTCCGTAATTTTTTTTTCTGATTTCGGCCTTAGGCGGCTGCCTATCGTCTTTTGGCTGATTTTTATTTTGCCCATATCTCATTCGTTACTTATCTATTTGGAGTGATGCTTTTTCATTTTGAACCCTTATACAATCGGAAACAATAGGGCACAGTCAAATCGGAATTGCATTCTGTCGATTTTTTCTGAATTCGGCCCTAGGCAGCTGCCGATCGACTTTTGGCTGATTTTTTATTTTTCCCATATCTTATTCGTTACTTATCTATTTGGAGTGATAATTTGTCATTCTGAACCCTTATACAATGGGTAACAATAGGGTACAGTCGAAATCGGAATTGCTTTCCATCGAATTTTTTCTAATTTAGGCCCTGGCAGCTAGCTGCCTATCGACTTATGGCTTATTTTTACGTTGTTCATATCTCATTCGTTACTTATCTATTTGGAGTGATGCTTTTTCATTTTGAACCCTTACACAATGGGTAAGAAAAGGGCACAGTCAAAATCAGAATTGCTTTCCGTCGATTTTTTCTGATTTCGGCCCTAGGCAGCTGCCTATCGACTTTTGGCTGATTTTTATATTGCCCATATCTCATTCGTTACTTATCTATTTGGAGTGATACTTTTTCATTTTGAACCCTTATACAATGGGTAAGAAGAGGGCATAGTCAAAATCGGAATTGCTTTCTGTCATTTTTTATTTTTTTTTTCTGATTTCGGCCCTAGGCAGCTGCCTATCTACTTTTGGCTGATTTCTATTTTTCCCATATCCCATTTGTTACATATCTATTTGGAGTGATGCTTTTTAATTTGTATCCCTTATACAATGGGTAACCATAGGGCAGAGACGAAATCGGAATTGCTTTCCATCAATTTTTTCTGATTTCGGCCCTAGGCGGGCTGCCTATTGACTTTTGGCTGATTTTTATTTTGCCCATATCTCATTCGTTACTTATCTATTTGGAGTGATGCTTTTTCATTTTGAACCCTTAGTCAATGGGTAAGAAAAGGGCACAGTCAAAATCGGAATTTCTTTCCGTAATTTTTTTTTCTGATTTCGGCCTTAGGCGGCTGCCTATCGTCTTTTGGCTGATTTTTATTTTGCCCATATCTCATTCGTTACTTATCTATTTGGAGTGATGCTTTTTCATTTTGAACCCTTATACAATCGGAAACAATAGGGCACAGTCAAATCGGAATTGCATTCTGTCGATTTTTTCTGAATTCGGCCCTAGGCAGCTGCCGATCGACTTTTGGCTGATTTTTTATTTTTCCCATATCTTATTCGTTACTTATCTATTTGGAGTGATGATTTGTCATTCTGAACCCTTATACAATGGGTAACAATAGGGTACAGTCGAAATCGGAATTGCTTTCCATCGAATTTTTTCTAATTTAGGCCCTGGCAGCTAGCTGCCTATCGACTTATGGCTTATTTTTACGTTGTTCATATCTCATTCGTTACTTATCTATTTGGAGTGATGCTTTTTCAATTTGAACCCTTACACAGTGGGTAAGAAAAGGGCACAGTCAAAATCAGAATTGCTTTCCGTCGATTTTTTCTGATTTCGGCCCTAGGCAGCTGCCTATCGACTTTTGGCTGATTTTTATTTTGCCCATATCTCATTCGTTACTTATCTATTTAGAGTGATGCTTTTTCATTTTGAACCCTTATACAATCGGAAACAATAGGGCACAGTCAAATCGGAATTGCATTCTGTCGATTTTTTCTGAATTCGGCCCTAGGCAGCTGCCGATCGACTTTTGGCTGATTTTTTATTTTTCCCATATCTTATTCGTTACTTATCTATTTGGAGTTATGATTTGTCATTCTGAACCCTTATACAATGGGTAACAATAGGGTACAGTCGAAATCGGAATTGCTTTCCATCGAATTTTTTCTAATTTAGGCCCTGGCAGCTAGCTGCCTATCGACTTATGGCTTATTTTTACGTTGTTCATATCTCATTCGTTACTTATCTATTTGGAGTGATGCTTTTTCATTTTGAACCCTTACACAATGGGTAAGAAAAGGGCACAGTCAAAATCAGAATTGCTTTCCGTCGATTTTTTCTGATTTCGGCCCTAGGCAGCTGCCTATCGACTTTTGGCTGATTTTTATATTGCCCATATCTCATTCGTTACTTATCTATTTGGAGTGATACTTTTTCATTTTGAACCCTTATACAATGGGTAAGAAGAGGGCATAGTCAAAATCGGAATTGCTTTCTGTCATTTTTTATTTTTTTTTTCTGATTTCGGCCCTAGGCAGCTGCCTATCTACTTTTGGCTGATTTCTATTTTTCCCATATCCCATTTGTTACATATCTATTTGGAGTGATGCTTTTTAATTTGTATCCCTTATACAATGGGTAACCATAGGGCAGAGACGAAATCGGAATTGCTTTCCATCAATTTTTTCTGATTTCGGCCCTAGGCGGGCTGCCTATTGACTTTTGGCTGATTTTTATTTTGCCCATATCTCATTCGTTACTTATCTATTTGGAGTGATGCTTTTTCATTTTGAACCCTTATTCAATGGGTAAGAAAAGGGCACAGTCAAAATCGGAATTTCTTTCCGTAATTTTTTTTCTGATTTCGGCCTTAGCGGCTGCCTATCGTCTTTTGGCTGATTTTTATTTTGCCCATATCTCATTCGTTACTTATCTATTTGGAGTGATGATTTTTCATTTTGAACCCTTATACAATCGGAAACAATAGGGCACAGTCAAATCGGAATTGCATTCTGTCGATTTTTTCTGAATTCGGCCCTAGGCAGCTGCCGATCGACTTTTGGCTGATTTTTTATTTTTCCCATATCTTATTCGTTACTTATCTATTTGGAGTGATGATTTGTCATTCTGAACCCTTATACAATGGGTAACAATAGGGTACAGTCGAAATCAGAATTGCTTTCCATCGAATTTTTTCTAATTTAGGCCCTGGCAGCTAGCTGCCTATCGACTTATGGCTTATTTTTACGTTGTTCATATCTCATTCGTTACTTATCTATTTGGAGTGATGCTTTTTCATTTTGAACCCTTACACAATGGGTAAGAAAAGGGCACAGTCAAAATCAGAATTGCTTTCCGTCGATTTTTTCTGATTTCGGCCCTAGGCAGCTGCCTATCGACTTTTGGCTGATTTTTATATTGCCCATATCTCATTCGTTACTTATCTATTTGGAGTGATACTTTTTCATTTTGAACCCTTATACAATGGGTAAGAAGAGGGCATAGTCAAAATCGGAATTGCTTTCTGTCATTTTTTATTTTTTTTTCTGATTTCGGCCCTAGGCAGCTGCCTATCTACTTTTGGCTGATTTCTATTTTTCCCATATCCCATTTGTTACATATCTATTTGGAGTGATGCTTTTTAATTTGTATCCCTTATACAATGGGTAACCATAGGGCAGAGACGAAATCGGAATTGCTTTCCATCAATTTTTTCTGATTTCGGCCCTAGGCGGGCTGCCTATTGACTTTTGGCTGATTTTTATTTTGCCCATATCTCATTCGTTACTTATCTATTTGGAGTGATGCTTTTTCATTTTGAACCCTTAGTCAATGGGTAAGAAAAGGGCACAGTCAAAATCGGAATTTCTTTCCGTAATTTTTTTTTCTGATTTCGGCCTTAGGCGGCTGCCTATCGTCTTTTGGCTGATTTTTATTTTGCCCATATCTCATTCGTTACTTATCTATTTGGAGTGATGCTTTTTCATTTTGAACCCTTATACAATCGGAAACAATAGGGCACAGTCAAATCGGAATTGCATTCTATCGATTTTTTCTGAATTCGGCCCTAGGCAGCTGCCGATCGACTTTTGGCTGATTTTTTATTTTTCCCATATCTTATTCGTTACTTATCTATTTGGAGTGATGATTTGTCATTCTGAACCCTTATACAATGGGTAACAATAGGGTACAGTCGAAATCGGAATTGCTTTCCATCGAATTTTTTCTAATTTAGGCCCTGGCAGCTAGCTGCCTATCGACTTATGGCTTATTTTTACGTTGTTCATATCTCATTCGTTACTTATCTATTTGGAGTGATGCTTTTTCATTTTGAACCCTTACACAATGGGTAAGAAAAGGGCACAGTCAAAATCAGAATTGCTTTCCGTCGATTTTTTTCTGATTTCGGCCCTAGGCAGCTGCCTATCGACTTTTGGCTGATTTTATATTGCCCATATCTCATTCGTTACTTATCTATTTGGAGTGATACTTTTTCATTTTGAACCCTTATACAATGGGTAAGAAGAGGGCATAGTCAAAATCGGAATTGCTTTCTGTCATTTTTTATTTTTTTTTTCTGATTTCGGCCCTAGGCAGCTGCCTATCTACTTTTGGCTGATTTCTATTTTTCCCATATCCCATTTGTTACATATCTATTTGGAGTGATGCTTTTTAATTTGTATCCCTTATACAATGGGTAACCATAGGGCAGAGACGAAATCGGAATTGCTTTCCATCAATTTTTTCTGATTTCGGCCCTAGGCGGGCTGCCTATTGACTTTTGGCTGATTTTTATTTTGCCCATATCTCATTCGTTACTTATCTATTTGGAGTGATGCTTTTTCATTTTGAACCCTTATTCAATGGGTAAGAAAAGGGCACAGTCAAAATCGGAATTTCTTTCCGTAATTTTTTTTTCTGATTTCGGCCTTAGGCGGCTGCCTATCGTCTTTTGGCTGATTTTTATTTTGCCCATATCTCATTCGTTACTTATCTATTTGGAGTGATGCTTTTTCATTTTGAACCCTTATACAATCGGAAACAATAGGGCACAGTCAAATCGGAATTGCATTCTGTCGATTTTTTCTGAATTCGGCCCTAGGCAGCTGCCGATCGACTTTTGGCTGATTTTTTATTTTTCCCATATCTTATTCGTTACTTATCTATTTGGAGTTATGATTTGTCATTCTGAACCCTTATACAATGGGTAACAATAGGGTACAGTCGAAATCGGAATTGCTTTCCATCGAATTTTTTCTAATTTAGGCCCTGGCAGCTAGCTGCCTATCGACTTATGGCTTATTTTTACGTTGTTCATATCTCATTCGTTACTTATCTATTTGGAGTGATGCTTTTTCATTTTGAACCCTTACACAATGGGTAAGAAAAGGGCACAGTCAAAATCAGAATTGCTTTCCGTCGATTTTTTCTGATTTCGGCCCTAGGCAGCTGCCTATCGACTTTTGGCTGATTTTTATATTGCCCATATCTCATTCGTTACTTATCTATTTGGAGTGATACTTTTTCATTTTGAACCCTTATACAATGGGTAAGAAGAGGGCATAGTCAAAATCGGAATTGCTTTCTGTCATTTTTTATTTTTTTTTTCTGATTTCGGCCCTAGGCAGCTGCCTATCTACTTTTGGCTGATTTCTATTTTTCCCATATCCCATTTGTTACATATCTATTTGGAGTGATGCTTTTTAATTTGTATCCCTTATACAATGGGTAACCATAGGGCAGAGACGAAATCGGAATTGCTTTCCATCAATTTTTTCTGATTTCGGCCCTAGGCGGGCTGCCTATTGACTTTTGGCTGATTTTTATTTTGCCCATATCTCATTCGTTACTTATCTATTTGGAGTGATGCTTTTTCATTTTGAACCCTTAGTCAATGGGTAAGAAAAGGGCACAGTCAAAATCGGAATTTCTTTCCGTAATTTTTTTTTCTGATTTCGGCCTTAGGCGGCTGCCTATCGTCTTTTGGCTGATTTTTATTTTGCCCATATCTCATTCGTTACTTATCTATTTGGAGTGATGCTTTTTCATTTTGAACCCTTATACAATCGGAAACAATAGGGCACAGTCAAATCGGAATTGCATTCTGTCGATTTTTTCTGAATTCGGCCCTAGGCAGCTGCCGATCGACTTTTGGCTGATTTTTTATTTTTCCCATATCTTATTCGTTACTTATCTATTTGGAGTGATGATTTGTCATTCTGAACCCTTATACAATGGGTAACAATAGGGTACAGTCGAAATCGGAATTGCTTTCCATCGAATTTTTTCTAATTTAGGCCCTGGCAGCTAGCTGCCTATCGACTTATGGCTTATTTTTACGTTGTTCATATCTCATTCGTTACTTATCTATTTGGAGTGATGCTTTTTCATTTTGAACCCTTACACAATGGGTAAGAAAAGGGCACAGTCAAAATCAGAATTGCTTTCCGTCGATTTTTTCTGATTTCGGCCCTAGGCAGCTGCCTATCGACTTTTGGCTGATTTTTATATTGCCCATATCTCATTCGTTACTTATCTATTTGGAGTGATACTTTTTCATTTTGAACCCTTATACAATGGGTAAGAAGAGGGCATAGTCAAAATCGGAATTGCTTTCTGTCATTTTTTATTTTTTTTTTCTGATTTCGGCCCTAGGCAGCTGCCTATCTACTTTTGGCTGATTTCTATTTTTCCCATATCCCATTTGTTACATATCTATTTGGAGTGATGCTTTTTAATTTGTATCCCTTATACAATGGGTAACCATCGGGCAGAGACGAAATCGGAATTGCTTTCCATCAATTTTTTCTGATTTCGGCCCTAGGCGGGTTGCCTATTGACTTTTGGCTGATTTTTATTTTGCCCATATCTCATTCGTTACTTATCTATTTGGAGTGATGCTTTTTCATTTTGAACCCTTATTCAATGGGTAAGAAAAGGGCACAGTCAAAATCGGAATTTCTTTCCGTAATTTTTTTTCTGATTTCGGCCTTAGGCGGCTGCCTATCGTCTTTTGGCTGATTTTTATTTTGCCCATATCTCATTCGTTACTTATCTATTTGGAGTGATGATTTTTCATTTTGAACCCTTATACAATCGGAAACAATAGGGCACAGTCAAATCGGAATTGCATTCTGTCGATTTTTTCTGAATTCGGCCCTAGGCAGCTGCCGATCGACTTTTGGCTGATTTTTTATTTTTCCCATATCTTATTCGTTACTTATCTATTTGGAGTTATGATTTGTCATTCTGAACCCTTATACAATGGGTAACAATAGGGTACAGTCGAAATCGGAATTGCTTTCCATCGAATTTTTTCTAATTTAGGCCCTGGCAGCTAGCTGCCTATCGACTTATGGCTTATTTTTACGTTGTTCATATCTCATTCGTTACTTATCTATTTGGAGTGATGCTTTTTAATTTGTATCCCTTATACAATGGGTAACCATAGGGCAGAGACGAAATCGGAATTGCTTTCCATCAATTTTTTCTGATTTCGGCCCTAGGCGGGCTGCCTATTGACTTTTGGCTGATTTTTATTTTGCCCATATCTCATTCGTTACTTATCTATTTGGAGTGATGCTTTTTCATTTTGAACCCTTATTCAATGGGTAAGAAAAGGGCACAGTCAAAATCGGAATTTCTTTCCGTAATTTTTTTTTCTGATTTCGGCCTTAGGCGGCTGCCTATCGTCTTTTGGCTGATTTTTATTTTGCCCATATCTCATTCGTTACTTATCTATTTGGAGTGATGCTTTTTCATTTTGAACCCTTATACAATCGGAAACAATAGGGCACAGTCAAATCGGAATTGCATTCTGTCGATTTTTTCTGAATTCGGCCCTAGGCAGCTGCCGATCGACTTTTGGCTGATTTTTTATTTTTCCCATATCTTATTCGTTACTTATCTATTTGGAGTGATGATTTGTCATTCTGAACCCTTATACAATGGGTAACAATAGGGTACAGTCGAAATCGGAATTGCTTTCCATCGAATTTTTTCTAATTTAGGCCCTGGCAGCTAGCTGCCTATCGACTTATGGCTTATTTTTACGTTGTTCATATCTCATTCGTTACTTATCTATTTGGAGTGATGCTTTTTCATTTTGAACCCTTACACAATGGGTAAGAAACGGGCACAGTCAAAATCAGAATTGCTTTCCGTCGATTTTTTCTGATTTCGGCCCTAGGCAGCTGCCTATCGACTTTGGCTGATTTTTATTTTGCCCATATCTCATTCGTACTTATCTATTTGGAGTGATGCTTTTTCATTTTGAACCCTTATACAATCGGAAACAATAGGGCACAGTCAAATCGGAATTGCATTCTGTCGATTTTTTCTGAATTCGGCCCTAGGCAGCTGCCGATCGACTTTTGGCTGATTTTTATTTTGTAACCATAGGGCAGAGACGAAATCGGAATTGCTTTCCATCAATTTTTTCTGATTTCGGCCCTAGGCGGGCTGCCTATTGACTTTTGGCTGATTTTTATTTTGCCCATATCTCATTCGTTACTTATCTATTTGGAGTGATGCTTTTTCATTTTGAACCCTTATTCAATGGGTAAGAAAAGGCACAGTCAAAATCGGAATTTCTTTCCGTAATTTTTTTTTTCTGATTTCGGCCTTAGGCGGCTGCCTATCGTCTTTTGGCTGATTTTTATTTTGCCCATATCTCATTCGTACTTATCTATTTGGAGTGATGCTTTTTTCATTTTGAACCCTTATACAATGGGTAAGAAAAGGGCACAGTCAAAATCAGAATTGCTTTCCGTCGATTTTTTCTGATTTCGGCCCTTGGCAGCTGCCTATCGACTTTTGGCTGATTTTTATTTTGCCCATATCTCATTCGTTAATTATCTATTTGGAGTGATGCTTTTTCATTTTGAACCCTTACACAATGGGTAAGAAAAGGGTACAGTCAAAATCGGAATTGCTTTTCGTCGATTTTTTCTTATTTCGGCCTAAGGCGGCTGCTTATCGACTTTTGGCTGATTTTTAGTTTACCCATATCTCATTCGTTACTTATCTATTTGGAGTGATTCTTTTTTATTTGGAACCCTTATACAACGGGAAACAATAGGGCACAGTCAAATCAAAATTGCATTCCGTCGATTTTTTCTGAATGCGGCCTTAGGCAGCTGCCTATCGACTTTTGGCTGATTTTTATATTGCCCATATCTCATTCGTTACTTATCTATTTGGAGTGATACTTTTTCATTTTGAACCCTTATACAATGGGTAAGAAGAGGGCATAGTCAAAATCGGAATTGCTTTCTGTCATTTTTTTTTTTTTTTTCTGATTCGGCCCTAGGCAGCTGCCTATCTACTTTTGGCTGATTTCTATTTTTCCCATATCCCATTTGTTACATATCTATTTGGAGTGATGCTTTTTAATTTGTATCCCTTATACAATGGGTAACCATAGGGCAGAGACGAAATCGGAATTGCTTTCCATCAATTTTTTCTGATTTCGGCCCTAGGCGGGCTGCCTATTGACTTTTGGCTGATTTTTATTTTGCCCATATCTCATTCGTTACTTATCTATTTGGAGTGATGGTTTTTCATTTTGAACCCTTATTCAATGGGTAAGAAAAGGGCACAGTCAAAATCGGAATTTCTTTCCGTAATTTTTTTTTCTGATTTCGGCCTTAAGCCGCCTATCGTCTTTTGGCTGATTTTTATTTTGCCCATATCTCATTCGTTACTTATCTATTTGGAGTGATGCTTTTTCATTTTGAACCCTTATACAATCGGAAACAATAGGGCACAGTCAAATCGGAATTGCATTGTGTCGATTTTTTCTGAATTCGGCCCTAGGCAGCTGCCGATCGACTTTTGGCTGATTTTTATTTTTCCCATATCTTATTCGTTACTTATCTATTTGGAGTGATGATTTTTCATTCTGAACCTTTATACAATGGGTAACAATAGGATACAGTCAAAATCGGAATTGCTTTCCATCGAAATTTTTCTAATTTAGGCCCTGGCAGCTAGCTGCCTATCGACTTATGGCTTATTTTTACGTTGTTCATATCTCATTCGTTACTTATCTATTTGGAGTGATGCTTTTTCATTTTGAACCCTTACATAATGGTAAGAAAAGGGCACAGTCAAAATCAGAATTGCTTTCCGTCGATTTTTTCTGATTTCGGCCCTAGGCAGCTGCCTATCGACTTTTGGCTGATTTTTATTTTGCCCATATCTCATTCGTTACTTATCTATTTGGAGTGATGCTTTTTCATTTTGAACCCTTATACAATCGGAAACAATATGGCACAGTCAAATCGGAATTGCATTGTGTCGATTTTTTCTGAATTCGGCCCTAGGCAGCTGCCGATCGACTTTTGGCTGATTTTTATTTTGCCCATATTTCATTCGTTACTTATCTATTTTAAGTGATGCTTTTTGATTTTGAACCTTATACAATGGGTAAGAAATGGCACAGTCAACATCAGAATTGCTTTCCGTCATTTTTTTTTCTGATTTCGGCCATAGTCAGTTGTCTTTCTACTTTTGGCTGATTTTTATTTTGCCCATATCTCATTCGTTACTTATACATTTGGTGTGATACTTTTTGATTTTGAACCCTTATTCAATGGGTAAGATAATGGCACAGTCAAAATCGAAATAGCTTTCCGTCGATTTTTTCTAATTTCGGCCCTAGGCAGCTGCCTATCTACTTTTGGCTGATTTTATTTTGCCCATATCCCATGTGTTACATATCTATTTGGAGTGATGCTTTTTAATTTGTATCCCTTATGCAATGGGTAACCATAGGGCAGAGTCGAAATCGGAATTGATTTCCGTCAATTTTTCTGATATCGGCCCTAGGCGGCTGCCTATCGTCTTTTGGCTGATTTTATTTTTCCCATATATCATTCGTTACTTATCTATTTGGAGTGATGATTTTTCATTCTGAACCTTTATACAATGGGTAACAATAGGGTACAGTCAAAATCGGAATTGCTTTGCATCGAATTTTTTCTAATTTAGGCTCTGGCAGCTGCCTATCGACTTATGGCTTATTTTTATGTTGTTCGTATCTCATTCGTTACTTATCTATTTGGAGTGATGCTTTTTCATTTTGAACCCTTATTCAATGGGTAAGAAAAGGGCACAGTCAAATCGAAATAGCTTTCCGTCGATTTTTTCTAATTTCGGCCCTAGGCAGCTGCCTATCTACTTTTTGGCTGATTTTTATTTTGCCCATATCCCATGTGTTACATATCTATTTGGAGTGATGCTTTTTAATTTGTATCCCTTATGCAATGGGTAACCATAGGGCAGAGTCGAAATCGGAATTGATTTCCGTCAATTTTTTCTGATATCGGCCATAGGCGGCTGCCTTGGCTGATTTTTATTTTTCCCATATCTTATTCGTTACTTATCTATTTGGAGTGATGAATTTTCATTCTGAACCCTTATACAATGGGTAACAATAGGTACAGTCGAAATCGGAATTGCCTATCGACTTATGGCTTATTTATGTTGTTCATATCTCATTCGTTACTTATCTATTTGGAGTGATGCTTTTTTCATTTTGAACCCTTATACAATGGGTAAGAAAAGGGCACAGTCAAAATCAAAATTGCTTTCCGTCGATTTTTTCTGATTTCGGCCCTTGGCAGCTGCCTATCGACTTTTGGCTGATACTTTTTCATTTTGAACCCTTATACAATGGGTAAGAATAGGGCATAGTGAAAATCGGAATTGCTTTCTGTCGTTTTTTTTTTTTTTTTTCTCTGATTTCGGCCCTAGGCACCTGCCTATCTACTTCTGGCTGATTTCTATTTTTCCCATATCCCATTTGTTACATATCTATTTGGAGTGATGCTTTTTAATTTGTATCCCTTATACAATGGGTAACCATAGGGCAAAGACGAAATCGGAATTGCTTTCCATCAATTTTTTCTGATTTCGGCCCTAGGCGGGCTGCCTATTGACTTTTGGCTGATTTTTATTTTGCCCATATCTCATTCGTTACTTATCTATTTGGAGTGATGCTTTTTCATTTTGAACCCTTATACAATCGGAAACAATAGGGCACAGTCAAATCGGAATTGCATTCTGTCGATTTTTTCTGAATTCGGCCCTAGGCAGCTGCCGATCGACTTTTGGCTGATTTTTATTTTGCCCATATTTCATTTGTTACTTATCTATTTTAACTGATGCTTTTTGATTTTGTACCTTATACAATGGGTAAGAAAAGGGCACAGTCAACATCAGAATTGCTTTCCGTCGATTTTTTTTTTCTGATTTCGGCCATAGTCAGTTGTCTTTCTACTTTTGGCTGATTTTTATTTTACCCATATCTCATCCGTTACTTATACATTTGGTGTGATAATTTTTGATTTTGAACCCTTATTCAATGGGTAAGAAAAGGGCACAGTCACAATCAAAATAGCTTTCCGTCGATTTTTTCTAATTTCGGCCCTGGGCAGCTGCCTATCTACTTTTTGGCTGATTTTTATTTTGCTCATATCCCATGTGTTACATATCATTTGGAGTTATGCTTTTTAATTTGTATCCCTTATGCAATGGGTAACCACCGGGCAGAGTCGAAATCGGAATTGATTTCCGTCAATTTTTTCTGATATCGGCCCTTGGCGGCTGCCTAATCGACTTTTGGCTGATTTTATTTTTCCCATATCTTATTCGTTACTTATCTATTTGGAGTGATGATTTTTCATTCTGAACCCTTATACAATGGGTAACAATAGGGTACAGTCGAAATCGGAATTGCTTTCCATCGAATTTTTTCTAATTTAGGCCCTGGCAGCTGCCTATCGACTTATGGCTTATTTATGTTGTTCATATCTCATTCGTTACTTATCTATTTGGAGTGATGATTTTTCATTCTGAACCCTTATACAATGGGTAACAATAGGGTACAGTCGAAATCGGAATTGCTTTCCATCGAATTTTTTCTAATTTAGGCCCTGGCAGCTAGCTGCCTATCGACTTATGGCTTATTTTTACGTTGTTCATATCTCATTCGTTACTTATCTATTTGGAGTGATGCTTTTTCATTTTGAACCCTTACACAATGGGTAAGAAAAGGGCACAGTCAAAATCAGAATTGCTTTCCGTCGATTTTTTCTGATTTCGGCCCTAGGCAGCTGCCTATCGACTTTTGGCTGATTTTTATTTTGCCCATATCTCATTCGTTACTTATCTATTTGGAGTGATGCTTTTTCATTTTGAACCCTTATACAATCGGAAACAATAGGGCACAGTCAAATCGGAATTGCATTCTGTCGATTTTTTCTGAATTCGGCCCTAGGCAGCTGCCGATCGACTTTTGGCTGATTTTTATTTTGCCCATATTTCATTTGTTACTTATCTATTTTAACTGATGCTTTTAGATTTTGTACCTTATACAATGGGTAAGAAAAGGGCACAGTCAACATCAGAATTGCTTTCCGTCGATTTTTTTTTTCTGATTTCGGCCATAGTCAGTTGTCTTTCTACTTTTGGCTGATTTTTATTTTGCCCATATCTCATCCGTTACTTATACATTTGGTGTGATAATTTTTGATTTTGAACCCTTATTCAATGGGTAAGAAAAGGGCACAGTCAAAATCAAAATAGCTTTCCGTCGATTTTTTCTAATTTCGGCCCTAGGCAGCTGCCTATCTACTTTTTGGCTGATTTTTATTTTGCTCATATCCCATGGGTTACATATCATTTGGAGTTATGCTTTTTAATTTGTATCCCTTATGCAATGGGTAACCACAGGGCAGAGTCGAAATCGGAATTGATTTCCGTCAATTTTTTCTGATATCGGCCCTTGGCGGCTGCCTATCGACTTTTGGCTGATTTTTATTTTCCCATATCTTATTCGTTACTTATCTATTTGGAGTGATGATTTTTCATTCTGAACCCTTATACAATGGGTAACAATAGGGTACAGTCGAAATCGGAATTGCTTTCCATCGAATTTTTTCTAATTTAGGCCCTGGTAGCTGCCTATCGACTTATGGCTTATTTATGTTGTTCATATCTCATTCGTTACTTATCTATTTGGAGTGATGATTTTTCATTCTGAACCCTTATACAATGGGTAACAATAGGGTACAGTCGAAATCGGAATTGCTTTCCATCGAATTTTTTCTAATTTAGGCCCTGGCAGCTAGCTGCCTATCGACTTATGGCTTATTTTTACGTTGTTCATATCTCATTCGTTACTTATCTATTTGGAGTGATGCTTTTTCATTTTGAACCCTTACACAATGGGTAAGAAAAGGGCACAGTCAAAATCAGAATTGCTTTCCGTCGATTTTTTCTGATTTCGGCCCTAGGCAGCTGCCTATCGACTTTTGGCTGATTTTTATTTTGCCCATATCTCATTCGTTACTTATCTATTTGGAGTGATGCTTTTTCATTTTGAACCCTTATACAATCGGAAACAATAGGGCACAGTCAAATCGGAATTGCATTCTGTCGATTTTTTCTGAATTCGGCCCTAGGCAGCTGCCGATCGACTTTTGGCTGATTTTTATTTGCCCATATTTCATTTGTTACTTATCTATTTTAACTGATGCTTTTTGATTTTGTACCTTATACAATGGGTAAGAAAAGGGCACAGTCAACATCAGAATTGCTTTCCGTCGATTTTTTTTTTCTGATTTCGGCCATAGTCAGTTGTCTTTCTACTTTTGGCTGATTTTTATTTTGCCCATATCTCATCCGTTACTTATACATTTGGTGTGATAATTTTTGATTTTGAACCCTTATTCAATGGGTAAGAAAAGGGCACAGTCAAAATCAAAATAGCTTTCCGTCGATTTTTTCTAATTTCGGCCCTAGGCAGCTGCCTATCTACTTTTTGGCTGATTTTTATTTTGCTCATATCCCATGGGTTACATATCATTTGGAGTGATGCTTTTTAATTTGTATCCCTTATGCAATGGGTAACCACAGGGCAGAGTCGAAATCGGAATTGATTTCCGTCAATTTTTTCTGATATCGGCCCTTGGCGGCTGCCTATCGACTTTTGGCTGATTTTTATTTTTCCCATATCTTATTCGTTACTTATCTATTTGGAGTGATGATTTTTCATTCTGAACCCTTATACAATGGGTAACAATAGGGTACAGTCGAAATCGGAATTGCTTTCCATCGAATTTTTTCTAATTTAGGCCCTGGCAGCTGCCTATCGACTTATGGCTTATTTATGTTGTTCATATCTCATTCGTTACTTATCTATTTGGAGTGATGATTTTTCATTCTGAACCCTTATACAATGGGTAACAATAGGGTACAGTCGAAATCGGAATTGCTTTCCATCGAATTTTTTCTAATTTAGGCCCTGGCAGCTAGCTGCCTATCGACTTATGGCTTATTTTTACGTTGTTCATATCTCATTCGTTACTTATCTATTTGGAGTGATGCTTTTTCATTTTGAACCCTTACACAATGGGTAAGAAAAGGGCACAGTCAAAATCAGAATTGCTTTCCGTCGATTTTTTCTGATTTCGGCCCTAGGCAGCTGCCTATCGACTTTGGCTGATTTTTATTTTGCCCATATCTCATTCGTTACTTATCTATTTGGAGTGATGCTTTTTCATTTTGAACCCTTATACAATCGGAAACAATAGGGCACAGTCAAATCGAATTGCATTCTGTCGATTTTTTCTGAATTCGGCCCTAGGCAGCTGCCGATCGACTTTTGGCTGATTTTTATTTTGCCCATATTTCATTTGTTACTTATCTATTTTAAGTGATGCTTTTTGATTTTGAACCTTATACAATGGGTAAGAAAAGGGCACAGTCAACATCAGAATTGCTTTCCGTCGATTTTTTTTTTCTGATTTCGGCCATAGTCAGTTGTCTTTCTACTTTTGGCTGATTTTTATTTTGCCCATATCTCATCCGTTACTTATACATTTGGTGTGATAATTTTTGATTTTGAACCCTTATTCAATGGGTAAGAAAAGGGCACAGTCAAAATCAAAATAGCTTTCCGTCGATTTTTTCTAATTTCGGCCCTAGGCAGCTGCCTATCTACTTTTTGGCTGATTTTTATTTTGCTCATATCCCATGGTTACATATCATTTGGAGTGATGCTTTTTAATTTGTATCCCTTATGCAATGGGTAACCATAGGGCAGAGTCGAAATCGGAATTGATTTCCGTCAATTTTTTCTGATATCGGCCCTTGGCGGCTGCCTATCGACTTTTGGCTGATTTTTATTTTCCCATATCTTATTCGTTACTTATCTATTTGGAGTGATGATTTTTCATTCTGAACCCTTATACAATGGGTAACAATAGGGTACAGTCGAAATCGAATTGCTTTCCATCGAATTTTTTCTAATTTAGGCCCTGGCAGCTGCCTATCGACTTAGGCTTATTTATGTTGTTCATATCTCATTCGTTACTTATCTATTTGGAGTGATGATTTTTCATTCTGAACCCTTATACAATGGGTAACAATAGGGTACAGTCAAATCGGAATTGCTTTCCATCGAATTTTTTCTAATTTAGGCCCTGGCAGCTAGCTGCCTATCGACTTATGGCTTATTTTACGTTGTTCATATCTCATTCGTTACTTATCTATTTGGAGTGATGCTTTTTCATTTTGAACCCTTACACAATGGGTAAGAAAAGGGCACAGTCAAAATCAGAATTGCTTTCCGTCGATTTTTTCTGATTTCGGCCCTAGGCAGCTGCCTATCGACTTTTGGCTGATTTTTATTTTGCCCATATCTCATTCGTTACTTATCTATTTGGAGTGATGCTTTTTCATTTTGAACCCTTATACAATCGGAAACAATAGGGCACAGTCAAATCGAAATTGCATTCTGCGATTTTTTCTGAATTCGGCCCTAGGCAGCTGCCGATCGACTTTTGGCTGATTTTTATTTTGCCCATATTTCATTTGTTACTTATCTATTTTAAGTGATGCTTTTTGATTTTGAACCTATACAATGGGTAAGAAAAGGGCACAGTCAACATCAGAATTGCTTTCCGTCGATTTTTTTTTTCTGATTTCGGCCATAGTCAGTTGTCTTTCTACTTTTGGCTGATTTTTATTTGCCCATATCTCATCCGTTACTTATACATTTGGTGTGATAATTTTTGATTTTGAACCCTTATTCAATGGGTAAGAAAAGGGCACAGTCAAAATCAAAATAGCTTTCCGTCGATTTTTCTAATTTCGGTCCTGGGCAGCTGCCTATCTACTTTTTGGCTGATTTTTATTTTGCTCATATCCCATGCGTTACATATCATTTGGAGTGATGCTTTTTAATTTGTATCCCTTATGCAATGGGTAACCACTAGGGCAGAGTCGAAATCGGAATTGATTTCCGTCAATTTTTTCTGATATCGGCCCTTGGCGGCTGCCTATCGACTTTTGGCTGATTTTTATTTTTCCCATATCTTATTCGTTACTTATCTATTTGGAGTGATGATTTTTCATTCTGAACCCTTATACAATGGGTAACAATAGGGTACAGTCGAAATCGGAATTGCTTTCCATCGAATTTTTTCTAATTTAGGCCCTGGCAGCTGCCTATCGACTTATGGCTTATTTATGTTGTTCATATCTCATTCGTTACTTATCTATTTGGAGTGATGATTTTTCATTCTGAACCCTTATACAATGGGTAAGAATAGGGTACAGTCGAAATCGGAATTGCTTTCCATCGAATTTTTTCTAATTTAGGCCCTGGCAGCTAGCTGCCTATCGACTTATGGCTTATATTTACGTTGTTCATATCTCATTCGTTACTTATCTATTTGGAGTGATGCTTTTTCATTTTGAACCCTTACACAATGGGTAAGAAAAGGGCACAGTCAAAATCAGAATTGCTTTCCGTCGATTTTTTCTGATTTCGGCCCTAGGCAGCTGCCTATCGACTTTTGGCTGATTTTTATTTTGCCCATATCTCATTCGTTACTTATCTATTTGGAGTGATGCTTTTTCATTTTGAACCCTTATACAATGGGTAAGAAGAGGGCATAGTCAAAATCGGAATTGCTTCTGTCATTTTTTTTTTTTTTTTTCTGATTCGGCCCTAGGCAGCTGCCTATCTACTTTTGGCTGATTTCTATTTTTCCCATATCCCATTTGTTACATATATATTTGGAGTGATGCTTTTTAATTTGTATCCCTTATACAATGGGTAACCATAGGGCAGAGACGAAATCGGAATTGCTTTCCATCAATTTTTTCTGATTTCGGCCCTAGGCGGGCTGCCTATTGACTTTTGGCTGATTTTTATTTTGCCCATATCTCATTCGTTACTTATCTATTTGGAGTGATGGTTTTTCATTTTGAACCCTTATTCAATGGGTAAGAAAAGGGCACAGTCAAAATCGGAATTTCTTTCCGTAATTTTTTTTTCTGATTTCGGCCTTAAGCCGCCTATCGTCTTTTGGCTGATTTTTATTTTGCCCATATCTCATTCGTTACTTATCTATTTGGAGTGATGCTTTTTCATTTTGAACCCTTATACAATCGGAAACAATAGGGCACAGTCAAATCGGAATTGCATTGTGTCGATTTTTTCTGAATTCGGCCCTAGGCAGCTGCCGATCGACTTTTGGCTGATTTTTATTTTTCCCATATCTTATTCGTTACTTATCTATTTGGAGTGATGATTTTTCATTCTGAACCTTTATACAATGGGTAACAATAGGATAC
Source organism: Mentha longifolia (assembly GCA_001642375.2). NCBI lineage: Eukaryota > Viridiplantae > Streptophyta > Magnoliopsida > Lamiales > Lamiaceae > Mentha > Mentha longifolia. The sequence continues at coordinate 45,317,782 of CM038112.1, read as the reverse complement.
AGTCAAAATCGGAATTGCTTTCCATCGAAATTTTTCTAATTTAGGCCCTGGCAGCTAGCTGCCTATCGACTTATGGCTTATTTTTACGTTGTTCATATCTCATTCGTTACTTATCTATTTGGAGTGATGCTTTTTCATTTTGAACCCTTACATAATGGGTAAGAAAAGGGCACAGTCAAAATCAGAATTGCTTTCCGTCGATTTTTTCTGATTTCGGCCCTAGGCAGCTGCCTATCGACTTTTGGCTGATTTTTATTTTGCCCATATCTCATTCGTTACTTATCTATTTGGAGTGATGCTTTTTCATTTTGAACCCTTATACAATCGGAAACAATATGGCACAGTCAAATCGGAATTGCATTGTGTCGATTTTTTCTGAATTCGGCCCTAGGCAGCTGCCGATCGACTTTTGGCTGATTTTTATTTTGCCCATATTTCATTCGTTACTTATCTATTTTAAGTGATGCTTTTTGATTTTGAACCTTATACAATGGGTAAGAAATGGCACAGTCAACATCAGAATTGCTTTCCGTCATTTTTTTTTCTGATTTCGGCCATAGTCAGTTGTCTTTCTACTTTGGCTGATTTTTATTTTGCCCATATCTCATTCGTTACTTATACATTTGGTGTGATACTTTTTGATTTTGAACCCTTATTCAATGGGTAAGATAATGGCACAGTCAAAATCGAAATAGCTTTCCGTCGATTTTTTCTAATTTCGGCCCTAGGCAGCTGCCTATCTACTTTTTGGCTGATTTTATTTTGCCCATATCCCATGTGTTACATATCTATTTGGAGTGATGCTTTTTAATTTGTATCCCTTATGCAATGGGTAACCATAGGGCAGAGTCGAAATCGGAATTGATTTCCGTCAATTTTTTCTGATATCGGCCCTAGGCGGCTGCCTATCGTCTTTTGGCTGATTTTTATTTTTCCCATATATCATTCGTTACTTATCTATTTGGAGTGATGATTTTTCATTCTGAACCTTTATACAATGGGTAACAATAGGGTACAGTCAAAATCGGAATTGCTTTGCCATCGAATTTTTTCTAATTTAGGCTCTGGCAGCTGCCTATCGACTTATGGCTTATTTTTATGTTGTTCGTATCTCATTCGTTACTTATCTATTTGGAGTGATGCTTTTTCATTTTGAACCCTTATTCAATGGGTAAGAAAAGGGCACAGTCAAAATCGAAATAGCTTTCCGTCGATTTTTTCTAATTTCGGCCCTAGGCAGCTGCCTATCTACTTTTTGGCTGATTTTTATTTTGCCCATATCCCATGTGTTACATATCTATTTGGAGTGATGCTTTTTAATTTGTATCCCTTATGCAATGGGTAACCATAGGGCAGAGTCGAAATCGGAATTGATTTCCGTCAATTTTTTCTGATATCGGCCATAGGCGGCTGCCTTGGCTGATTTTTATTTTTCCCATATCTTATTCGTTACTTATCTATTTGGAGTGATGAATTTTCATTCTGAACCCTTATACAATGGGTAACAATAGGGTACAGTCGAAATCGGAATTGCCTATCGACTTATGGCTTATTTATGTTGTTCATATCTCATTCGTTACTTATCTATTTGGAGTGATGCTTTTTTCATTTTGAACCCTTATACAATGGGTAAGAAAAGGGCACAGTCAAAATCAAAATTGCTTTCCGTCGATTTTTTCTGATTTCGGCCCTTGGCAGCTGCCTATCGACTTTTGGCTGATACTTTTTCATTTTGAACCCTTATACAATGGGTAAGAATAGGGCATAGTGAAAATCGGAATGCTTTCTGTCGTTTTTTTTTTTTTTTTTTTCTCTGATTTCGGCCCTAGGCACCTGCCTATCTACTTCTGGCTGATTTCTATTTTTCCCATATCCCATTTGTTACATATCTATTTGGAGTGATGCTTTTTAATTTGTACCCTTATACAATGGGTAACCATAGGGCAAGACGAAATCGGAATTGCTTTCCATCAATTTTTCTGATTTCGGCCCTAGGCGGGCTGCCTATTGACTTTTGGCTGATTTTTATTTTGCCCATATCTCATTCGTTACTTATCTATTTGGAGTGATGCTTTTTCATTTTGAACCCTTATACAATCGGAAACAATAGGGCACAGTCAAATCGGAATTGCATTCTGTCGATTTTTTCTGAATTCGGCCCTAGGCAGCTGCCGATCGACTTTTGGCTGATTTTTATTTTGCCCATATTTCATTGTTACTTATCTATTTTAACTGATGCTTTTTGATTTTGTACCTTATACAATGGGTAAGAAAAGGGCACAGTCAACATCAGAATTGCTTTCCGTCGATTTTTTTTTTCTGATTTCGGCCATAGTCAGTTGTCTTTCTACTTTTGGCTGATTTTTATTTTGACCCATATCTCATCCGTTACTTATACATTTGGTGTGATAATTTTTGATTTTGAACCCTTATTCAATGGGTAAGAAAAGGGCACAGTCAAATCAAAATAGCTTTCCGTCGATTTTTTCTAATTTCGGCCCTGGGCAGCTGCCTATCTACTTTTTGGCTGATTTTTATTTTGCTCATATCCCATGTGTTACATATCATTTGGAGTTATGCTTTTTAATTTGTATCCCTTATGCAATGGGTAACCACAGGGCAGAGTCGAAATCGGAATTGATTTCCGTCAATTTTTTTCTGATATCGGCCCTTGGCGGCTGCCTATCGACTTTTGGCTGATTTTTATTTTTCCCATATCTTATTCGTTACTTATCTATTTGGAGTGATGATTTTTCATTCTGAACCCTTATACAATGGGTAACAATAGGGTACAGTCGAAATCGGAATTGCTTTCCATCGAATTTTTTCTAATTTAGGCCCTGGCAGCTGCCTATCGACTTATGGCTATTTATGTTGTTCATATCTCATTCGTTACTTATCTATTTGGAGTGATGATTTTTCATTCTGAACCCTTATACAATGGGTAACAATAGGGTACAGTCGAAATCGGAATTGCTTTCCATCGAATTTTTTCTAATTTAGGCCCTGGCAGCTAGCTGCCTATCGACTTATGGCTTATTTTTACGTTGTTCATATCTCATTCGTTACTTATCTATTTGAGTGATGCTTTTTCATTTTGAACCCTTACACAATGGGTAAGAAAAGGGCACAGTCAAAATCAGAATTGCTTTCCGTCGATTTTTTCTGATTTCGGCCCTAGGCAGCTGCCTATCGACTTTTGGCTGATTTTTATTTTGCCCATATCTCATTCGTTACTTATCTATTTGGAGTGATGCTTTTTCATTTTGAACCCTTATACAATCGGAAACAATAGGGCACAGTCAAATCGGAATTGCATTCTGTCGATTTTTTCTGAATTCGGCCCTAGGCAGCTGCCGATCGACTTTTGGCTGATTTTTATTTTGCCCATATTTCATTTGTTACTTATCTATTTAACTGATGCTTTTTGATTTTGTACCTTATACAATGGGTAAGAAAAGGGCACAGTCAACATCAGAATTGCTTTCCGTCGATTTTTTTTTTCTGATTTCGGCCATAGTCAGTTGTCTTTCTACTTTTGGCTGATTTTTATTTTGCCCATATCTCATCCGTTACTTATACATTTGGTGTGATAATTTTTGATTTTGAACCCTTATTCAATGGGTAAGAAAAGGGCACAGTCAAAATCAAAATAGCTTTCCGTCGATTTTTTCTAATTTCGGCCCTGGGCAGCTGCCTATCTACTTTTTGGCTGATTTTATTTTGCTCATATCCCATGGTTACATATCATTTGGAGTGATGCTTTTTAATTTGTATCCCTTATGCAATGGGTAACCATAGGGCAGAGTCGAAATCGGAATTGATTTCCGTCAATTTTTTCTGATATCGGCCCTTGGCGGCTGCCTATCGACTTTTGGCTGATTTTTATTTTTCCCATATCTTATTCGTTACTTATCTATTTGGAGTGATGATTTTTCATTCTGAACCCTTATACAATGGGTAACAATAGGGTACAGTCGAAATCGGAATTGCTTTCCATCGAATTTTTTCTAATTTAGGCCCTGGCAGCTGCCTATCGACTTATGGCTTATTTATGTTGTTCATATCTCATTCGTTACTTATCTATTTGGAGTGATGATTTTCATTCTGAACCCTTATACAATGGGTAACAATAGGGTACAGTCGAAATCGGAATTGCTTTCCATCGAATTTTTTCTAATTTAGGCCCCTGGCAGCTAGCTGCCTATCGACTTATGGCTTATTTTTACGTTGTTCATATCTCATTCGTTACTTATCTATTTGGAGTGATGCTTTTTCATTTGAACCCTTACACAATGGTAAGAAAAGGGCACAGTCAAAATCAGAATTGCTTTCCGTCGATTTTTTCTGATTTCGGCCCTAGGCAGCTGCCTATCGACTTTTGGCTGATTTTTATTTTGCCCATATCTCATTCGTTACTTATCTATTTGGAGTGATGCTTTTTCATTTTGAACCCTTATACAATCGGAAACAATAGGGCACAGTCAAATCGGAATTGCATTCTGTCAATTTTTTCTGAATTCGGCCCTAGGCAGCTGCCGATCGACTTTTGGCTGATTTTTATTTTGCCCATATTTCATTTGTTACTTATCTATTTTAACTGATGCTTTTAGATTTTGTACCTTATACAATGGGTAAGAAAAGGGCACAGTCAACATCAGAATTGCTTTCCGTCGATTTTTTTTTTCTGATTTCGGCCATAGTCAGTTGTCTTTCTACTTTTGGCTGATTTTTATTTTGCCCATATCTCATCCGTTACTTATACATTTGGTGTGATAATTTTTGATTTTGAACCCTTATTCAATGGGTAAGAAAGGGCACAGTCAAAATCAAAATAGCTTTCCGTCGATTTTTTCTAATTTCGGCCCTAGGCAGCTGCCTATCTACTTTTTGGCTGATTTTTATTTTGCTCATATCCCATGGGTTACATATCATTTGGAGTGATGCTTTTTAATTTGTATCCCTTATGCAATGGGTAACCACAGGGCAGAGTCGAAATCGGAATTGATTTCCGTCAATTTTTTCTGATATCGGCCCTTGGCGGCTGCCTATCGACTTTGGCTGATTTTTATTTTTCCCATATCTTATTCGTTACTTATCTATTTGGAGTGATGATTTTTCATTCTGAACCCTTATACAATGGGTAACAATAGGGTACAGTCGAAATCGGAATTGCTTTCCATCGAATTTTTTCTAATTTAGGCCCTGGCAGCTGCCTATCGACTTATGGCTTATTTATGTTGTTCATATCTCATTCGTTACTTATCTATTTGGAGTGATGATTTTTCATTCTGAACCCTTATACAATGGGTAACAATAGGGTACAGTCGAAATCGGAATTGCTTTCATCGAATTTTTTCTAATTTAGGCCCTGGCAGCTAGCTGCCTATCGACTTATGGCTTATTTTACGTTGTTCATATCTCATTCGTTACTTATCTATTTGGAGTGATGCTTTTTCATTTTGAACCCTTACACAATGGGTAAGAAAAGGGCACAGTCAAAATCAGAATTGCTTTCCGTCGATTTTTTCTGATTTCGGCCCTAGGCAGCTGCCTATCGACTTTTGGCTGATTTTTATTTTGCCCATATCTCATTCGTTACTTATCTATTTGGAGTGATGCTTTTTCATTTTGAACCCTTATACAATCGGAAACAATAGGGCACAGTCAAATCGAAATTGCATTCTGTCGATTTTTTCTGAATTCGGCCCTAGGCAGCTGCCGATCGACTTTTGGCTGATTTTTATTTTGCCCATATTTCATTTGTTACTTATCTATTTTAAGTGATGCTTTTGATTTTGAACCTTATACAATGGGTAAGAAAAGGGCAGAGTCAACATCAGAATTGCTTTCCGTCGATTTTTTTTTTTCTGATTTCGGCCATAGTCAGTTGTCTTTCTACTTTTGGCTGATTTTTATTTTGCCCATATCTCATCCGTTACTTATACATTTGGTGTGATAATTTTTGATTTTGAACCCTTATTCAATGGGTAAGAAAAGGGCACAGTCAAAATCAAAATAGCTTTCCGTCGATTTTTTCTAATTTCGGTCCCTAGGCAGCTGCCTATCTACTTTTTGGCTGATTTTTATTTTGCTCATATCCCATGCGTTACATATCATTTGGAGTGATGCTTTTTAATTTGTATCCCTTATGCAATGGGTAACCATAGGGCAGAGTCGAAATCGGAATTGATTTCCGTCAATTTTTTCTGATATCGGCCCTTGGCGGCTGCCTATCGACTTTTGGCTGATTTTTTATTTTTCCCATATCTTATTCGTTACTTATCTATTTGGAGTGATGATTTTTCATTCTGAACCCTTATACAATGGGTAACAATAGGGTACAGTCGAAATCGGAATTGCTTTCCATCGAATTTTTCTAATTTAGGCCCTGGCAGCTGCCTATCGACTTATGGCTTATTTATGTTGTTAATATCTCATTCGTTACTTATCTATTTGGAGTGATGATTTTTCATTCTGACCCTTATACAATGGGTAACAATAGGGTACAGTCAAAATCGGAATTGCTTTCCATCGAATTTTTCTAATTTAGGCCCTGGCAGCTAGCTGCCTATCGACTTATGGCTTATTTTTACGTTGTTCATATCTCATTCGTTACTTATCTATTTGGAGTGATGCTTTTTCATTTTGAACCCTTACACAATGGGTAAGAAAAGGGCACAGTCAAAATCAGAATTGCTTTCCGTCGATTTTTTCTGATTTCGGCCCTAGGCAGCTGCCTATCGACTTTTGGCTGATTTTTATTTTGCCCATATCTCATTCGTTACTTATCTATTTGGGAGTGATGCTTTTTCATTTTGAACCCTTATACAATCGGAAACAATAGGGCACAGTCAAATCGGAATTGCATTCTGTCGTTTTTTCTGAATTCGGCCCTAGGCAGCTGCCGATCGACTTTTGGCTGATTTTTATTTTGCCCATATTTCATTCGTACTTATCTATTTAAGTGATGCTTTTGATTTTGAACCTATACAATGGGTAAGAAAAGGGCAGAGTCAACATCAGAATTGCTTTCCGTCGATTTTTTTTTTTCTGATTTCGGCCATAGTCAGTTGTCTTTCTACTTTTGGCTGATTTTTATTTTGCCCATATCTCATCCGTTACTTATACATTTGGTGTGATAATTTTTGATTTTGAACCCCTTATTCAATGGGTAAGAAAAGGGCACAGTCAAAATCAAAATAGCTTTCCGTCGATTTTTTCTAATTTCGGTCCTGGGCAGCTGCCTATCTACTTTTGGCTGATTTTTATTTTGCACATATCCCATGCGTTACATATCATTTGGAGTGATGCTTTTTAATTTGTATCCCTTATGCAATGGGTAACCATAGGGCAGAGTCGAAATCGGAATTGATTTCCGTCAATTTTTTCTGATATCGGCCCTTGCGGCTGCCTATCGACTTTTGGCTGATTTTTATTTTTCCCATATCTTATTCGTTACTTATCTATTTGGAGTGATGATTTTTCATTCTGACCCTTATACAATGGGTAACAATAGGGTACAGTCGAAATCGGAATTGCTTTCCATCGAATTTTTTCTAATTTAGCCCTGCAGCTGCCTATCGACTTATGGCTTATTTATGTTGTTCATATCTCATTCGTTACTTATCTATTTGGAGTGATGATTTTTCATTCTGAACCCTTATACAATGGTAAGAATAGGGTACAGTCGAAATCGGAATTGCTTTCCATCGAATTTTTTCTAATTTAGGCCCTGGCAGCTAGCTGCCTATCGACTTATGGCTTATTTTTCCGTTGTTCCCATATCTCATTCGTTACTTATCTATTTGGAGTGATGCTTTTTCATTTTGAACCCTTACTACAATGGGTAAGAAAAGGGCACAGTCAAAATCAGAATTGCTTTCCGTCAATTTTTTTCTGATTTCGGCCCCTAGGCAGCTGCCTATCGATCTTTTGGCTGATTTTATTTTGCCCATATCTCATTCGTTACTTATCTATTTGGAGTGATGATTTTTCATTTTGAACCCCTTATACAATCGGAAACAATAGGGCACAGTCAAATCGGAATTGCATTCTGTCGATTTTTTCTGAATTCGGCCCTAGGCAGCTGCCGATCGACTTTTGGCTGATTTTTATTTGCCCATATTTCATTTGTTACTTATCTATTTTAAGTGATGCTTTTTGATTTTGAACCTTATACCATGGGTAAGAAAAGGGCACAGTCAACATCAGAATTGCTTTCCGTCGATTTTTTTTTTCTGATTTCGGCCATAGTCAGTTGTCTTTCTACTTTTGGCTGATTTTTATTTGCCCATATCTCATCCGTTACTTATACATTTGTGTGATAATTTTGATTTTGAACCCTTATTCAATGGGTACGAAAAGGGCACAGTCAAAATCAAAATAGCTTTCCGTCGATTTTTTCTAATTTCGGTCCTGGGCAGCTGCCTATCTACTTTTTGGCTGATTTTTATTTGCTCATATCCCATGGTTACATATCATTTGGAGTGATGCTTTTTTAATTTGTATCCCTTATGCAATGGTAACACAGGGCAGAGTCGAATCGGAATTGATTTCCGTCAATTTTTTCTGATATCGGCCCTAGGCGGCTGCCTATCGACTTTGGCTGATTTTTATTTTTCCCATATCTTATTCGTTACTTATCTATTTGAGTGATGATTTTTCATTCTGACCCTTATACAATGGGTAACAATAGGGTACAGTCGAAATCGGAATTGCTTTCCATCGAATTTTTTCTAATTTAGGCCCAGGCAGCTAGCTGCCTATCGACTTATGGCTTATTTTTACGTTGTTCGTATCTCATTCGTTACTTATCTATTTGGAGTGATGCTTTTTCATTTTGAACCCTTATACAATGGGTAAGAAAAAGGGCACAGTCAAATCGGAATTGCTTTCGTCGATTTTTTCTTATTCGGCCTAAGGCGGCTGCTTATCGCCTTTTGGCTGATTTTTAGTTTACCCATATCTCATTCGTTACTTATCTATTTGGAGTGATTCTTTTTTATTTGGAACCCTTACACAACGGGAAACAATAGGGCACAGTCAAATCAGAATTGCATTCCGTTCGATTTTTTCTGAATGCGGCCTTAGGCAGCTGCCTATCGACTTTGGCTGATTTTTATATTGCCCATATCTCATTCGTTAACTTATCTATTTGGAGTGATACTTTTTCATTTTGAACCCTTATACAATGGGTAAGAATAGGGCATAGTCAAAATCGGAATTGCTTTCTGTCATTTTTTTTTTTTTTTTTTTTCTGATTTCGGCCCTAGGCAGCTGCCTATCTACTTCTGGCTGATTTCTTTTTTTCCCATATCCCATTTGTTACATATATATTTGGAGTGATGCTTTTTAATTTGAATCCCTTATACAATGGGTAACCATAGGGCAGAGACGAAATCGGAATTGTTTTCCATCAATTTTTTTCTGATTTCGGCCCTAGGCGGGCTGCCTATTGACTTTTGGCTGATTTTTATTTTGCCCATATCTCATTCGTTACTTATCTATTTGGAGTGATGCTTTTTCATTTTGAACCCTTATTCAATGGGTAGGAAAAGGGCACAGTCAAAATCGGAATTTCTTTCCGTAATTTTTTTTTCTGATTTCGGCCTTGGGCGGCTGCCTATCGTCTTTTGGCTGATTTTTTATTTTGCCCATATCTCATTCGTTACTTATCTATTTGGAGTGATGATTTTTCATTTTGAACCCTTATACAATCGGAAACAATAGGGCACAGTCAAATCGGAATTGCATTCTGTCGATTTTTTCTGAATTCGGCCCTAGGCAGCTGCCGATCGACTTTTGGCTGATTTTTATTTGGCCCATATTTCATTCGTTACTTATCTATTTTAAGTGATGCTTTTGATTTTGAACCTTATACAATGGGTAAGAATAGGGCACAGTCAACATCAGAATTGCTTTCCGTCGATTTTTTTTTCTGATTTCGGCCATAGTCAGTTGTCTTTCTACTTTTGGCTGATTTTTATTTTTGCCCATATCTCATTCGTTACTTATACATTTGGTGTGATAATTTTTGATTTTGAACCCTTATTCAATGGGTAAGAAAAGGGCACAGTCAAAATCGAAATAGCTTTCCGTCGATTTTTTCTAATTTCGGCCCTAGGCAGCTGCCTATCTACTTTTTGGATGATTTTATTTTGCTCATATCCCATGTGTTACATATCATTTGGAGTGATGCTTTTTAATTGTATCCCTTATGCAATGGGTAACCATAGGGCAGAGTCGAAATCAGAATTGATTTTCGTCAATTTTTTCTGATATCGGCCCTAGGCGGCTGCCTATCGACTTTTGGCTGATTTTTATTTTTCCCATATCTTATTCGTTACTTATCTATTTGGAGTGATGATTTTCATTCTGAACCCTTATACAATGGGTAACAATAGGGTACAGTCGAAATCGGAATTGCTTTCCATCGAATTTTTCTAATTTAGGCCTGCAGCTAGCTGCCTATCGACTTATGGCTTATTTTACGTTGTTCATATCTCATTCGTTACTTATCTATTTGGAGTGATGCTTTTTCATTTTGAACCCTACACAATGGGTAAGAAAGGGCACAGTCAAAATCAGAATTGCTTTCCGTCGATTTTTTCTGATTTCGGCCCTAGGCAGCTGCCTATCGACTTTTGGCTGATTTTTATTTTGCCCATATCTCATTCGTTACTTATCTATTTGGAGTGATGCTTTTTCATTTTGAACCCTTATACAATCGGAAACAATAGGGCACAGTCAAATCGGAATTGCATTCTGTCGATTTTTTCTGAATTCGGCCCTAGGCAGCTGCTGATCGACTTTTGGCTGATTTTTATTTTGCCCATATTTCATTCGTTACTTATCTATTTTAAGTGATGCTTTTTGATTTTGAACCTTATACAATGGGTAAGAAAAGGGCACAGTCAACATCAGAATTGCTTTCCGTCGTTTTTTTTTTCTGATTTCGGCCATAGTCAGTTGTCTTTCTACTTTTGGCTGATTTTTATTTTGCCCATATCTCATCCGTTACTTATACATTTGGTGTGATAATTTTTGATTTTGAACCCTTATTCAATGGGTAAGAAAAGGGCACAGTCAAAATCAAAATAGTTTTCCGTCGATTTTTTCTAATTTCGGTCCTGGGCAGCTGCCTATCTACTTTTTGGCTGATTTTTATTTTGCCCATATCCCATGTGTTACATATCTATTTGGAGTGATGCTTTTTAATTTGTATCCCTTATGCAATGGGTAACCATAGGGCAGAGTCGAAATCGGAATTGATTTCCGTCAATTTTTTCTGATATCGGCCCTAGGCGGCTGCCTATCGACTTTTGGCTGATTTTTATTTTTCCCATATCTCCTTCGTTACTTATCTATTTGGAGTGATGATTTTTCATTCTGAACCTTTATACAATGGGTAACAATAGGGTACAGTCAAAATCGAAATTGCTTTCCATCGAATTTTTCTAATTTAGGCTCTGGCAGCTGCCTATCGACTTATGGCTTATTTTTATGTTGTTCGTATCTCATTCGTTACTTATCTATTTGGAGTGATGCTTTTTCATTTTGAACTCTTACACAATGGGTAAGAAAAGGGCACAGTCAAAATCAGAATTGCTTTCCGTCGATTTTTTCTGATTTCGGCCCTAGGCTGCCTATCGACTTTTGGCTGATTTTATTTTGCCCATATCTCATTCGTTACTTATCTATTTGGAGTGATGCTTTTTCATTTTGAACCCTTATACAATCGGAAACAATAGGGCACAGTCAAATCGGAATTGCATTCTGTCGATTTTTTCTGAATTCGGCCCTAGGCAGCTGCCGATCGACTTTTGGCTGATTTTTATTTTGCCCATATTTCATTCGTTACTTATCTATTTTAAGTGATGCTTTTTGATTTTGAACCTTATACAATGGGTAAGAAAAGGGCACAGTCAACATCAGAATTGCTTTCCGTCGTTTTTTTTTTCTGATTTCGGCCATAGTTAGTTGTCTTTCTACTTTTGGCTGATTTTTATTTTGCCCATCTCTCATTCGTTACTTAAACATTTGGTGTGATCTTTTTTGATTTTGAACCCTTATTCAATGGGTAAGAAAAGGGCACAGTCAAAATCGAAATGGCTTTCCGTCGATTTTTCTAATTTCGGCCCTAGGCAGCTGCCTATCTACTTTTTGGCTGATTTTTATTTTGCTCATATCCCATGTGTTACATATCATTTGGAGTGATGCTTTTTAATTTGTATCCCTTATGCAATGGGTAACCATAGGGCAGAGTCAAAATCGGAATTGATTTCCGTCAATTTTTTCTGATATCGGCCCTAGGCGGCTGCCTATCGACTTTTGGCAGATTTTTATTTTTCCCATATCTCCTTCGTTACTTATCTATTTGGAGTGATGATTTTCATTCTGAACCTTTATACAATGGGTAAGAATAGGGTACAGTCAAAATCGGAATTGCTTTCCATCGAATTTTTCTAATTTAGGCTCTGGCAGCTGCCAATCGACTTATGGCTTATTTTTATGTTGTTCGTATCTCATTCGTTACTTATCTATTTGGAGTGATGCTTTTTCATTTTGAACCCTTACACAATGGGTAAGAAAAGGGCACAGTCAAAATCAGAATTGCTTTCCGTCGATTTTTCTGATTTCGGCCCTAGGCAGCTGCCTATCGACTTTTGGCTGATTTTTATTTTTCCCATATCTCATTCGTTACTTATCTATTTGGAGTGATGATTTTTGATTTTGAACCTTATACAATGGGTAAGAAAAGGGCACAGTCAACATCAGAATTGCTTTCTGTCGTTTTTTTTTCTGATTTCGGCCATAGTCAGTTGTCTTTCTACTTTTGGCTGATTTTTATTTTGCCCATATCTCATTCGTTACTTATACATTTGGTGTGATACTTTTTGATTTTGAACCCTTATTCAATGGGTAAGAAAAGGGCACAGTCAAAATCGAAATAGCTTTCCGTCGATTTTTCTAATTTCGGCCTAGGCAGCTGCCTATCTACTTTTTGGCTGATTTTTATTTTGCCCATATCCCATGTGTTACATATCTATTTGGAGTGATGCTTTTTAATTTGTATCCCTTATGCAATGGGTAACCATAGGGCAGAGTCGAAATCGGAATTGATTTCCGTCAATTTTTCTGATATCGGCCCTTGGCGGCTGCCTATCGACTTTTGGCTGATTTTATTTTTCCCATATCTTATTCGTTACTTATCTATTTGGAGTGATGATTTTTCATTCTGAAACCTTTATACAATGGGTAACAATAGGGTACAGTCAAAATCGGAAATTGCTTTCCATCGAATTTTTTCTAATTTAGGCTCTGGCAGCTGCCTATCGACTTATGGCTTATTTTTATGTTGTTCGTATCTCATTCGTTACTTATCTATTTGGAGTGATGCTTTTTCATTTTGAACCCTTACACAATGGGTAAGAAAAGGGCACAGTCAAAATCAGAATTGCTTTCCGTCGATTTTTTCTGATTTCGGCCCTAGGCTGCCTATCGACTTTTGGCTGATTTTTATTTTGCCCATATCTCATTCGTTACTTATCTATTTGGAGTGATGCTTTTTCATTTTGAACCCTATACAATCGGAAACAATAGGGCACAGTCAAATCGGAATTGCATTCTGTCGATTTTTTCTGAATTCGGCCCTAGGCAGCTGCCGATCGACTTTTGGCTGATTTTTATTTGCCCATATTTCATTCGTTACTTATCTATTTTAAGTGATGCCTTTTGATTTTGAACCTTATACAATGGGTAAGAAAAGGGCACAGTCACATCAGAATTGCTTTCCGTCGTTTTCTTTTCTGATTTCGGCCATAGTCAGTTGTCTTTCTACTTTTGGCTGATTTTTATTTTGCCCATATCTCATTCGTTACTTATACATTTGGTGTGATACTTTTTGATTTTGAACCCTTATTCAATGGGTAAGAAAGGGCACAGTCAAAATCGAAATAGCTTTCCGTCGATTTTTTTCTAATTTCAGCCCTAGGCAGCTGCCTATCTACTTTTGGCTGATTTTTATTTTGCTCATATCCATGTGTTACATATCATTTGGAGTGATGCTTTTTAATTTGTATCCCTTATGCAATGGGTAACCATAGGGCAGAGTCGAAATCGGAATTGATTTCCGTCAATTTTTTCTGATATTGGCCCTAGGCGGCTGCCTATCGACTTTTGGCAGATTTTTATTTTTTCCCATATCTCCTTCGTTACTTATCTATTTGGAGTGATGATTTTTCATTCTGAACCTTTATACAATGGGTAAGAATAGGGTACAGTCAAAATCGGAATTGCTTTCCATCGAATTTTTTCTAATTTAGGCTCTGGCAGCTGCCAATCGACTTATGGCTTATTTTTATGTTGTTCTTATCTCATTCGTTACTTATCTATTTGGAGTGATGCTTTTTCATTTTGAACCTTACAGAATGGGTAAGAAAAGGGCACAGTCAAAATCAGAAGTGCTTTCCGTCGATTTTTCTGATTTCGGCCCTTGGCAGCTGCCTATCGACTTTTGGCTGATTTTTATTTTGCCCATATCTCATTCGTTACTTATCTATTTGGAGTGATGCTTTTTGATTTTGAACCTTATACAATGGGTAAGAAAAGGGCACAGTCAACATCAGAATTGCTTTCCGTCGTTTTTTTTTCTGATTTCGGCCATAGTCAGTTGTCTTTCTACTTTTGGCTGATTTTTATTTTGCCCATATCTCATTCGTTACTTATACATTTGGTGTGATACTTTTTGATTTTGAACCCTTATTCAATGGGTAAGAAAAGGGCACAGTCAAAATCGAAATAGCTTTCCGTCGATTTTTTCTAATTTCGGCCCTAGGCAGCTGCCTATCTACTTTTTGGCTGATTTTTATTTTGCCCATATCCCATGTGTTACATATCTATTTGGAGTGATGCTTTTTAATTTGTATCCCTTATGCATTGGGTAATCATAGGGCAGAGTCGAAATCGGAATTGATTTCCGTCAATTTTTTCTGATATCGGCCCTAGGCGGCTGCCTATCGACTTTTGGCTGATTTTTATTTTTCCCATATCTCATTCGTTACTTATCTATTTGGAGTGATGATTTTTCATTCTGAACCTTTATACAATGGGTAACAATAGGGTACAGTCAAAATCGGAATTGCTTTCCATCGAATTTTTTCTAATTTAGGCTCTGGCAGCTGCCTATCGACTTATGGCTTATTTTTATGTTGTTCGTATCTCATTCGTTACTTATCTATTTGGAGTGATGCTTTTTCATTTTGAACCCTTATTCAATGGGTAAGAAAAGGGCACAGTCAAAATCGAAATAGCTTTCCGTCGATTTTTTCTAATTTCGGCCCTAGGCAGCTGCCTATCTACTTTTTGGCTGATTTTATTTTGCCCATATCCCATGTGTTACATATCTATTTGGATTGATGCTTTTTAATTTGTATCCCTTATGCAATGGGTAACCATAGGGCAGAGTCGAAATCGGAATTGATTTCCGTCAATTTTTTCTGATATCGGCTGATTTTTATTTTTCCTATATCTTATTCGTTACTTATCTATTTGGAGTGATGAATTTAAATTCTGAACCCTTATACAATGGGTAACAATAGGGTAAAGTCGAAATCGGAATTGCCTATCGACTTATGGCTTATTTATGTTGTTCATATCTCATTCGTTACTTATCTATTTGGAGTGATGCTTTTTCATTTTGAACCCTTATACAATGGGTAAGAAAAGGGCACAGTCAAAATCAGAATTGCTTTCGGTCGATTTTTTCTGATTTCGGCCCTTGGCAGCTGCCTATCGACTTTTGGCTGATTTTTATTTTGCCCATATCTCATTCGTTAATTATCTATTTGGAGTGATGCTTTTTCATTTTGAACCCTTCCACAATGGGTAAGATAAGGGCACAGTCAAAATCGGAATTGCTTTTCGTCGATTTTTTCTTATTTCGGCCTAAGGCGGCTGCTTATCGACTTTTGGCTGATTTTTAGTTTACCCATATCTCATTCGTTACTTATCTATTTGGAGTGATTCTTTTTTATTTGGAACCCTTATACAACGGGAAACAATAGGGCACAGTCAAATCGGAATTGCATTTCGTCGATTTTTTCTGAATGCGGCCTTAGGCAGCTGCCTATCGACTTTTGGCTGATTTTTATATTTCCCATATCTCATTCGTTACTTATCTATTTGGAGTGATACTTTTCATTTGAACCCTTATACAATGGTTAAGAAGAGGGCATAGTCAAAATCGGAATTGCTTTCTGTCATTTTTTATTTTTTTTTTCTGATTTCGGCCCTTGGCAGCTGCCTATCTACTTTGGCTGATTTCTATTTTTCCCATATCCCATTTGTTACATATCTATTTGGAGTGATGCTTTTTAATTTGTATCCCTTATACAATGGGTAACCATAGGGCAGAGACGAAATCGGAATTGCTTTCCATCAATTTTTCTGATTTCGGCCCTAGGCGGGCTGCCTATTGACTTTTGGCTGATTTTTATTTTGCCCATATCTCATTCGTTACTTATCTATTTGGAGTGATGCTTTTTCATTTTGAACCCTTATTCAATGGGTAAGAAAAGGGCACAGTCAAAATCGGAATTTCTTTCCGTAATTTTTTTTTCTGATTTCGGCCTTAGGCGGCTGCCTATCGTCTTTTGGCTGATTTTTATTTTGCCCATATCTCATTCGTTACTTATCTATTTGGAGTGATGCTTTTTCATTTTGAACCCTTATACAATCGGAAACAATAGGGCACAGTCAAATCGGAATTGCATTCTGTCGATTTTTTCTGAATTCGGCCCTAGGCAGCTGCCGATCGACTTTTGGCTGATTTTTTTTTTTTCCCATATCTTATTCGTTACTTATCTATTTGGAGTGATGATTTGTCATTCTGAACCCTTATACAATGGGTAACAATAGGGTACAGTCGAAATCGGAATTGCTTTCCATCGAATTTTTTCTAATTTAGGCCCTGGCAGCTAGCTGCCTATCGACTTATGGCTTATTTTACGTTGTTCATATCTCATTCGTTACTTATCTATTTGGAGTGATGCTTTTTCATTTTGAACCCTTACACAATGGGTAAGAAAAGGGCACAGTCAAAATCAGAATTGCTTTCCGTCGATTTTTTCTGATTTCGGCCCTAGGCAGCTGCCTATCGACTTTTGGCTGATTTTTATTTTGCCCATATCTCATTCGTTACTTATCTATTTGGAGTGATGCTTTTTCATTTTGAACCCTTATACAATCGGAAACAATAGGGCACAGTCAAATCGGAATTGCATTGTGTCAATTTTTTCTGAATTCGGCCCTAGGCAGCTGCCGATCGACTTTTGGCTGATTTTTATTTTGCCCATATTTCATTCGTTACTTATCTATTTTAAGTGATGCTTTTTGATTTTGAACCTTATACAATGGGTAAGAAAAGGGCACAGTCAACATCAGAATTGCTTTCCGTCATTTTTTTTTCTGATTTCGGCCATAGTCAGTTGTCTTTCTACTTTTGGCTGATTTTTATTTTGACCATATCTCATTCGTTACTTATACATTTGGTGTGATACTTTTTGATTTTGAACCCTTATTCAATGGGTAAGAAAAGGGCACAGTCAAAATCGAAATAGCTTTTCCGTCGATTTTTTCTCATTTCGGCCCTAGGCAGCTGCCTATCTACTTTTTGGCTGATTTTTATTTTGCCCATATCCCATGTGTTACATATCTATTTGGAGTGATGCTTTTTAATTTGTATCCCTTATGCAATGGGTAACCATAGGGCAGAGTCGAAATCGGATTTGATTTCCGTCAATTTTTTCTGATATCGGCCCTAGGCGGCTGCCTATCGACTTTTGGCTGATTTTTATTTTTCCCATATATCATTTGTTACTTATCTATTTGGAGTGATGATTTTTCATTCTGAACCTTTATACAATGGGCAACAATAGGGTACAGTCAAAATCGGAATTGCTTTCCATCGAATTTTTTCTAATTTAGGCTCTGGCAGCTGCCTATCGACTTATGGCTTATTTTTATGTTGTTCGTATCTCATTCATTACTTATCTATTTGGAGTGATGCTTTTTCATTTTGAACCCTTATTCAATGGGTAAGAAAAGGGCACAGTCAAAATCGAAATAGCTTTCCGTCGATTTTTTCTAATTTCGGCCCTAGGCAGCTGCCTATCTACTTTTTGGCTGATTTTTATTTTGCCCATATCCCATGTGTTACATATCTATTTGGAGTGATGCTTTTTAATTTGTATCCCTTATGCAATGGGTAACCATAGGGCAGAGTCGAAATCGGAATTGATTTCCGTCAATTTTTTCTGATATCGGCCATAGGCGGCTGCCTATCGACTTTTGGCTGATTTTTATTTTCTCATATCTTATTCGTTACTTATCTATTTGAGTGATGAATTTTCATTCTGAACCCTTATACAATGGGTAACAATAGGGTACAGTCGAAATCGGAATTGCCTATCGACTTATGGCTTATTTATGTTGTTCATATCTCATTCGTTACTTATCTATTTGGAGTGATGCTTTTTTCATTTTGAACCCTTATACAATGGGTAAGAAAAGGGCACAGTCAAAATCAGAATTGCTTTCCGTCGATTTTTTCTGATTTCGGCCCTTGGCAGCTGCCTATCGACTTTTGGCTGATTTTTATTTTGCCCATATCTCATTCGTTAATTATCTATTTGGAGTGATGCTTTTTTCATTTTGAACCCTTACACAATGGGTAAGAAAAGGGCACAGTCAAAATCGGAATTGCTTTTCGTCGATTTTTTCTTATTTCGGCCTAAGGCGGCTGCTTATCGACTTTTGGCTGATTTTTAGTTTACCCATATCTCCTTCGTTACTTATCTATTTGGAGTGATTCTTTTTTATTTGGAACCCTTATACAACGGGAAACAATAGGGCACAGTCAAATCGGAATTGCATTTCGTCGATTTTTTCTGAATGCGGCCTTAGGCAGCTGCCTATCGACTTTTGGCTGATTTTTATATTGCCCATATCTCATTCGTTACTTATCTATTTGGAGTGATACTTTTTCATTTTGAACCCTTATACAATGGGTAAGAAGAGGGCATAGTCAAAATCGGAATTGCTTTCTGTCATTTTTTTAATTTTTTTTTTCTGATTTCGGCCCTAGGCAGCTGCCTATCTACTTTTGGCTGATTTCTATTTTTCCCATATCCCATTTGTTACATATCTATTTGGAGTGATGCTTTTTAATTTGTATCCCTTATACAATGGGTAACCATAGGGCAGAGACGAAATCGGAATTGCTTTCCATCAATTTTTTCTGATTTCGGCCCTAGGCGGGCTGCCTATTGACTTTTGGCTGATTTTTATTTTGCCCATATCTCATTCGTTACTTATCTATTTGGAGTGATGCTTTTTCATTTTTAACCCTTATTCAATGGGTAAGAAAAGGGCACAGTCAAAATCGGAATTTCTTTCCGTAATTTTTTTTCTGATTTCGGCCTTAGGCGGCTGCCTATCGTCTTTTGGCTGATTTTTATTTTGCCCATATCTCATTCGTTACTTATCTATTTGGAGTGATGCTTTTTCATTTTGAACCCTTATACAATCGGAAACAATAGGGCACAGTCAAATCGGAATTGCATTCTGTCGATTTTTTCTGAATTCGGCCCTAGGCAGCTGCCGATCGACTTTTGGCTGATTTTTTTTTTTTCCCATATCTTATTCGTTACTTATCTATTTGGAGTGATGATTTGTCATTCTGAACCCTTATACAATGGGTAACAATAGGGTACAGTCGAAATCGGAATTGCTTTCCATCGAATTTTTTCTAATTTAGGCCCTGGCAGCTAGCTGCCTATCGACTTATGGCTTATTTTTACGTTGTTCATATCTCATTCGTTACTTATCTATTTGGAGTGATGCTTTTTCATTTTGAACCCTTACACAATGGGTAAGAAAAGGGCACAGTCAAAATCAGAATTGCTTTCCGTCGATTTTTTCTGATTTCGGCCCTAGGCAGCTGCCTATCGACTTTTGGCTGATTTTTATTTTGCCCATATCTCATTCGTTACTTATCTATTTGGAGTGATGCTTTTTCATTTTGAACCCTTATACAATCGGAAACAATAGGGCACAGTCAAATCGGAATTGCATTGTGTCAATTTTTTCTGAATTCGGCCCTAGGCAGCTGCCGATCGACTTTTGGCTGATTTTTATTTTGCCCATATTTCATTCGTTACTTATCTATTTTAAGTGATGCTTTTTGATTTTGAACCTTATACAATGGGTAAGAAAGGGCACAGTCAACATCAGAATTGCTTTCCGTCATTTTTTTTTCTGATTTCGGCCATAGTCAGTTGTCTTTCTACTTTTGGCTGATTTTTATTTTGACCATATCTCATTCGTTACTTATACATTTGGTGTGATACTTTTGATTTTGAACCCTTATTCAATGGGTAAGAAAAGGGCACAGTCAAAATCGAAATAGCTTTCCGTCGATTTTTTCTCATTTCGGCCCTAGGCAGCTGCCTATCTACTTTTTGGCTGATTTTTATTTTGCCCATATCCCATGTGTTACATATCTATTTGGAGTGATGCTTTTTAATTTGTATCCCTTATGCAATGGGTAACCATAGGGCAGAGTCGAAATCGGAATTGATTTCCGTCAATTTTTTCTAATATCGGCCCTAGGCGGCTGCCTATCGTCTTTTGGCTGATTTTTATTTTTCCCATATCTCATTCGTTACTTATCTATTTGGAGTGATGATTTTTCATTCTGAACCTTTATACAATGGGCAACAATAGGGTACAGTCAAAATCGGAATTGCTTTCCATCGAATTTTTTCTAATTTAGGCTCTGGCAGCTGCCTATCGACTTATGGCTTATTTTTATGTTGTTCGTATCTCATTCGTTACTTATCTATTTGGAGTGATGCTTTTTCATTTTGAACCCTTATTCAATGGGTAAGAAAAGGGCACAGTCAAAATCGAAATAGCTTTCCGTCGATTTTTTCTAATTTCGGCCCTAGGCAGCTGCCTATCTACTTTTTGGCTGATTTTTATTTTGCCCATATCCCATGTGTTACATATCTATTTGGAGTGATGCTTTTTAATTTGTATCCCTTATGCAATGGGTAACCATAGGGCAGAGTCGAAATCGGATTTGATTTCCGTCAATTTTTTCTGATATCGGCCCTAGGCGGCTGCCTATCGACTTTTGGCTGATTTTTATTTTCCCATATCTCATTCGTTACTTATCTATTTGGAGTGATGATTTTTCATTCTGAACCTTTATACAATGGGTAACAATAGGGTACAGTCAAAATCGGAATTGCTTTCCATCGAATTTTTTCTAATTTAGGCTCTGGCAGCTGCCTATCGACTTATGGCTTATTTTTATGTTGTTCGTATCTCATTCGTTACTTATCTATTTGGAGTGATGCTTTTTCATTTTGAACCCTTATTCAATGGGTAAGAAAAGGGCACAGTCAAAATCGAAATAGCTTTCCGTCGATTTTTTCTAATTTCGGCCCTAGGCAGCTGCCTATCTACTTTTTGGCTGATTTTTATTTTGCCCATATCCCATGTGTTACATATCTATTTGGAGTGATGCTTTTTAATTTGTATCCCTTATGCAATGGGTAACCATAGGGCAGAGTCGAAATCGGAATTGATATCCGTCAATTTTTTCTGATATCGGCCCTAGGCGGCTGCCTATCGACTTTTGGCTGATTTTTATATTGCCCATATCTCATTCGTTACTTATCTATTTGCAGTGATACTTTTTGATTTTGAACCCCTATACAATGGGTAAGAATAGGGCATAGTCAAAATCGGAATTGCTTTCTGTCATTTTTTTTTCTGATTTCGGCCCTAGGCAGCTGCCGATCGACTTTTGGCTGATTTTTATTTTGCCCATATTTCATTCGTTACTTATCTATTTTAAGTGATGCTTTTTGATTTTGAACCTTATACAATGGGTAAGAAAAGGGCACAGTCAACATCAGAATTGCTTTCCGTCGTTTTTTTTTCTGATTTCGGCCATAGTCAGTTGTCTTTCTACTTTTGGCTGATTTTTATTTTGCCCATATCTCATTCGTTACTTATACATTTGGTGTGATACTTTTGATTTTGAACCCTTATTCAATGGGTAAGAAAAGGGCACAGTCAAAATCGAAATAGCTTTCCGTCGATTTTTTCTCATTTCGGCCTAGGCAGCTGCCTATCTACTTTTTGGCTGATTTTTATTTTGCCCATATCCCATGTGTTACATATCTATTTGGAGTGATGCTTTTTAATTTGTATCCCTTATGCAATGGGTAACCATAGGGCAGAGTCGAAATCGGAATTGATTTCCGTCAATTTTTTCTAATATCGGCCCTAGGCGGCTGCCTATCGTCTTTTGGCTGATTTTTATTTTTCCCATATCTCATTCGTTACTTATCTATTTGGAGTGATGATTTTTCATTCTGAACCTTTATACAATGGGTAACAATAGGGTACAGTCAAAATCGGAATTGCTTTCCATCGAATTTTTTCTAATTTAGGCTCTGGCAGCTGCCTATCGACTTATGGCTTATTTTTATGTTGTTCGTATCTCATTCGTTACTTATCTATTTGGAGTGATGCTTTTTCATTTTGAACCCTTATTCAATGGGTAAGAAAAGGGCACAGTCAAAATCGAAATAGCTTTCCGTCGATTTTTTCTAATTTCGGCCCTAGGCAGCTGCCTATCTACTTTTTGGCTGATTTTTATTTTGCCCATATCCCATGTGTTACATATCTATTTGGAGTGATGCTTTTTAATTTGTATCCCTTATGCAATGGGTAACCATAGGGCAGAGTCGAAATCGGAATTGATATCCGTCAATTTTTTCTGATATCGGCCCTAGGCGGCTGCCTATCGACTTTTGGCTGATTTTTATTTTTCCCATATCTCATTCATTACTTATCTATTTGGAGTGATGATTTTTCATTCTGAACCTTTATACAATAGGCAATAATAGGGTACAGTCAAAATCAGAATTGCTTTCCATCGAATTTTTTCTAATGTAGGCTCTGGCAGCTGCCTATCGACTTATGGCTTATTTTTATGTTGTTCGTATCTCATTCGTTACTTATCTATTTGGAGTGATGTTTTTTCATTTTGAACCCTTACACAATGGGTAAGAAAAGGGCACAGTCAAAATTAGAATTGCTTTCCGTCGATTTTTCTGATTTCGGCCCTAGGCAGCTGCCTATCGACTTTTGGCTGATTTTTATTTTGCCCATATCTCATTCGTTACTTATCTATTTGGAGTGATGCTTTTTTATTTTGAACCCATACACAATGGGTAAGAAAAGGGCACAGTCAAAATCGGAATTGCTTTTCGTCGATTTTTTCTTATTTCGGCCTAAGGCGGCTGCTTATCGACTTTTGGCTGATTTTTAGTTTACCCATATCTCATTCGTTACTTATCTATTTGGAGTGATTCTTTTTTATTTGGAACCCTTATACAACGGGAAACAATAGGGCACAGTCAAATCGGAATTGCCTATCGACTTATGGCTTATTTATGTTGTTCATATCTCATTCGTTACTTATCTATTTGGAGTGATGCTTTTTTCATTTTGAACCCTTATACAATGGGTAAGAAAAGGGCACAGTCAAAATCAAAATTGCTTTCCGTCGATTTTTTCTGATTTCGGCCCTTGGCAGCTGCCTATCGACTTTTGGCTGATTTTTATTTTACCCATATCTCATTCGTTAATTATCTATTTGGAGTGATGATTTTTCATTTTGAACCCTTAAACAATAGGTAAGAAAAGGGCACAGTCAAAATCGGAATTGCTTTTCGTCGATTTTTTCTTATTTCGGCCTAAGGCGGCTGCTTATCGACTTTTGGCTGATTTTTAGTTTACCCATATCTCATTCGTTACTTATCTATTTGGAGTGATTCTTTTTTATTTGGAACCCTTATACAACGGGAAAAAATAGGGCACAGTCAAATCGGAATTGCATTCCATCGATTTTTTCTGAATGCGGCCTTAGGCAACTGCCTATCGACTTTTGGCTGATTTTTATATTGCCCATATCTCATTCGTTACTTATCTATTTGGAGTGATACTTTTTCATTTTAAACCCTTATACAATGGCTAAGAATAGGGCATAGTCAAAATCGGAATTGCTTTCTGTCATTTTTTTTTTTCTGATTTCGGCCCTAGCAGCTGCCTATCTACTTTTGGCTGATTTCTATTTTTCCCATATCCCATTTGTTACATATCTATTTGGAGTGATGCTTTTTAATTTGTATCCCTCATACTATGGGTAACCATAGGGCAGAGACAAAATCGGAATTGCTTTCCATCAAGTTTTTCTGATTTCGGCCCTAGGCGGGCTGCCTATTTACTTTTGGCTAATTTTTATTTTGCCCATATCTCATTCGTTACTTATCTATTTGGAGTGATGCTTTTTCATTTTGAACCCTTATTCAATGGGTAAGAAAAGGGCACAGTCAAAATCGGAATTTCTTTCCGTAATTTTTTTTTCTGATTTCGGCCTTAGGCGGCTGCCTATCGTCTTTTGGCTGATTTTTATTTTGCCCATATCTCATTCGTTACTTATCTATTTGGAGTGATGCTTTTTCATTTTGAACCCTTATACAATCGGAAACAATAGGGCACAGTCAAATCGGAATTGCATTGTGTCGATTTTTTCTGAATTCGGCCCTAGGCAGCTGCCGATCGACTTTTGGCTGATTTTTATTTTGCCCATATTTCATTCGTTACTTATCTATTTTAAGTGATGCTTTTTGATTTTGAACCTTATACAATGGGTAAGAAAAGGGCACAGTCAACATCAGAATTGTTTTCCGTCGTTTTTTTTTCTGATTTCGGCCATAGTCAGTTGTCTTTCTACTTTTGGCTGATATTTATTTTGCCCATATCTCATTCGTTACTTATCTATTTGGAGTGATGCTTTTTCATTTTGAACCCCTACACAATGGGTAAGAAAAGGGCACAGTCAAAATCATAATTGCTTTCCGTCGATTTTTTCTGATTTCGGCCCTAGGCAGCTGCCTATCGACTTTTGGCAGATTTTTATTTTGCCCAAATCCCATGTGTTACATATCTATTTGGAGTGATGCTTTTTAATTTGTATCCCTTATGCAATGGGTAACCATAGGGCAGAGTCGAAATCGGAATTGATTTCCGTCAATTTTTTCTGATATCGGCCCTAGGCAGCTGCCTATCGACTTTTGGCTGATTTTTATTTTTCCCATATCTCCTTCGTTACTTATCTATTTGGAGTGATGATTTTTCATTCTGAACCTTTATACAATGGGTAACAATAGGGTACAGTCAAAATCGGAATTGCTTTCCATCGAATTTTTTCTAATTTAGGCTCTAGCAGCTGCCTATCGACTTATGGCTTATTTTTATGTTGTTCGTATCTCATTCGTTACTTATCTATTTGGAGTGATGCTTTTTCATTTTGAACCCTTACACAATGGGTAAGAAAAGGGCACAGTCAAAATCATAATTGCTTTCCGTCATTTTTTCTGATTTCGGCCTTAGGCAGCTGCCTATCGACTTTTGGCTGATTTTTATTTTGCCCATATCTCATTCGTTACTTATCTATTTGAAGTGATGCTTTTTGATTTTGAACCTTATACAATGGGTAAGAAAAGGGCACAGTCAACATCAGAATTGCTTTCCGTCGTTTTTTTTTTCTGATTTCGGCCATAGTCAGTTGTCTTTCTACTTTTGGCTGATTTTTATTTTGCTCATATCTCATTCGTTACTTATACATTTGGTATGATACTTTTTGATTTTGAACCCTTATTCAATGGGTAAGAAAAGGGCACAGTCAAAATCGAAATAGCTTTCCGTCGATTTTTTCTAATTTCGGCCCTAGGCAGCTGCCTATCTACTTTTTGGCTGATTTTTATTTTGCCCATATCCCATGTGTTACATATCTATTTGGAGTGATGCTTTTTAAATTGTATCCCTTATGCAATGGGTAACCATGGGGCAGAGTCGAAATCGGAATTAATTTCCGTCAATTTTTTCTGATATCGGCCCTAGGCGGCTGCCTATCGACTTTTGGCTGATTTTTATTTTTCCCATATCTCATTCGTTACTTATCTATTTGGAGTGATGATTTTTCATTCTGAACCTTTATACAATGGGTAACAATAGGGTACAGTCAAAATCGGAATTGCTTTCCATCGAATTTTTTCTAATTTAGGCTCTGGCAGCTGCCTATCAACTTATGGCTTATTTTTATGTTGTTCGTATCTCATTCGTTACTTATCTATTTGGAGTGATGCTTTTTCATTTTGAACCCTTATTCAATGGGTAAGAAAAGGGCACAGTCAAAATCGAAATAGCTTTCCGTCGATTTTTTCTAATTTCGGCCCTAGGCAGCTGCCTATCTACTTTTTGGCTGATTTTTATTTTGCCCATATCCCATGTGTTACATATCTATTTGGAGTGATGCTTTTTAATTTGTATCCCTTATGCAATGGGTAACCATAGGGCAGAGTCAAAATCGGAATTGATTTCCGTCAATTTTTTCTGATATCGGCCATAGGCGGCTGCCTATCGACTTTTGGCTGATTTTTATTTTTCCCATATCTTATTCGTTACTTATCTATTTGGAGTGATGAATTTTCATTCTGAACCCTTATACAATGGGTAACAATAGAGTACAGTCGAAATCGGAATTGCCTATCGACTTATGGCTTATTTATGTTGTTCATATCTCATTCGTTACTTATCTATTTGGAGTGATGCTTTTTTCATTTTGAACCCTTATACAATGGGTAAGAAAAGGGCACAGTCAAAATCAGAATTGCTTTCCGTCGATTTTTTCTGATTTCGGCCCTAGGCTGCTTTTTGGCTGATTTTTATTTTGCCCATATCTCATTCGTTACTTATCTATTTGGAGTGATGCTTTTTCATTTTGAACCCTTACACAATGGGTAAGAACAGGGCACAGTCAAAATCGGAATTGCTTTTCGTCGATTTTTTCTTATTTCGGCCTAAGGCGGCTGCTTATCGACTTTTGGCTGATTTTTAGTTTACCCATATCTCATTCGTTACTTATCTATTTGGAGTGATACTTTTTCATTTTAAACCCTTATACAATGGCTAAGAATAGGGCATAGTCAAAATCGGAATTGCTTTCTGTCATTTTTTTTTTCTGATTTCGGCCCTAGGCAGCTGCCTATCTACTTTTGGCTGATTTCTATTTTTCCCATATCCCATTTGTTACATATCTATTTGGAGTGATGCTTTTTAATTTGTATCCCTCATACTATGGGTAACCATAGGGCAGAGACAAAATCGGAATTGCTTTCCATCAACTTTTTCTGATTTCGGCCCTAGGCGGGCTGCCTATTGACTTTTGGCTGATTTTTATTTTGCCCATATCTCATTCGTTACTTATCTATTTGGAGTGATGCTTTTTCATTTTGAACCCTTATTCAATGGGTAAGAAAAGGGCACAGTCAAAATCAGAATTTCTTTCCGTAATTTTTTTTCTGATTTCGGCCTTAGGCGGCTGCCTATCGTCTTTTGGCTGATTTTTATTTTGCCCATATCTCATTCGTTACTTATCTATTTGGAGTGATGCTTTTTCATTTTGAACCCCTATACAATCGGAAACAATAGGGCACAGTCAAATCGGAATTGCATTCTGTCAATTTTTTCTGAATTCGGCCCTAGGCAGCTGCCGATCGACTTTTGGCTGATTTTTATTTTGCCCATATCTCATTCGTTACTTATCTATTTGGAGTGATGCTTTTTCATTTTGAACCCCTACACAATGGGTAAGAAAAGGGCACAGTCAAAATCATAATTGATTTCCGTCGATTTTTTCTGATTTCGGCCCTAGGCAGCTGCCTATCGACTTTTGGCAGATTTTTATTTTGCCCATATCTCATTCGTTACTTATCTATTTGGAGTGATGCTTTTTCATTTTGAACCCTTACACAATGGGTAAGAAAAGGGCACAGTCAAAATCGGAATTGCTTTTCGTCGATTTTTTCTTATTTCGGCCTAAGGCGGCTGCTTATCGACTTTTGGCTGATTTTTAGTTTACCCATATCTCATTCGTTACTTATCTATTTGGAATGATTCTTTTTTATTTGGAACCCTTATACAACGGGAAACAATAGGGCACAGTCAAATCGGAATTGCATTCCGTCGATTTTTTCTAAATGCGGCCTTAGGCAACTGCCTTTCGACTTTTGGCTGATTTTGATATTGCCCATATCTCATTCGTTACTTATCTATTTGGAGTGATACTTTTTCATTTTGAACCCTTATACAATGGGTAAGAATAGGGCATAGTCAAAATCGGAATTGCTTTCTGTCATTTTTTTTTTCTGATTTCGGCCCTAGGCAGCTGCCTATCTACTTTTGGCTGATTTCTATTTTTCCCATATCCCATTTGTTACATATCTATTTGGAGTGATGCTTTTTAATTTGTATCCCTTATACAATGGGCAACCATAGGGCAGAGACGAAATCGGAATTGCTCTCCGTCAATTTTTTTACTGATTTCGGCCCTAGGCGGCTGCCTATTGACTGATTTTTATTTTGCCCATATCTCATTTGTTACTTATCTATTTGGAGTGATGCTTTTTCATTTTGAACCCTTATTCAATGGGTAAGAATAGGGCATAGTCAAAATCGGAATTGCTTTCTGTCATTTTTTTTTTTCTGATTTCGGCCCTAGGCAGCAGCCTATCTACTTTTGGCTGATTTCTATTTTTCCCATTTCCCATTTGTTACATATCTATTTGGAGTGATGCTTTTTAATTTGTATCCCTTATACAATGGGTAACCATAGGGCAGAGACGAAATCAGAATTGCTTTCCGTCAATTTTTTCTAATTTCGGCCCTAGGCGGCTGCCTATTGACTTTTGGCTGATTTTTATTTTGCCCATATCTCATTCGTTACTTATCTATTTGGAGTGATACTTTTTGATTTTGTACCCTTACACAATGGGTAAGAAAAGGGCACAGTCAAAATCGAAATAGCTTTCCATCGATTTTTTCTGATTTCGGCCCTAGTCAGCTGCCTATCTACTTTTTGGCCGATTTTTATTTTGCCCATATCTCATTCGTTACTTATCTATTTGGAGTGATGCTTTTTCATTTTGAACCCTTTCACAATGGGTAAGAAAAGGGCACAGTCAAAATCGGAATTGCTTTTCGTCGATTTTTTCTTATTTCGGCCTAAGGCGGCTGCTTATCGACTTTTGGCTGATTTTTAGTTTACCCATATCTCATTCGTTACTTATCTATTTGGAGTGATTCTTTTTTATTTGGAACCCTTATACAACGGGAAACAATAGGGCACAGTCAAATCGGAATTGCATTCTGTCAATTTTTTCTGAATGCAGCCTTAGGCAGCTGCCTATCGACTTTTGGATGATTTTTATATTGCCCATATCTCATTCGTTACTTATCTATTTGGAGTGATACTTTTTCATTTTGAACCCTTATACAATGGGTAAGAATAGGGCAAAGTCAAAATCGGAATTGCTTTCTATCGTTTTTTTTTTTTTTTTTTTTCTGATTTCGGCCCTAGGCAGCTGCCTATCTACTCTTGGCTGATTTCTATTTTTCCCATATCCCATTTGTTACATATCTATTTGGAGTGATGCTTTTTAATTTGTATCCCTTATACTATGGGTAACCATAGGGCAGAGACGAAATCGGAATTGCTTTCCATCAACTTTTTCTGATTTCGGCCCTAGGCGGGCTGCCTATTGACTTTTGGCTGATTTTTATTTTGCCCATATCTCATTCGTTACTTATCTATTTGGAGTGATGCTTTTTCATTTTGAACCCTTATTCAATGGGTAAGAAAAGGGCACAGTCCAAATCGGAATTTCTTTCCGTCAATTTTTTTCTGATTTCGGCCTTAGGCGGCTGCCTATCGACTTTTGGCTGATTTTTATTTTGCCCATATCTCATTCGTTACTTATCTATTTGGAGTGATGCTTTTTCATTTTGAACCCTTATACAATAGGAAACAATAGGGCACAGTCAAATCGGAATTGCATTATGTCAATTTTTTCTGAATTCGGCCTTAGGCAGCTGCCGATCGACTTTTGGCTGATTTTTATTTTGCCCATATTTCATTCGTTACTTATCTATTTTAAGTGATGCTTTTTGATTTTGAACCTTATACAATGGGTAAGAAAAGGGCACAGTCAACATCAGAATTGCTTTCCGTCGATTTTTTTTTTCTGATTTCAGCCATAGTCAGTTGTCTTTCTACTTTTGGCTGATTTTTATTTTGCCCATATCTCATCCGTTACTTATACATTTGGTGTGATAATTTTTGATTTTGAACCCTTATTCAATGGGTAAGAAAAGGGCACAGTCAAAATCGAAATAGCTTTCCGTCGATTTTTTCTAATTTCGGCCCTAGGCAGCTGTCTATCTACTTTTTGGCTGATTTTTATTTTGCTCATATCCCATGTGTTACATATCATTTGGAGTGATGCTTTTTAATTTGTACCCCTTATGCAATGGGTAACCATAGGGCAGAGTCGAAATCAGAATTGATTTCCGTCAATTTTTTCTGATATCGGCCCTAGGCGGCTGCCTATCGACTTTTCGCTGATTTTTATTTTTCCCATAACTTATTCGTTACTTATCTATTTGGAGTGATGATTTTTCATTCTGAACCCTTATACAATGGGTAACAATAGGGTACAGTCAAAATCGGAATTGCTTTCCATCGAATTTTTTCTAATTTAGGCCCTGGCAGCTAGCTGCCTATCGACTTATGGCTTATTTTTACGTTGTTCATATCTCATTCGTTACTTATCTATTTGGAGTGATGCTTTTTCATTTTGAACCCATACACAATGGGTAAGAAAAGGGCACAGTCAAAATCAGAATTGCTTTCCGTCGATTTTTTCTGATTTCGGCCCTAGGCAGCTGCCTATCGACTTTTGGCTGATTTTTATTTTGCCCATATCACATTCGTTACTTATCTATTTGGAGTGATGCTTTTTCATTTTGAACCCTTATACAATCGGAAACAATAGGGCACAGTCAAATCGAAATTGCATTCTGTCGATTTTTTCTGAATTCGGCCCTAGGCAGCTACCGATCGACTTTTGGCTGATTTTTATTTTGCCCATATTTCATTCGTTACTTATCTATTTTAAGTGATGCTTTTTGATTTTGAACCTTATACAATGGGTAAGAAAAGGGCACAGTCAAAATCAGAATTGCTTTCCGTCGATTTTTTTTCTGATTCCGGCCATAGTCAGTTGTCTTTCTACTTTTGGCTGATTTTTATTTTGCCCATATCTCATTCGTTACTTATACATTTGGTGTGATACTTTTTGATTTTGAACCCTTATTCAATGGGTAGGAAAAGGGCACAGTCAAAATCGAAATAGCTTTCCGTCGATTTTTCTAATTTCGGCCCTAGGCAGCTGCCTATCTACTTTTTGGCTGATTTTTATTTTGCCCATATCCCATGTGTTACATATCTATTTGGAGTGATGCTTTTTAATTTGTATCCCTTATGCAATGGGTAACCATAGGGCAGAGTCGAAATCGGAATTGATTTCCGCCAATTTTTTCTGATATCGGCCCTAGGCGGCTGCCTATCGACTTTTGGCTGATTTTTATTTTTCCCATATCTCAATCATTACTTATCTATTTGGAGTGATGATTTTTCATTCTGAACCTTTATACAATGGGCAATAATAGGGTACAGTCAAAATCGGAATTGCTTTCCATCGAATTTTTTCTAATGTAGGCTCTGGCAGCTGCCTATCGACTTATGGCTTATTTTTATGTTGTTCGTATCTCATTCGTTACTTATCTATTTGGAGTGATGTTTTTTCATTTTGAACCCTTACACAATGGGTAAGAAAAGGGCACAGTCAAAATTAGAATTGCTTTCCGTCGATTTTTCTGATTTTGGCCCTAGGCAGCTGCCTATCGACTTTTGGCTGATTTTTATTTTGCCCATATCTCATTCGTTACTTATCTATTTGGAGTGATGCTTTTTCATTTTGAACCCATACACAATGGGTAAGAAAAGGGCACAGTCAAAATCGGAATTGCTTTTCGTCGATTTTTTCTTATTTCGGCCTAAGGCGGCTGCTTATCGACTTTTGGCTGATTTTTAGTTTACCCATATCTCATTCGTTACTTATCTATTTGGAGTGATTCTTTTTTATTTGAAACCCTTATACAACGGGAAACAATAGGGCACAGTCAAATCGGAATTGCATTCCGTCGATTTTTTCTAAATGCGGCCTTAGGCAGCTGCCTATCGACTTTTGTCTGATTTTTATATTGTCCATATCTCATTCGTTACTTATCTATTTGGAGTGATACTTTTTCATTTTGAACCCTTATACAATGGGTAAGAATAGGGCATAGTCAAAATCGGAATTGCTTTCTGTCGTTTTTTTTTTTTCTGATTTCGGCCATAGGCAGCTGCCTTTCTACTTTTGGTTGATTTCTATTTTTCCCATATCCCATTTGTTACATATCTATTTGGAGTGATGCTTTTTAATTTGTATCCCTTATGCAATGGGTAACCATAGGGCAGAGTCGAAATCGGAATTGATTTCCGTCAATTTTTTCTGATATCGGCCCTAGGCGGCTGCCTATCGACTTTTGGCTGATTTTTATTTTTCCCATATCTCATTCGTTACTTATCTATTTGGAGTGATGATTTTTCATTCTGAACCTTTATACAATGGGTAACAATAGGGTACAGTCAAAATCGGAATTGCTTTCCATCGAATTTTTTCTAATTTAGGCTCTGGCAGCTGCCTATCGACTTATGGCTTATTTTTATGTTGTTCATATCTCATTCGTTACTTATCTATTTGGAGTGATGTTTTTTCATTTTGAACCCTTACACAATGGGTAAGAAAAGGGCACAGTCAAAATTAGAATTGCTTTCCGTCGATTTTTCTGATTTCGGCCCTAGGCAGCTGCCTATCGACTTTTGGCTGATTTTTATTTTGCCCATATCTCATTCGTTACTTATCTATTTGGAGTGATGCTTTTTCATTTTGAACCCTTACACAATGGGTAAGAAAAGGGCACAGTCAAAATCATAATTGTTTTCCGTCGATTTTTTCTGATTTCGGCCCTAGGCAGCTGCCAATCGACTTTTGGCTGATTTTTATTTTGCCCATATCTCATTCGTTACTTATCTATTTGGAGTGATTTTTTTTATTTGGAACCCTTATATAACGGGAAACAACAGGGCACAGTCAAATCGGAATTGCATTCCGTCGATTTTTTCTAAATGCGGCCTTAGGCAGCTGCCTATCGACTTTTGGCTGATTTTTAGTTTACCCATATCTCATTCGTTACTTATCTATTTGGAGTGATTCTTTTTTATTTGGAACCCTTATACAACGGGAAACAATAGGGCACAGTCAAGTCGGAATTGCATTCCGTCGATTTTTTCTAAATGCGGCCTTAGACAGCTGCCTATCGACTTTTGGCTGATTTTTATATTGCCCATATCTCATTCGTTACTTATCTATTTGGAGTGATACTTTTTCATTTTGAACCCTTATACAATGGGTAAGAATAGGTCATAGTCAAAATCGGAATTGCTTTCTGTCGTTTTTTTTTTTTCTGATTTCGGCCCTAGGCAGCTGCCTTTCTACTTTTGGCTGATTTCTATTTTTCCCATATCCCATTTGTTACATATCTATTTGGAGTGATGCTTTTTAATTTGTATCACTTATACAATGGGTAACCATAGGGCAGACATGAAATCGGAATTGCTTTCCGTCAATTTTTTTTCTGATTTCGGCCCTAGGCGGCTGCCTATTGACTTTTGGCTGATTTTTATTTTGCCCATATCTCATTCGTTACTTATCTATTTAGAGTGATGCTTTTTCATTTTGAACCCTTATTCAATGGGTAAGAAAAGGGCACAGTCAAAATCGGAATTTCTTTCCGTCAATTTTTTCTGATTTCGGCCTTAGACGGCTGCTTATCGACTTTTGGCTGATTTTTATTTGGCCCATATCTCATTCGTTACTTATCTATTTGGAGTGATGCTTTTTCATTTTGAACCCTTACACAATGGGTAAGAAAAGGGCACAGTCAAAATTAGAATTGCTTTCCGTCGATTTTTCTGATTTCGGCCCTAGGCAGCTGCCTATCGACTTTTGGCTGATTTTTATTTTGCCCATATCTCATTCGTTACTTATCTATTTGGAGTGATGCTTTTTCATTTTGAACCCATACACAATGGGTAAGAAAGGGGCACAGTCAAAATCGGAATTGCTTTTCGTCGTTTTTTTGTGATTTCGGCCTAAGGCGGCTGCTTATCGACTTTTGGCTGATTTTTAGTTTACCCATATCTCATTCGTTACTTATCTATTTGGAGTGATTCTTTTTTATTTGGAACCCTTATACAACGGGAAACAATAGGGCACAGTCAAATCGGAATTGCATTCCGTCGATTTTTTCTAAATGCGGCCTTAGGCAGCTGCCTATCGACTTTTGGCTGATTTTTATATTGCCCATATCTCATTCGTTACTTATCTATTTGGAGTGATACTTTTTCATTTTGAACCCTTATACAATGGGTAAGAATAGGGCATAGTCAAAATCGGAATTGCTTTCTGTCGTTTTTTTTTTTTCTGATTTCGGCCATAGGCAGCTGCCTTTCTACTTTTGGCTGATTTCTATTTTTCCCATATCCCATTTGTTACATATCTATTTGGAGTGATGCTTTTTAATTTGTATCCCTTATGCAATGGGTAACCATAGGGCAGAGTCGAAATCGGAATTGATTTCCGTCAATTTTTTCTGATATCGGCCCTAGGCGGCTGCCTATCGACTTTTGGCTGATTTTTATTTTTCCCATATCTCATTCGTTACTTATCTATTTGGAGTGATGCTTTTTAATTTGTATCCCTTATGCAATGGGTAACCATAGGGCAGAGTCGAAATCGGAATTGATTTCCGTCAATTTTTTCTGATATCGGCCCTAGGCGGCTGCCTATCGACTTTTGGCTGATTTTTATTTTACCCATATCTCATTCGTTACTTATCTATTTGGAGTGATGTTTTTTCATTTTGAACCCTTACACAATGGGTAAGAAAAGGGCACAGTCAAAATCAGAATTGCTTTCCGTCGATTTTTTCTGATTTCGGCCCTAGGCAGCTGCCTATCGACTTTTGGCTGATTTTTATTTTGCCCATATCTCATTCGTTACTTATCTATTTGGAGTGATTTTTTTTATTTGGAACCCTTATACAACGGGAAACAATAGGGCACAGTCAAATCGGAATTGCATTCCGTCGATTTTTTCTAAATGCGGCCTTAGGCAGCTGCCTATCGACTTTTGGCTGATTATTAGTTTACCCATATCTCATTCGTTACTTATCTATTTGGAGTGATTCTTTTTTATTTGGAACCCTTATACAACGGGAAACAATAGGGCACAGTCAAATCGGAATTGCATTTCGTCGATTTTTTCTAAATGCGGCCTTAGGCAGCTGCCTATCGACTTTTGGCTGATTATTAGTTTACCCATATCTCATTCGTTACTTATCTATTTGGAGTGATTCTTTTTTATTTGGAACCCTTATACAACGGGAAACAATAGGGCACAGTCAAATCGGAATTGCATTCCGTCGATTTTTTCTAAATGCGGCCTTAGACAGCTGCCTATCGACTTTTGGCTGATTTTTATATTGCCCATATCTCATTCGTTACTTATCTATTTGGAGTGATACTTTTTCATTTTGAACCCTTATACAATGGGTAAGAATAGGGCATAGTCAAAATCGGAATTGCTTTCTGTCATTTTTTTTTTTCTGATTCCGGCCCTAGGCAGCTGCCTATCTACTTTTGGCTGATTTCTATTTTTCCCATATCCCATTTGTTACATATCTATTTGGAGTGATGCTTTTTAATTTGTATCCCTTATACAATGGGTAACCATAGGGCAGAGACGAAATCGGAATTGCTTTCCGTCAATTTTTTCTGATTTCGGACCTAGGCGGCTGCCTATTGACTTTTGGATGATTTTTATTTTGCCCATATCTCATTCGTTACTTATCTATTTGGAGTGATAATTTTTCATTTTGAACCCTTATTCAATGGGTAAGAAAAGGGCACAGTCTAAATCGGAATTTCTTTCCGTCAATTTTTTCTGATTTCGGCCTTAGGCGGCTGCCTATCGACTTTTGGCTGATTTTTATTTTGCCCATATCTCATTCGTTACTTATCTATTTGGAGTGATGCTTTTTCATTTTGAACCCTTATACAATCGGAAACAATAGGGCACTGTCAAATCGAAATTGCATTCTGTCGATTTTTTCTGAATTCGGCCCTAGGCAGCTACGGATCGACTTTTGGCTGATTTTTATTTTGCCCATATTTCATTCGTTACTTATCTATTTTAAGTGATGCTTTTTGATTTTGAACCTTATACAATGGGTAAGAAAAGGGCACAGTCAAAATCAGAATTGCTTTCCGTCGATTTTTTTTCTGATTCCGGCCATAGTCAGTTGTCTTTCTACTTTTGGCTGATTTTTATTTTGCCCATATCTCATTCGTTACTTATACATTTGGTGTGATACTTTTTGATTTTGAACCCTTATTCAATGGGTAGGAAAAGGGCACAGTCAAAATCGAAATAGCTTTCCGTCGATTTTTCTAATTTCGGCCCTAGGCAGCTGCCTATCTACTTTTTGGCTGATTTTTATTTTGCCCATATCCCATGTGTTACATATCTATTTGGAGTGATGCTTTTTAATTTGTATCCCTTATGCAGTGGGTAACCATAGGGCAGAGTCGAAATCGGAATTGATTTCCGCCAATTTTTTCTGATATCGGCCCTAGGCGGCTGCCTATCGACTTTTGGCTGATTTTTATTTTTCCCATATCTCATTCATTACTTATCTATTTGGAGTGATGATTTTTCATTCTGAACCTTTATACAATGGGCAATAATAGGGTACAGTCAAAATCGGAATTGCTTTCCATCGAATTTTTTCTAATTTAGGCTCTGGCAGCTGCCTATCGACTTATGGCTTATTTTTATGTTGTTCATATCTCATTCGTTACTTATCTATATGGAGTGATGTTTTTTCATTTTGAACCCTTACACAATGGGTAAGAAAAGGGCACAGTCAAAATTAGAATTGCTTTCCGTCGATTTTTCTGATTTCGGCCCTAGGCAGCTGCCTATCGACTTTTGGCTGATTTTTATTTTGCCCATATCTCATTCGTTACTTATCTATTTGGAGTGATGCTTTTTCATTTTGAACCCTTACACAATGGGTAAGAAAAGGGCACAGTCAAAATCATAATTGCTTTCCGTCGATTTTTTCTGATTTCGGCCCTAGGCAGCTGCCAATCGACTTTTGGCTGATTTTTATTTTGCCCATATCTCATTCGTTACTTATCTATTTGGAGTGATTTTTTTTATTTGGAACCCTTATACAACGGGAAACAATAGGGCACAGTCAAATCGGAATTGCATTCCGTCGATTTTTTCTAAATGCGGCCTTAGGCAGCTGCCTATCGACTTTTGGCTGATTTTTAGTTTACCCATATCTCATTCGTTACTTATCTATTTGGAGTGATTCTTCTTTATTTGGAACCCTTATACAACGGGAAACAATAGGGCACAGTCAAATCGGAATTGCATTCCGTCAATTTTTTCTAAATGCGGCCTTAGACAGCTGCCGATCGACTTTTGGCTGATTTTTATATTGCCCATATCTCATTCGTTACTTATCTATTTGGAGTGATACTTTTTCATTTTGAACCCTTATACAATGGGTAAGAATAGGTCATAGTCAAAATCGGAATTGCTTTCTGTCG
This sequence comes from Mentha longifolia, assembly GCA_001642375.2. Lineage (NCBI taxonomy): Eukaryota > Viridiplantae > Streptophyta > Magnoliopsida > Lamiales > Lamiaceae > Mentha > Mentha longifolia. The sequence goes on along the minus strand of CM038112.1, from coordinate 45,279,945 downwards.
TTTTTTTTTTTTCTGATTTCGGCACTAGGCAGCTGCGTTTCTACTTTTGGCTGATTTCTATTTTTCCCATATCCCATTTGTTACATATCTATTTGGAGTGATGCTTTTTAATTTGTATCCCTTATACAATGGGTAACCATAGGGCAGACATGAAATCGGAATTGCTTTCCGTCAATTTTTTTTCTGATTTCGGCCCTAGGCGGCTGCCTATTGACTTTTGGCTGATTTTTATTTTGCCCATATCTCATTCGTTACTTATCTATTTAGAGTGATGCTTTTTCATTTTGAACCCTTATTCAATGGGTAAGAAAAGGGCACAGTCAAAATCGGAATTTCTTTCCGTCAATTTTTTCTGATTTCGGCCTTAGACGGCTGCTTATCGACTTTTGGCTGATTTTTATTTGGCCCATATCTCATTCGTTACTTATCTATTTGGAGTGATGCTTTTTCATTTTGAACCCTTACACAATGGGTAAGAAAAGGGCACAGTCAAAATTAGAATTGCTTTCCGTCGATTTTTCTGATTTCGGCCCTAGGCAGCTGCCTATCGACTTTTGGCTGATTTTTATTTTGCCCATATCTCATTCGTTACTTATCTATTTGGAGTGATGCTTTTTCATTTTGAACCCTTACACAATGGGTAAGAAAAGGGCACAGTCAAAATCATAATTGCTTTCCGTCGATTTTTTCTGATTTCGGCCCTAGGCAGCTGCCAATCGACTTTTGGCTAATTTTTATTTTGCCCATATCTCATTCGTTACTTATCTATTTGGAGTGATTTTTTTTATTTGGAACCCTTATACAACGGGAAACAATAGGGCACAGTCAAATCGGAATTGCATTCCGTCGATTTTTTCTAAATGCGGCCTTAGGCAGCTGCCTATCGACTTTTGGCTGATTTTTAGTTTACCCATATCTCATTCGTTACTTATCTATTTGGAGTGATTCTTTTTTATTTGGAACCCTTATACAACGGGAAACAATAGGGCACAGTCAAATCGGAATTGCATTCCGTCAATTTTTTCTAAATGCGGCCTTAGACAGCTGCCTATCGACTTTTGGCTGATTTTTATATTGCCCATATCTCATTCGTTACTTATCTATTTGGAGTGATACTTTTTCATTTTGAACCCTTATACAATGGGTAAGAATAGGTCATAGTCAAAATCGGAATTGCTTTCTGTCGTTTTTTTTTTTTTCTGATTTCGGCCCTAGGCAGCTGCCTTTCTACTTTTGGCTGATTTCTATTTTTCCCATATCCCATTTGTTACATATCTATTTGGAGTGATGCTTTTTAATTTGTATCCCTTATACAATGGGTAACCATAGGGCAGAGTCGAAATCGGAATTGATTTCCGTCAATTTTTTCTGATATCGGCCATAGCCGGCTGCCTATCGACTTTTGGCTGATTTTTATTTTTCCCATATCTCATTCGTTACTTATCTATTTGGAGTGATGATTTTTCATTCTGAACCTTTATACAATGGGTAACAATAGGGTACAGTCAAAATCGGAATTGCTTTCCATCGAATTTTTTCTAATGTAGGCTCTGGCAGCTGCCTATCGACTTATGGCTTATTTTTATGTTGTTCGTATCTCATTCGTTACTTATCTATTTGGAGTGATGTTTTTTCATTTTGAACCCTTACACAATGGGTAAGAAAAGGGCACAGTCAAAATTAGAATTGCTTTCCATAGATTTTTCTGATTTCGGCCCTAGGCAGCTGCCTATCGACTTTTGGCTGATTTTTATTTTGCCCATATCTCATTCGTTACTTATCTATTTGGAGTGATGCATTTTCATTTTGAACCCATACACAATGGGTAAGAAAAGGGCACAGTCAAAATCGGAATTGCTTTTCGTCGATTTTTTCTTATTTCGGCCTAAGGCGGCTGCTTATCGACTTTTGGCTGATTTTTAGTTTACCCATATCTCATTCGTTACTTATCTATTTGGAGTGATTCTTTTTTATTTGGAACCCTTATACAACGGGAAACAATAGGGCACAGTCAAATCGGAATTGCATTCCGTCGATTTTTTCTAAATGCGGCCTTAGGCAGCTGCCTATCGACTTTTGGCTGATTTTTAGTTTACCCATATCTCATTCGTTACTTATCTATTTGGAGTGATGCTTTTTCATTTCGAACCCTTATACAATCGGAAATAATAGGGCACAGTCAAATCCGAATTGCATTATGTCGATTTTTTCTGAATTCGGCCCTAGGCAGCTGCCGATCGACTTTTGGCTGATTTTGATTTTGCCCATATTTCATTCGTTACTTATCTATTTTAAGTGATGCTTTTTGATTTTGAACCTTATACAATGCGTAAGAAAAGGGCAAAGTCAAAATCAGAATTGCTTTCCGTCGATTTTTTTTCTGATTTCGGCCATAGTCAGCCGTCTTCCTACTTTTGGCTGATTTTTATTTTGCCCATATCTCATTCATTACTTATACATTTGGTGTGATACTTTTTGATTTTGAACCCTTATTCAATGGGTAAGAAAAGGGCACAGTCAAAATCAAAATAGCTTTTCGTCGATTTTTTCTGATTTCGGCCCTAGGCAGCTGCCTATCTACTTTTTGGCTGATTTTTATTTTGCCCATATCCCATTCGTTACATATCCATTTGGAGTGATGCTTTTTAATTTGTATCCCTTATGCAATGGGTAACCATAGGCAGAGTCGAAATCGGAATTGATTTCCGTCAATTTTTTCTGATATCGGCCATAGCCGGCTGCCTATCGACTTTTGGCTGATTTTTATTTTGCCCATATCTCATTCGTTACTTATCTATTTGGAGTGATGCATTTTCATTTTGAACCCATACACAATGGGTAAGAAAAGGGCACAGTCAAAATCGGAATTGCTTTTCGTCGATTTTTTCTTATTTCGGCCTAAGGCGGCTGCTTATCGACTTTTGGCTGATTTTTAGTTTACCCATATCTCATTCGTTACTTATCTATTTGGAGTGATTCTTTTTTATTTGGAACCCTTATACAACGGGAAACAATAGGGCACAGTCAAATTGGAATTGCATTCCGTCGATTTTTTCTAAATGCGGCCTTAGGCAGCTGCCTATCGACTTTTGGCTGATTTTTAGTTTACCCATATCTCATTCGTTACTTATCTATTTGGAGTGATGCTTTTTCATTTCGAACCCTTATACAATCGGAAATAATAGGGCACAGTCAAATCCGAATTGCATTATGTCGATTTTTTCTGAATTCGGCCCTAGGCAGCTGCCGATCGACTTTTGGCTGATTTTGATTTTGCCCATATTTCATTCGTTACTTATCTATTTTAAGTGATGCTTTTTGATTTTGAACCTTATACAATGCGTAAGAAAAGGGCAAAGTCAAAATCAGAATTGCTTTCCGTCGATTTTTTTTCTGATTTCGGCCATAGTCAGCCGTCTTCCTACTTTTGGCTGATTTTTATTTTGCCCATATCTCATTCATTACTTATACATTTGGTGTGATACTTTTTGATTTTGAACCCTTATTCAATGGGTAAGAAAAGGGCACAGTCAAAATCAAAATAGCTTTTCGTCGATTTTTTCTGATTTCGGTCCTAGGCAGCTGCCTATCTACTTTTTGGCTGATTTTTATTTTGCCCATATCCCATTCGTTACATATCCATTTGGAGTGATGCTTTTTAATTTGTATCCCTTATGCAATGGGTAACCATAGGCAGAGTCGAAATCGGAATTGATTTCCGTCAATTTTTTCTGATATCGGCCATAGCCGGCTGCCTATCGACTTTTGGCTGATTTTTATTTTTCCCATATCTCATTCGTTACTTATCTATTTGGAGTGATGATTTTTCATTCTGAACCTTTATACAATGGGTAACAATAGGGTACAGTCAAAATCGGAATTGCTTTCCATCGAATTTTTTCTAATGTAGGCTCTGGCAGCTGCCTATCGACTTATGGCTTATTTTTATGTTGTTCGTATCTCATTCGTTACTTATCTATTTGGAGTGATGTTTTTTCATTTTGAACCCTTACACAATGGGTAAGAAAAGGGCACAGTCAAAATTAGAATTGCTTTCCATAGATTTTTCTGATTTCGGCCCTAGGCAGCTGCCTATCGACTTTTGGCTGATTTTTATTTTGCCCATATCTCATTCGTTACTTATCTATTTGGAGTGATGCATTTTCATTTTGAACCCATACACAATGGGTAAGAAAAGGGCACAGTCAAAATCGGAATTGCTTTTCGTCGATTTTTTCTTATTTCGGCCTAAGGCGGCTGCTTATCGACTTTTGGCTGATTTTTAGTTTACCCATATCTCATTCGTTACTTATCTATTTGGAGTGATTCTTTTTTATTTGGAACCCTTATACAACGGGAAACAATAGGGCACAGTCAAATCGGAATTGCATTCCGTCGATTTTTTCTAAATGCGGCCTTAGGCAGCTGCCTATCGACTTTTGGCTGATTTTTAGTTTACCCATATCTCATTCGTTACTTATCTATTTGGAGTGATTTTTTTTTATTTGGATCCCTTATACAACGGGAAACAATAGGGCACAGTCAAATCGGAATTGCATTCCGTCGATTTTTTCTAAATGCGGCCTTAGACAGCTGCCTATCGACTTTTGGCTGATTTTTATATTGCCCATATCTCATTCGTTACTTATCTATTTGGAGTGATACTTTTTCATTTTGAACCCTTATACAATGGGTAAGAATAGGGCATAGTCAAAATCGGAATTGCTTTCTGTCATTTTTTTTTTTTTCTGATTCCGGCCCTAGGCAGCTGCCTATCTACTTTTGGCTGATTTCTATTTTTCCCATATCCCATTTGTTACATATCTGTTTGGAGTGATGCTTTTTAATTTGTATCCCTTATACAATGGGTAACCATAGGGCAGAGACGAAATCGGAATTGCTTTCCGTCAATTTTTTCTGATTTCGGACCTAGGCGGCTGCCTATTGACTTTTGGATGATTTTTATTTTGCCCATATCTCATTCGTTACTTATCTATTTGGAGTGATAATTTTTCATTTTGAACCCTTATTCAATGGGTAAGAAAAGGGCACAGTCTAAATCGGAATTTCTTTCCGTCAATTTTTTCTGATTTCGGCCTTAGGCGGCTGCCTATCGACTTTTGGCTGATTTTTATTTTGCCCATATCTCATTCGTTACTTATCTATTTGGAGTGATGCTTTTTCATTTTGAACCCTTATACAATCGGAAACAATAAGGCACAGTCAAATCGGAATTGCATTCTGTTGATTTTTTCTGAATTCGGCCCTAGGCAGCTGCGGATCGACTTTTGGCTGATTTTTATGTTGCCCACATTTCATTCGTTACTTATCTATTTTAAGTGATGCTTTTTGATTTTGAACCTTATACAATGGGTAAGAAAAGGGCACAGTTAAAATCAGAATTGCTTTCCGTCGATTTTTTTTCTGATTTCGGCCATAGTCAGTTGTCTTTCTACTTTTGGCTGATTTTTATTTTGCCCATATCTCATTCGTTACTTATACATTTGGTGTGATACTTTTTGATTTTGTACCCTTATTCAATTGGTAAGAAAAGGGCACAGTCAAAATTGAAATAGCTTTCCGTCGATTTTTTCTGATTTCGGCCCTAGGCAGCTGCCTATCTAATTTTTGGCTGATTTTTATTTTGCCCATATCCCATTTGTTACATATCTATTTGGAGTGATGCTTTTTAATTTGTATCCCTTATTCAATGGGAAACCATAGGGCAGAGTCGAAATCGGAATTCATTTCCGTCAATTTTTTCTGATATCGGCCCTAGGCGGCTGCCTATCGACTTTTGGCTGATTTTTATTTTGTCCATATCTCATTCGTTACTTATCTATTTGGAGTGATGCTTTGTCATTTTGAACCCTTGCACAATGGGTAAGAAAAGGGCACAGTCAAAATCAGAATTGCTTTCCATCGATTTTTTCTGATTTCGGCCCTAGGCAGCCTATCTACTTTTTGGCTGATTTTTATTTTGCCCATATCCCATTTGTTACATATATATTTGGAGTGATACCTTTTAATTTGTATCCCTTATACAATGGGTAACCATAGGGCATAGTCGAAATCGGAATTGTTTTCCGTCAATTTTTTCAAATTTCGGCCCTAGGCGGCTGCCTATTGACTTTTGGCTGATTTTTATATTGCCCATATCTCATTCGTTACTTATCTATTTGGAGTGATGCTTTTTCAGTTTGAACCCTTATACAATGGGAAACAATAGGGCACAGTCAAATCCGAATTGCATTATATCGATTTTTTCTGAATTCGGCCCTAGGCAGCTGCCGATCGACTTTTGGCTGATTTTGATTTTGCCCATATTTCATTCGTTACTTATCTATTTTAAGTGATGCTTTTTGATTTTGAACCTTATACAATGCGTAAGAAAAGGGCAAAGTCAAAATCAGAATTACTTTCCGTCGATTTTTTTTCTGATTTCGGCCATAGTCAGCTGTCTTCCTACTTTTGGCTGATTTTTATTTTGCCCATATCTCATTCGTTACTTATACATTTGGTGTGATACTTTTTGATTTTGAACCCTTATTCAATGGGTAAGAAAAGGGCACAGTCAAAATCAAAATAGCTTTTCGTCGATTTTTTCTGATTTCGGCCCTAGGCAGCTGCCTATCTACTTTTTGGCTGATTTTTATTTTGCCCATATCCCATTCGTTACATATCCATTTGGAGTGATGCTTTTTAATTTGTATCCCTTATGCAATGGGTAACCATAGGCAGAGTCGAAATCGGAATTGATTTCCGTCAATTTTTTCTGATATCGGCCATAGCCGGCTGCCTATCGACTTTTGGCTGATTTTTATTTTTCCCATATCTCATTCGTTACTTATCTATTTGGAGTGATGATTTTTCATTCTGAACCTTTATACAATGGGTAACAATAGGGTACAGTCAAAATCGGAATTGCTTTCCATCGAATTTTTTCTAATGTAGGCTCTGGCAGCTGCCTATCGACTTATGGCTTATTTTTATGTTGTTCGTATCTCATTCGTTACTTATCTATTTGGAGTGATGTTTTTTCATTTTGAACCCTTACACAATGGGTAAGAAAAGGGCACAGTCAAAATTAGAATTGCTTTCCATAGATTTTTCTGATTTCGGCCCTAGGCAGCTGCCTATCGACTTTTGGCTGATTTTTATTTTGCCCATATCTCATTCGTTACTTATCTATTTGGAGTGATGCATTTTCATTTTGAACCCATACACAATGGGTAAGAAAAGGGCACAGTCAAAATCGGAATTGCTTTTCGTCGATTTTTTCTTATTTCGGCCTAAGGCGGCTGCTTATCGACTTTTGGCTGATTTTTAGTTTACCCATATCTCATTCGTTACTTATCTATTTGGAGTGATTCTTTTTTATTTGGAACCCTTATACAACGGGAAACAATAGGGCACAGTCAAATCGGAATTGCATTCCGTCGATTTTTTCTAAATGCGGCCTTAGGCAGCTGCCTATCGACTTTTGGCTGATTTTTAGTTTACCCATATCTCATTCGTTACTTATCTATTTGGAGTGATTTTTTTTTATTTGGATCCCTTATACAACGGGAAACAATAGGGCACAGTCAAATCGGAATTGCATTCCGTCGATTTTTTCTAAATGCGGCCTTAGACAGCTGCCTATCGACTTTTGGCTGATTTTTATATTGCCCATATCTCATTCGTTACTTATCTATTTGGAGTGATACTTTTTCATTTTGAACCCTTATACAATGGGTAAGAATAGGGCATAGTCAAAATCGGAATTGCTTTCTGTCATTTTTTTTTTTCTGATTCCGGCCCTAGGCAGCTGCCTATCTACTTTTGGCTGATTTCTATTTTTCCCATATCCCATTTGTTACATATCTGTTTGGAGTGATGCTTTTTAATTTGTATCCCTTATACAATGGGTAACCATAGGGCAGAGACGAAATCGGAATTGCTTTCCGTCAATTTTTTCTGATTTCGGACCTAGGCGGCTGCCTATTGACTTTTGGATGATTTTTATTTTGCCCATATCTCATTCGTTACTTATCTATTTGGAGTGATAATTTTTCATTTTGAACCCTTATTCAATGGGTAAGAAAAGGGCACAGTCTAAATCGGAATTTCTTTCCGTCAATTTTTTCTGATTTCGGCCTTAGGCGGCTGCCTATCGACTTTTGGCTGATTTTTATTTTGCCCATATCTCATTCGTTACTTATCTATTTGGAGTGATGCTTTTTCATTTTGAACCCTTATACAATCGGAAACAATAAGGCACAGTCAAATCGGAATTGCATTCTGTTGATTTTTTCTGAATTCGGCCCTAGGCAGCTGCGGATCGACTTTTGGCTGATTTTTATGTTGCCCACATTTCATTCGTTACTTATCTATTTTAAGTGATGCTTTTTGATTTTGAACCTTATACAATGGGTAAGAAAAGGGCACAGTTAAAATCAGAATTGCTTTCCGTCGATTTTTTTTCTGATTTCGGCCATAGTCAGTTGTCTTTCTACTTTTGGCTGATTTTTATTTTGCCCATATCTCATTCGTTACTTATACATTTGGTGTGATACTTTTTGATTTTGTACCCTTATTCAATTGGTAAGAAAAGGGCACAGTCAAAATTGAAATAGCTTTCCGTCGATTTTTTCTGATTTCGGCCCTAGGCAGCTGCCTATCTAATTTTTGGCTGATTTTTATTTTGCCCATATCCCATTTGTTACATATCTATTTGGAGTGATGCTTTTTAATTTGTATCCCTTATTCAATGGGAAACCATAGGGCAGAGTCGAAATCGGAATTCATTTCCGTCAATTTTTTCTGATATCGGCCCTAGGCGGCTGCCTATCGACTTTTGGCTGATTTTTATTTTGTCCATATCTCATTCGTTACTTATCTATTTGGAGTGATGCTTTGTCATTTTGAACCCTTGCACAATGGGTAAGAAAAGGGCACAGTCAAAATCAGAATTGCTTTCCATCGATTTTTTCTGATTTCGGCCCTAGGCAGCCTATCTACTTTTTGGCTGATTTTTATTTTGCCCATATCCCATTTGTTACATATATATTTGGAGTGATACCTTTTAATTTGTATCCCTTATACAATGGGTAACCATAGGGCATAATCGAAATCGGAATTGTTTTCCGTCAATTTTTTCAAATTTCGGCCCTAGGCGGCTGCCTATTGACTTTTGGCTGATTTTTATATTGCCCATATCTCATTCGTTACTTATCTATTTGGAGTGATGCTTTTTCAGTTTGAACCCTTATACAATGGGAAACAATAGGGCACAGTCAAATCGGAATTGCATTCTGTCGATTTTTTCTGAATTCGGCCCTAGGCAGCTGCGGATCGACTTTTGGCTGATTTTTATTTTGCCCATATTTTATTCGTTACTTATCTATTTTAAGTGATGCTTTTAGATTTTGAACCTTATACAATGGGTAAGAAAAGGGCACAGTCAAAATCAGAATTGCTTTCCGTCGATTTTTTTTCTGATTTCGGCCATAGGCAGCTAGCTGTCTTTCTACTTTTGGCTAATTTTTATTTTGCCCATATCTCATTCGTTACTTATGCATTTGGTGTGATACTTTTTGATTTTGAACCCTTAAACAATGGGTAAGAAAAGGGCACAGTGAAAATCGAAATAGCTTTCCGTCGATTTTTTCTGATTTCGGCCCTAGTCAGCTGCCTATCTACTTTTTGGCTAATTTTTATTTTGCCCATATCCCATTTGTTACATATCTATTTGTAGTGATGCTTTTTAATTTGTATCCCTTATGCAATGGGTAACCATAGGGCAGAGTCGAAATCGGAATTGCTTTCCATCAATTTTTTCTGATTTCGGCCCTAGGCGGCTGCCTATCGACTTTTGGCTGATTTTTATTTTTCCCATATCTTATTCGTTACTTATCTATTTGGAGTTATGATTTTTCATTCTGAACCCTTATACAATGGGTAACAATAGGGTACAGTCGAAATCGGAATTGCTTTCCATCGAATTTTTTCTAATTTAGGCCCTGGCAGCTGCCTATAGACTTATGGCTTATTTATGGTGTTCATATCTCATTCGTTACTTATCTATTTGGAGTGATGCTTTGTCATTTTGAACCCTTACACAATGGGTAAGAAAAGGGCACAGTCAAAATCAGAATTGCTTTCCATCGATTTTTTCTGATTTCGGCCCTATGCAGCGCCTATCGACTTTTGGCTGATTTGTATTTTGCCCATATCTCATTCGTTACTTATCTATTTAGAGTGATGCTTTTTCAGTTTGAACCCTTACACAATGGGTAAGAAAAGGGCACAGTCAAAATCGGAATTGCTTTTCGTCGATTTTTTCTTATTTCGGCCTAAGGCGGCTGCTTATCGTTTTTTGGCTGATTTTTAGTTTACCCATATCTCATTCGTTACTTATCTATTTGAAGTGATTCTTTTTTATTTGGAACCCTTATACAACGGGAAACAATAGGGCACAGTCAAATCGGAATTGCATTCGGTCGATTTTTTATGAATGCGGCCTTAGGCAGCTACCTATCGACTTTTGGCTTATTTTTATATTGCCCATATCTCATTCGTTACTTATCTATTTGGAGTGATACTTTTTGATTTTGAACGCTTATACAATGGGTAAGAATAGGGCATAGTCAAAATCGGAATTGCTTTCTGTCATTTTTTTTTTTCTGATTCCGGCCCTAGGCAGCTGCCTATCTACTTTTGGCTGATTTCTATTTTTCCCATATCCCATTTGTTACATATCTATTTGGAGTGATGCTTTTTAATTTGTATCCCTTATACAATGGGTAACCATAGGGCAGAGACGAAATCGGAATTGCTTTCCATCAATTTTTTCTGATTTCGGACCTAGGCGGCTGCCTATTGACTTTTGGATGATTTTTATATTGCCCATATCTCATTCGTTACTTATCTATTTGGAGTGATAATTTTTCATTTTGAACCCTTATTCAATGGGTAAGAAAAGGGCACAGTCTAAATCGGAATTTCTTTCCGTCAATTTTTTCTGATTTCGGCCTTAGGCGGCTGCCTATCGACTTTTGGCTGATTTTTATTTTGCCCATATCTCATTCGTTACTTATCTATTTGGAGTGATGCTTTTTCATTTTGAACCCTTATACAATCGGAAACAATAAGGCACAGTCAAATCGGAATTGCATTCTGTTGATTTTTTCTGAATTCGGCCCTAGGCAGCTGCCGATCGACTTTTGGCTGATTTTTATTTTGCCCACATTTCATTCGTTACTTATCTATTTTAAGTGATGCTTTTTGATTTTGAACCTTATACAATGGGTAAGAAAAGGGCACAGTCAAAATCAGAATTGCTTTCCGTCTATTTTTTTTCTGATTTCGGCCATAGTCAGTTGTCTTTCTACTTTTGGCTGATTTCTATTTTTCCCATATCCCATTTGTTACATATCTATTTGGAGTGATGCTTTTTAATTTGTATCCCTTATACAATGGGTAACCATAGGGCAGAGACGAAATCGGAATTGCTTTCCATCAATTTTTTCTGATTTCGGACCTAGGCGGCTGCCTATTGACTTTTGGATGATTTTTATATTGCCCATATCTCATTCGTTACTTATCTATTTGGAGTGATAATTTTTCATTTTGAACCCTTATTCAATGGGTAAGAAAAGGGCACAGTCTAAATCGGAATTTCTTTCCGTCAATTTTTTCTGATTTCGGCCTTAGGCGGCTGCCTATCGACTTTTGGCTGATTTTTATTTTGCCCATATCTCATTCGTTACTTATCTATTTGGAGTGATGCTTTTTCATTTTGAACCCTTATACAATCGGAAACAATAAGGCACAGTCAAATCGGAATTGCATTCTGTTGATTTTTTCTGAATTCGGCCCTAGGCAGCTGCCGATCGACTTTTGGCTGATTTTTATTTTGCCCACATTTCATTCGTTACTTATCTATTTTAAGTGATGCTTTTTGATTTTGAACCTTATACAATGGGTAAGAAAAGGGCACAGTCAAAATCAGAATTGCTTTCCGTCGATTTTTTTTCTGATTTCGGCCATAGTCAGTTGTCTTTCTACTTTTGGCTGATTTTTATTTTGCCCATATCTCATTCGTTACTTATACATTTGGTGTGATACTTTTTGATTTTGTACCCTTATTCAATTGGTAAGAAAAGGGCACAGTCAAAATTGAAATAGCTTTCCGTCGATTTTTTCTGATTTCGGCCCTAGGCAGCTGCCTATCTAATTTTTGGCTGATTTTTATTTTGCCCATATCCCATTTGTTACATATCTATTTGGAGTGATGCTTTTTAATTTGTATCCCTTATTCAATGGGAAACCATAGGGCAGAGTCGAAATCGGAATTCATTTCCGTCAATTTTTTCTGATATCGGCCCTAGGCGGCTGCCTATCGACTTTTGGCTGATTTTTATTTTGTCCATATCTCATTCGTTACTTATCTATTTGGAGTGATGCTTTGTCATTTTGAACCCTTACACAATGGGTAAGAAAAGGGCACAGTCAAAATCAGAATTGCTTTCTGTCGATTTTTTTCTGATTTCGGCCATAGTCAGCTGTCTTCCTACTTTGGGCTAATTTTTATTTTGCCCATATCTCATTCGTTACTTATACATTTGGTGTGATAATTTTTGATTTTGAACCCTTATTCAATGGGTAAGAAAAGGGCACAGTCAAAATCGATATAGCTTTCCGTCGATTTTTTTTATTTCGGCCCTAGGCAGCTGCCTATCTACTTTTTGGCTGATTTTTATTTTGCCCATATCCCATTCGTTACATATCTATTTGGAGTGATGCTTTTTAATTTGTATCCCTTATGCAATGGGTAACCATAGGGCAGAGTCGAAATCGGAATTGATTTCCGTCAATTTTTTCTGATATCGGCCATAGGCGGCTGCCTATCGACTTTTGGCTGATTTTTATTTTTCCCATATCTCATTCGTTACTTATCTATTTGGAGTGATGATTTTTCATTCTGAACCTTTATACAATGGGTAACAATAGGGTACAGTCAAAATCGGAATTGCTTTCCATCGAATTTTTTCTAATTTAGGCTCTGGCAGCTGCCTATCGACTTATGGCTTATTTTTATGTTGTTCATATATCATTCGTTACTTATCTATTTGGAGTGATGTTTTTTCATTTTGAACCCTTACACAATGGGTAAGAAAAGGGCACAGTCAAAATTAGAATTGCTTTCCGTCGATTTTTCTGATTTCGGCCCTAGGCAGCTGCCTATCGACTTTTGGCTGATTTTTATTTTGCCCATATCTCATTCGTTACTTATCTATTTGGAGTGATGCTTTTTCATTTTGAACCCTTACACAATGGGTAAGAAAAGGGCACAGTCAAAATCAGAATTGCTTTCCGTCGATTTTTTCTGATTTCGGCCCTAGGCAGCTGCCAATCGACTTTTGGCTGATTTTATTTTGCCCATATCTCATTCGTTACTTATCTATTTGGAGTGATTTTTTTTATTTGGAACCCTTATACAACGGGAAACAATAGGGCACAGTCAAATCGGAATTGCATTCCGTCGATTTTTTCTAAATGCGGCCTTAGGCAGCTGCCTATCGACTTTTGGCTGATTTTTAGTTTACCCATATCTCATTCGTTACTTATCTATTTGGAGTGATTCTTTTTTATTTGGAACCCTTATACAACGGGAAACAATAGGGCACAGTCAAATCGGAATTGCATTCCGTCGATTTTTTCTAAATGCGGCCTTAGACAGCTGCCTATCGACTTTTGGCTGATTTTTATATTGCCCATATCTCATTCGTTACTTATCTATTTGGAGTGATACTTTTTCATTTTGAACCCTTATACAATGGGTAAGAATAGGGCATAGTCAAAATCGGAATTGCTTTCTGTCATTTTTTTTTTTTCTGATTTCGGCCCTAGGCAGCTGCCTTTCTACTTTTGGCTGATTTCTATTTTTCCCATATCCCATTTGTTACATATCTATTTGGAGTGATGCTTTTTAATTTGTATCCCTTATACAATGGGTAAGAATAAGGCATAGTCAAAATCGGAATTGCTTTCTGTCGTTTTTTTTTTTTTTTTTTTCTGATTTCGGCCCTAGGCAGCTTTTTAATTTGTATCCCTTATACAATGGGTAACCATAGGGCAGAGACGAAATCGGAATTGCTTTCCGTCAATTTTTTTTGATTTCGGCCCTAGGCGGCTGCCTATTGACTTTTGGCTGATTTTTATTTTGCCCATATGTCATTCGTTACTTATACATTTGGTGTGATACTTTTTGATTTTTTACCCTTATTCAATGGGTAAGAAAAGGGCACAGTCAAAATCGAAATAGCTTTACGTCGATTTTTTCAGATTTCGGCCCTAGGCTGCCTATCTACTTTTTGGCTGATTTTTATTTTGCCCATATCCCATTTGCTACATATCTAATTGGAGTGATGCTTTTTAATTTGTATCCCTGATGCAATGGGTAACCATAGGGCAGAGTCGAAATCAGAATTGATTTCCGTCAATTTTTTCTTATATCGGCCCTAGGTGGCTGCCTATCGACTTTTGGCTGATTTTTATTTTGCCCATATCTCATTCGTTACTTATCTATTTGGAGTGATGCTTTTTCATTTTGAACCCTTACACAATGGGTAAGAAAAGGGCACAATCAAAATCAGAATTGCTTTCCGTCGATTTTTTCTGATTTCGGCCCTAGGCAGCTGCCAATCGTCTTTTGGCTGATTTTTATTTTGCCCATATCTCATTCGTTACTTATCTATTTGGAGTGATGCTTTTTCATTTTGAAGCCTTACACAATGGGTAAGAAAAGGGCACAGTCAAAATCAGAATTGCTTTCCGTCGATTTTTTCTGATTTCGGCCCTAGCTGCCTATCGACTTTTTGCTGATTTTTATTTTGCCCATATCTCATTCGTTACTTATCTATGTGGAGTGATGCTTTTTCATTTTGAAGCCTTACACAATGGGTAAGAAAAGGGCACAGTCAAAATCAGAATTGCTTTCCGTCGATTTTTTCTGATTTCGGCCCTAGGTAGCTGCCTATCGACTTTTTGCTGATTTTTATTTTGCCCATATCTCATTCATTACTTATCTATTTGGAGTGATACTTTTTCATTTTGAACCCTTATACAATGGGTAAGAATAGGGCATAGTCAAAATCGGAATTGCTTTCTGTCATTTTTTTTTTCTGATTTCGGCCCTAGGCAGCTGCCTTTCTACTTTTGGCTGATTTCTATTTTTCCCATATCCCATTTGTTACATATCTATTTGGAGTGATGCTTTTTAATTTGTATCCCTTATACAATGGGTAAGAATAAGGCATAGTCAAAATCGGAATTTCTTTCTGTCGTTTTTTTTTTTTTTTTTTCTGATTTCGGCCCTAGGCAGCTGCCTATCTACTTTTGGCTGATTTCTATTTTTCCCATATCCCATTTGTTACATATCTATTTGGAGTGATGCTTTTTAATTTGTATCCCTTATACAATGGGTAACCATAGGGCAGAGACGAAATCGGAATTGCTTTCCGTCAATTTTTTTTGATTTCGGCCCTAGGCGGCTGCCTATTGACTTTTGGCTGATTTTTATTTTGCCCATATGTCATTCGTTACTTATACATTTGGTGTGATACTTTTTGATTTTTTACCCTTATTCAATGGGTAAGAAAAGGGCACAGTCAAAATCGAAATAGCTTTACGTCGATTTTTTCAGATTTCGGCCCTAGGCTGCCTATCTACTTTTTGGCTAATTTTTATTTTGCCCATATCCCATTTGCTACATATCTAATTGGAGTGATGCTTTTTAATTTGTATCCCTGATGCAATGGGTAACCATAGGGCAGAGTCGAAATCAGAATTGATTTCCGTCAATTTTTTCTTATATCGGCCCTAGGTGGCTGCCTATCGACTTTTGGCTGATTTTTATTTTGCCCATATCTCATTCGTTACTTATCTATTTGGAGTGATGCTTTTTCATTTTGAACCCTTACACAATGGGTAAGAAAAGGGCACAATCAAAATCAGAATTGCTTTCCGTCGATTTTTTCTGATTTCGGCCCTAGGCAGCTGCCAATCGTCTTTTGGCTGATTTTTATTTTGCCCATATCTCATTCGTTACTTATCTATTTGGAGTGATGCTTTTTCATTTTGAAGCCTTACACAATGGGTAAGAAAAGGGCACAGTCAAAATCAGAATTGCTTTCCGTCGATTTTTTCTGATTTCGACCCTAGGTAGCTGCCTATCGACTTTTTGCTGATTTTTATTTTGCCCATATCTCATTCATTACTTATCTATTTGGAGTGATGCTTTTTCATTTTGAACCCTTACACAATGGGTAAGAAAAGGGCACAGTCAAAATCGGAATTGCTTTTCGTCGATTTTTTCTTATTTCGGCCTAAGGCGGCTGCTTATCGACTTTTGGCTGATTTTTAGTTTACCCATATCTCATTCGTTACTTATCTATTTGGAGTGATTTTTTTTTATTTGGAACCCTTATACAACGGGAAACAATAGGGCACAGTCAAATCGGAATTGCATTCCGTCGATTTTTTCTGAATGCGGCCTTAGGCAGCTGCCTATCGACTTTTGGCTGATTTTTATATTGCCCATATCTCATTCGTTACTTATCTATTTGGAGTGATACTTTTTCATTTTGAACCCTCATACAATGGGTAAGAATAGGGCATAGTCAAAATCGGAATTGCTTTCTGTCGTTTTTTTTTTTCTAATTTCGGCCCTTGGCAGCTGCCTATCTAATTTTGGCTGATTTCTATTTTTCCCATATCCCATTTGTTACATATCTATTTGGCGTGATGCTTTTTAATTTGTATCCCTTATACAATGGGTAACCATAGGGCAGAGACGAAATCGGAATTGCTTTCCGTCAATTTTTTCTAATTTCGGCCCTAGGCGGCTGCCTATTGACTTTTGGCTGATTTTTATTTTGCCCATATCTCATTCGTTACTTATACATTTGGTGTGATACTTTTTGATTTTGTACCCTTATTCAATGGGTAAGAAAAGGGCACAGTCAAATCGAAATAGCTTTCCGTCGATTTTTTCTGATTTCGGCCCTAGGCAGCTGCCTATCTACTTTTTGGCTGATTTTTATGTCGCCCATATCTCATTCGTTATTTATCTATTTGGAGTGATGCTTTTTCATTTTGAACCCTTACACAATGGGTAAGAAAAGGGCACAGTCAAAATCGGAATTGCTTTTCATCGATTTTTTCTTATTTCGGCCTAATGCGGCTGCTTATCGGCTTTTGGCTGATTTTTAGTTTACCCATATCTCATTCGTTACTTATCTATTTGGAGTGATTCTTTTTTATTTGGAACCCTTATACAACGGGAAACAATAGGGCACAGTCAAATCGGAATTGCATTCCGTCGATTTTTTCTGAATGCGGCCTTAGGCAGCTGCCTATCGACTTTTGGCTGATTTTTATATTGCCCATATCTCATTCGTTACTTATCTATTTGGAGTGATACTTTTTCATTTTGAACCCTCATACAATGGGTAAGAATAGGGCATAGTCAAAATCGGAATTGCTTTCTGTCGTTTTTTTTTTTCTAATTTCGGCCCTTGGCAGCTGCCTATCTAATTTTGGCTGATTTCTATTTTTCCCATATCCCATTTGTTACATATCTATTTGGCGTGATGCTTTTTAATTTGTATCCCTTATACAATGGGTAACCATAGGGCAGAGACGAAATCGGAATTGCTTTCCGTCAATTTTTTTTGATTTCGGCCCTAGGCGGCTGCCTATTGACTTTTGGCTGATTTTTATTTTGCCCATATGTCATTCGTTACTTATACATTTGGTGTGATACTTTTTGATTTTTTACCCTTATTCAATGGGTAAGAAAAGGGCACAGTCAAAATCGAAATAGCTTTACGTCGATTTTTTCAGATTTCGGCCCTAGGCTGCCTATCTACTTTTTGGCTAATTTTTATTTTGCCCATATCCCATTTGCTACATATCTAATTGGAGTGATGCTTTTTAATTTGTATCCCTGATGCAATGGGTAACCATAGGGCAGAGTCGAAATCAGAATTGATTTCCGTCAATTTTTTCTTATATCGGCCCTAGGTGGCTGCCTATCGACTTTTGGCTGATTTTTATTTTGCCCATATCTCATTCGTTACTTATCTATTTGGAGTGATGCTTTTTCATTTTGAACCCTTACACAATGGGTAAGAAAAGGGCACAATCAAAATCAGAATTGCTTTCCGTCGATTTTTTCTGATTTCGGCCCTAGGCAGCTGCCAATCGTCTTTTGGCTGATTTTTATTTTGCCCATATCTCATTCGTTACTTATCTATTTGGAGTGATGCTTTTTCATTTTGAAGCCTTACACAATGGGTAAGAAAAGGGCACAGTCAAAATCAGAATTGCTTTCCGTCGATTTTTTCTGATTTCGACCCTAGGTAGCTGCCTATCGACTTTTTGCTGATTTTTATTTTGCCCATATCTCATTCATTACTTATCTATTTGGAGTGATGCTTTTTCATTTTGAACCCTTACACAATGGGTAAGAAAAGGGCACAGTCAAAATCGGAATTGCTTTTCGTCGATTTTTTCTTATTTCGGCCTAAGGCGGCTGCTTATCGACTTTTGGCTGATTTTTAGTTTACCCATATCTCATTCGTTACTTATCTATTTGGAGTGATTTTTTTTTATTTGGAACCCTTATACAACGGGAAACAATAGGGCACAGTCAAATCGGAATTGCATTCCGTCGATTTTTTCTGAATGCGGCCTTAGGCAGCTGCCTATCGACTTTTGGCTGATTTTTATATTGCCCATATCTCATTCGTTACTTATCTATTTGGAGTGATACTTTTTCATTTTGAACCCTCATACAATGGGTAAGAATAGGGCATAGTCAAAATCGGAATTGCTTTCTGTCGTTTTTTTTTTTCTAATTTCGGCCCTTGGCAGCTGCCTATCTAATTTTGGCTGATTTCTATTTTTCCCATATCCCATTTGTTACATATCTATTTGGCGTGATGCTTTTTAATTTGTATCCCTTATACAATGGGTAACCATAGGGCAGAGACGAAATCGGAATTGCTTTCCGTCAATTTTTTCTAATTTCGGCCCTAGGCGGCTGCCTATTGACTTTTGGCTGATTTTTATTTTGCCCATATCTCATTCGTTACTTATACATTTGGTGTGATACTTTTTGATTTTGTACCCTTATTCAATGGGTAAGAAAAGGGCACAGTCAAATCGAAATAGCTTTCCGTCGATTTTTTCTGATTTCGGCCCTAGGCAGCTGCCTATCTACTTTTTGGCTGATTTTTATGTCGCCCATATCTCATTCGTTATTTATCTATTTGGAGTGATGCTTTTTCATTTTGAACCCTTACACAATGGGTAAGAAAAGGGCACAGTCAAAATCGGAATTGCTTTTCATCGATTTTTTCTTATTTCGGCCTAATGCGGCTGCTTATCGGCTTTTGGCTGATTTTTAGTTTACCCATATCTCATTCGTTACTTATCTATTTGGAGTGATTCTTTTTTATTTGGAACCCTTATACAACGGGAAACAATAGGGCACAGTCAAATCGGAATTGCATTCCGTCGATTTTTTCTGAATGCGGCCTTAGGCAGCTGCCTATCGACTTTTGGCTGATTTTTATATTGCCCATATCTCATTCGTTACTTATCTATTTGGAGTAATACTTTTTCATTTTGAACCCTTATACAATGGGTAAGAATAGGGCATAGTCAAAATCGGAATTGCTTTCTGTCGTTTTTTTTTTTTTTCTGATTTCGGCCCTAGGCAGCTGCCTATCTACTTTTGGCTGATTTCTATTTTTCCCATATCCCATTTGTTACATATCTATTTGGAGTGATGCTTTTTAATTTGTATCCCTTATACAATGGGTAACCATAGGGCAGAGAAGAAATCGGAATTGCTTTCCGTCAATTTTTTCTGATTTCGGCCCTAGGCGGCTGCCTATTGACTTTTGGCTGATTTTTATTTTGCTCATATCTCATTCGTTACTTATACATTTGGTGTGATACTTTTTGATTTTGTACCCTTATTCAATGGGTAAGAAAAGGGCACAGTCAAAATCGAAATAGCTTTACGTCGATTTTTTCAAATTTCGGCCTTAGGCTGCCTATCTACTATTTGGCTGATTTTTATATTGCCCATATCCCATTTGCTACATATCTAATTGGAGTGATGCTTTTTAATTTGTATCCCTGATGCAATGGCTAACCATTGGGCAGAGTCGAAATCAGAATTGATTTCCGTCAATTTTTTCTTATATCGGCCCTAGGCGGCTGCCTATCGACTTTTGGCTGATTTTTATTTTGCCCATATCTCATTCGTTACTTATCTATTTTGAGTGATGCTTTTTCATTTTGAACCCTTACACAATGGGTAAGAAAAGGGCACAGTCAAAATCAGAATTGCTTTCGGTCAATTTTTTCTGATTTCGGCCCTAGGCAGCTGCCTATCGACTTTTGGTTGATTTTTATTTTGCCCATATCTCATTCGCTACTTATCTATTTGGAGTGATGCTTTTTCATTTTGAACCCTTACACAATGGGTAAGAAAAGGGCACAGTCAAAATCAGAATTGCTTTCCGTCGATTTTTTCTGATTTCGGCCCTAGGCAGCTGCCTATCGACTTTTGGCTGATTTTTATTTTGCCCATATCTCATTCGTTACTTATCTATTTGGAGTGATGCTTTTTCATTTTGAACCCTTACACAATGGGTAAGAAAAGGGCACAGTCAAAATCAGAGTTGCTTTCCGTCGATTTTTTCTGATTTCGGCCCTAGGTAGCTGCTGCCTATCGACTTTTTGCTGATTTTTATTTATCCCATATCTCATTCGTTACTTATCTATTTGGAGTGATGCTTTTTCATTTTGAACCCTTACACAATGGGTAAGAAAAGGGCACAGTCAAAATCGGAATTGCTTTTCGTCGATTTTTTCTTATTTCGGCCTAAATCGGCTGCTTATCGACTTTTGGCTGATTTTTATTTTGCCCATATCTCATTCGTTACTTATCTATTTGGAGTGATTTTTTTTATTTGGAACCCTTATACAACGGGAAACAATAGGGCACAGTCAAATCGGAATTGCATTCCGTCGATTTTTTCTAAATGCGGCCTTAGGCAGCTGCCTATCGACTTTTGGCTGATTTTTAGTTTACCCATATCTCATTCGTTACTTATCTATTTGGAGTGATTCTTTTTTATTTGGAACCCTTATACAACGGGAAACAATAGGGCACAGTCAAATCGGAATTGCATTCCGTCGATTTTTTCTAAATGCGGCCTTAGACAGCTGCCTATCGACTTTTGGCTGATTTTTATATTGCCCATATCTCATTCGTTACTTATCTATTTGGAGTGATACTTTTTCATTTTGAACCCTTATACAATGGGTAAGAATAGGTCATAGTCAAAATCGGAATTGCTTTCTGTCGTTTTTTTTTTTTTTTCTGATTTCGGCCCTAGGCAGCTGCCTTTCTACTTTTGGCTGATTTCTATTTTTCCCATATCCCATTTGTTACATATCTATTTGGAGTGATGCTTTTTAATTTGTATCGCTTATACAATGGGTAACCATAGGGCAGACACGAAATCGGAATTGCTTTCCGTCAATTTTTTTTCTGATTTCGGCCCTAGGCGGCTGCTTATCGACTTTTGGCTGATTTTTATTTGGCCCATATCTCATTCGTTACTTATCTATTTGGAGTGATGCTTTTTCATTTCGAACCCTTATACAATCGGAAATAATAGGGCACAGTCAAATCCGAATTGCATTATGTCGATTTTTTCTGAATTCGGCCCTAGGCAGCTGCCGATCGACTTTTGGCTGATTTTGATTTTGCCCATATTTCATTCGTTACTTATCTATTTTAAGTGATGCTTTTTGATTTTGAACCTTATACAATGCGTAAGAAAAGGGCAAAGTCAAAATCAGAATTGCTTTCCGTCGATTTTTTTTCTGATTTCGGCCATAGTCAGCTGTCTTCCTACTTTTGGCTGATTTTTATTTTGCCCATATCTCATTCGTTACTTATACATTTGGTGTGATACTTTTTGATTTTGAACCCTTATTCAATGGGTAAGAAAAGGGCACAGTCAAAATCAAAATAGCTTTTCGTCGATTTTTTCTGATTTCGGCCCTAGGCAGCTGCCTATCTACTTTTTGGCTGATTTTTATTTTGCCCATATCCCATTCGTTACATATCCATTTGGAGTGATGCTTTTTAATTTGTATCCCTTATGCAATGGGTAACCATAGGCAGAGTCGAAATCGGAATTGATTTCCGTCAATTTTTTCTGATATCGGCCATAGCCGGCTGCCTATCGACTTTTGGCTGATTTTTATTTTTCCCATATCTCATTCGTTACTTATCTATTTGGAGTGATGATTTTTCATTCTGAACCTTTATACAATGGGTAACAATAGGGTACAGTCAAAATCGGAATTGCTTTCCATCGAATTTTTTCTAATGTAGGCTATGGCAGCTGCCTATCGACTTATGGCTTATTTTTATGTTGTTCGTATCTCATTCGTTACTTATCTATTTGGAGTGATGTTTTTTCATTTTGAACCCTTACACAATGGGTAAGAAAAGGGCACAGTCAAAATTAGAATTGCTTTCCATAGATTTTTCTGATTTCGGCCCTAGGCAGCTGCCTATCGACTTTTGGCTGATTTTTATTTTGCCCATATCTCATTCGTTACTTATCTATTTGGAGTGATGCATTTTCATTTTGAACCCATACACAATGGGTAAGAAAAGGGCACAGTCAAAATCGGAATTGCTTTTCGTCGATTTTTTCTTATTTCGGCCTAAGGCGGCTGCTTATCGACTTTTGGCTGATTTTTAGTTTACCCATATCTCATTCGTTACTTATCTATTTGGAGTGATTCTTTTTTATTTGGAACCCTTATACAACGGGAAACAATAGGGCACAGTCAAATCGGAATTGCATTCCGTCGATTTTTTCTAAATGCGGCCTTAGGCAGCTGCCTATCGACTTTTGGCTGATTTTTATATTGCCCATATCTCATTCGTTACTTATCTATTTGGAGTGATACTTTTTCATTTTGAACCCTTATACAATGGGTAAGAATAGGGCATAGTCAAAATCGGAATTGCTTTCTGTCGTTTTTTTTTTTTCTGATTTCGGCCATAGGCAGCTGCCTTTCTACTTTTGGCTGATTTCTATTTTTCCCATATCCCATTTGTTACATATCTATTTGGAGTGATGCTTTTTAATTTGTATCCCTTATGCAATGGGTAACCATAGGGCAGAGTCGAAATCGGAATTGATTTCCGTCAATTTTTTCTGATATCGGCCCTAGGCGGCTGCCTATCGACTTTTGGCTGATTTTTATTTTTCCCATATCTCATTCGTTACTTATCTATTTGGAGTGATGATTTTTCATTCTGAACCTTTATACAATGGGTAACAATAGGGTACAGTCAAAATCGGAATTGCTTTCCATCGAATTTTTTCTAATTTAGGCTCTGGCAGGCCTATCGACTTATGGCTTATTTTTATGTTGTTCATATCTCATTCGTTACTTATCTATTTGGAGTGATGTTTTTTCATTTTGAACCCTTACACAATGGGTAAGAAAAGGGCACAGTCAAAATTAGAATTGCTTTCCGTCGATTTTTCTGATTTCGGCCCTAGGCAGCTGCCTATCGACTTTTGGCTGATTTTTATTTTGCCCATATCTCATTCGTTACTTATCTATTTGGAGTGATGCTTTTTCATTTTGAACCCTTACACAATGGGTAAGAAAAGGGCACAGTCAAATCAGAATTGCTTTCCGTCGATTTTTTCTGATTTCGGCCCTAGGTAGCTGCTGCCTATCGACTTTTTGCTGATTTTTATTTATCCCATATCTCATTCGTTACTTATCTATTTGGAGTGATGATTTTTCATTCTGAACCCTTATACAATGGGTAACAATAGGGTACAGTCGAAATCGGAATTGCTTTCCATCGAATTTTTTCTAATTTAGGCCCTGGCAGCTAGCTGCCTATCGACTTATGGCTTATTTTTACGTTGTTCATATCTCATTCGTTACTTATCTATTTGGAGTGATGCTTTTTCATTTTGAACCCTTACACAATGGGTAAGAAAAGGGCACAGTCAAAATCAGAATTGCTTTCCGTCGATTTTTTCTGATTTCGGCCCTAGGCAGCTGCCTATCGACTTTTGGCTGATTTTTATATTGCCCATATCTCATTCGTTACTTATCTATTTGGAGTAATACTTTTTCATTTTGAACCCTTATACAATGGGTAAGAAGAGGGCATAGTCAAAATCGGAATTGCTTTCTGTCATTTTTTATTTTTTTTTCTGATTTCGGCCCTAGGCAGCTGCCTATCTACTTTTGGCTGATTTCTATTTTTCCCATATCCCATTTGTTACATATCTATTTGGGGTGATGCTTTTTAATTTGTATCCCTTATACAATGGGTAACCATAGGGCAGAGACGAAATCGGAATTGCTTTCCGTCAATTTTTTCTGATTTCGGCCCTAGGCGGCTGCCTATTGACTTTTGGCTGATTTTTATTTTGCCCATATCTCATTCGTTACTTATACATTTGGTGTGATACTTTTTGATTTTGTACCCTTATTCAATGGGTAAGAAAAGGGCACACTCAAAATCGAAATAGCTTTCCGTCGATTTTTTCTGATTTCGGCCCTAGGCAGCTGCCTATCTACTTTTTGGCTGATTTTTATTTTGCCCATATCTCATTCGTTATTTATCTATTTGGAGTGATGCTTTTTCATTTTGAACCCTTACACAATGGGTAAGAAAAGGGCACAGTCAAAATTGGAATTGCTTTTCGTCGATTTTTTCTTATTTCGGCCTAAGGCGGCTGCTTATCGACTTTTGGCTGATTTTTAGTTTACCCATATCTCATTCGTTACTTATCTATTTGGAGTGATGCTTTTTCATTTTGAACCCTTACACAATGGGTAAGAAAAGGGCACAATCAAAATCAGAATTGCTTTCCGTCGATTTTTTCTGATTTCGGCCCTAGGCAGCTGCCAATCGTCTTTTGGCTGATTTTTATTTTGCCCATATCTCATTCGTTACTTATCTATTTGGAGTGATGCTTTTTCATTTTGAACCCTTACACAATGGGTAAGAAAAGGGCACAGTCAAAATCAGAATTGCTTTCCGTCGATTTTTTCTGATTTCGGCCCTAGGCAGCTGCCTATCGACTTTTTGCTGATTTTTATTTTGCCCATATCTCATTCATTACTTATCTATTTGGAGTGATGCTTTTTCATTTTGAACCCTTACACAATGGGTAAGAAAAGGGCACAGTCAAAATCGGAATTGCTTTTCGTCGATTTTTTCTTATTTCGGCCTAAGGCGGCTGCTTATCGACTTTTCGTTGATTTTTAGTTTACCCATATCTCATTCGTTACTTATCTATTTGGAGTGATTTTTTTTTATTTGGAACCCTTATACAACGGGAAACAATAGGGCACAGTCAAATCGGAATTGCATTCCGTCGATTTTTTCTGAATGCGGCCTTAGGCAGCTGCCTATCGACTTTTGGCTGATTTTTATATTGCCCATATCTCATTCGTTACTTATCTATTTGGAGTGATACTTTTTCATTTTGAACCCTCATACAATGGGTAAGAATAGGGCATAGTCAAAATCGGAATTGCTTTCTGTCGTTTTTTTTTTTCTGATTTCGGCCCTAGGCAGCTGCCTATCTACTTTTGGCTGATTTCTATTTTTCCCATATCCCATTTGTTACATATCTATTTGGCGTGATGCTTTTTAATTTGTATCCCTTATACAATGGGTAACCATAGGGCAGAGACGAAATCGGAATTGCTTTCCGTCAATTTTTTCTGATTTCGGCCCTAGGCGGCTGCCTATTGACTTTTGGCTGATTTTTATTTTGCCCATATCTCATTCGTTACTTATATACATTTGGTGTGATACTTTTTGATTTTGTACCCTTATTCAATGGGTAAGAAAAGGGCACAGTCAAAATCGAAATAGCTTTACGTCGATTTTTTCAAATTTCGGCCCTAGGCTGCCTATCTACTTTTTGGCTAATTTTTATATTGCCCATATCCCATTTGCTACATATCTAATTGGAGTGATGCTTTTTAATTTGTATCCCTGATGCAATGGCTAACCATAGGGCAGAGTCGAAATCAGAATTGATTTCCGTCAATTTTTTCTGATTTCGGCCCTAGGCGGGCTGCCTATCGACTTTTGGCTGATTTTTATTTTGCCCATATCTCATTCGTTACTTATCTATTTTGAGTGATGCTTTTTCATTTTGAACCCTTACACAATGGGTAAGAAAAGGGGACAGTCAAAATCAGAATTGCTTTCGGTCGATTTTTTCTGATTTCGGCCCTAGGCAGCTGCCTATCGACTTTTGGTTGATTTTTATTTTGCCCATATCTCATTCGTTACTTATCTATTTGGAGTGATGCTTTTTCATTTTGAACCCTTACACAATGGGTAAGAAAAGGGCACAGTCAAAATCAGAATTGCTTTCCGTCGATTTTTTCTGATTTCGGCCCTAGGCAGCTGCCTATCGACTTTTGGCTGATTTTTATTTTGCCCATATCTCATTCGTTACTTATCTATTTGGAGTGATGCTTTTTCATTTTGAACCCTTACACAATGGGTAAGAAAAGGGCACAGTCAAAATCAGAATTGCTTTCCGTCAATTTTTTCTGATTTCGGCCCTAGGTAGCTGCTGCCTATCGACTTTTTGCTGATTTTTATTTTGCCCATATCTCATTCATTACTTATCTATTTGGAGTGATGCTTTTTCATTTTGAACCCTTACACAATGGGTAAGAAAAGGGCACAGTCAAAATCGGAATTGCTTTTCGTCGATTTTTTCTTATTTCGGCCTAAGGCGGCTGCTTATCGACTTTTGGCTGGTTTTTAGTATACCCATATCTCAATCGTTACTTATCTATTTGGAGTGATTCTTTTTTATTTGGAACCCTTATACAACGGGAAACAATAGGGCACAGTCAAATCGGAATTGCATTCCGTCGATTTTTTCTGAATGCGGCCTTAGGCAGCTGCCTATCGACTTTTGGCTGATTTTTATATTGCCCATATCTCATTCGTTACTTATCTATTTGGAGTGATTCTTTTTTATTTGGAACCCTTATACAACGGGAAACAATAGGGCACAGTCAAATCGGAATTGCATTTCGTCAATTTTTTCTGAATGCGGCCTTAGGCAGCTGCCTATCGACTTTTGGCTGATTTTTATATTGCCCATATCTCATTCGTTACTTATCTATTTGGAGTGATACTTTTTCATTTTGAACCCTTATACAATGGGTAAGAAGAGGGCATAGTCAAAATCGGAATTGCTTTCTGTCATTTTTTATTTTTTTTTCTGATTTCGGCCCTAGGCAGCTGCCTATCTACTTTTGGCTGATTTCTATTTTTCCCATATCCCATTTGTTACATATCTATTTGGGGTGATGATTTTTAATTTGTATCCCTTATACAATGGGTAACCATAGGGCAGAGACGAAATCAGAATTGCTTTCCGTCAATTTTTTCTGATTTCGGCCCTAGGCGGCTGCCTATTGACTTTTGGCTGATTTTTATTTTGCCCATATCTCATTCGTTACTTATACATTTGGTGTGATACTTTTTGATTTTGTACCCTTATTCAATGGGTAAGAAAAGGGCACACTCAAAATCGAAATAGCTTTCCGTCAATTTTTTCTGATTTCGGCCCTAGGCTGCCTATCTACTTTTTGGCTGATTTTTATTTTGCCCATATCTCATTCGTTATTTATCTATTTGGAGTGATGCTTTTTCATTTTGAACCCTTACACAATGGGTAAGAAAAGGGCACAGTCAAAATTGGAATAGCTTTTCGTCGACTTTTTCTTATTTCGGCCTAAGGCGGCTGCTTATCGACTTTTTGCTGATTTTTAGTTTACCCATATCTCATTCGTTACTTATCTATTTGGAGTGATTCTTTTTTATTTGGAACCCTTATACAACGGGAAACAATAGGGCACAGTCAAATCGGAATTGCATTCCGTCGATTTTTTCTGAATGCGGCCTTAGGCAGCTGCCTATCGACTTTTGGCTGATTTTTATATTGCCCATATCTCATTCGTTACTTATCTATTTGGAGTAATACTTTTTCATTTTGAACCCTTATACAATGGGTAAGAATAGGGCATAGTCAAAATCGGAATTGCTTTCTGTCGTTTTTTTTTTTTTTTCTGATTTCGGCCCTAGGCAGCTGCCTATCTACTTTTGGCTGATTTCTATTTTTCCCATATCCCATTTGTTACATATCTATTTGGAGTGATGCTTTTTAATTTGTATCCCTTATACAATGGGTAACCATAGGGCAGAGACGAAATCGGAATTGCTTTCCGTCAATTTTTTCTGATTTCGGCCCTAGGCGGCTGCCTATTGACTTTTGGCTGATTTTTATTTTGCCCATATCTCATTTGTTACTTATACATTTGGTGTGATACTTTTTGATTTTGAACCCTTATTCAATGGGTAAGAAAAGGGCACAGTCAAAATCAAAATAGCTTTCCGTCGATTTTTTCTGATTTCGGCCCTAGGTAGCTGCCTATCTACTTTTTGGCTGATTTTTATTTTGCCCATATCCCATTCGTTACATATCTATTTGGAGTGATGCTTTTTAATTTGTATCCCTTATGCAATGGGTAACCATAGGGCAGAGTCGAAATCGGAATTGATTTCCGTCAATTTTTTCTGATATCGGCCATAGGCGGCTGCCTATCAACTTTTGGCTGATTTTTATTTTTCCCATATCTCATTCGTTACTTATCTATTTGGAGTGATGATTTTTCATTCTGAACCTTTATACAATAGGGTACAGTCGAAATCGGAATTGCTTTCCATCGAATTTTTCTAATTTAGGCCCTGGCAGCTGCCTATCGACTTATGGCTTATTTTTATGTTGTTCATATCTCATTCGTTACTTATCTATTTGGAGTGATGCTTTTTCATTTTGAACCCTTACACAATGGGTAAGAAAAGGGCACAGTCAAAATCAGAATTGCTTTCCGTCGATTTTTTCTGATTTCGGCCCTAGGCAGCTGCCTATCGACTTTTGGATGATTTTTATTTTGCCCATATCTCATTCGTTACTTATCTGTTTGGAGAGATGCTTTTTCATTTTGAACCCTTACACAATGGGTAAGAAAAGGGCACAGTCAAAATCGGAATTGCTTTTCGTCGATTTTTTCTTATTTCGGCCTAAGGCGGCTGCTTATCGACTTTTGGCTGATTTTTAGTTTACCCATATCTCATTCGTTACTTGTCTATTTGGAGTGATTCTTTTTTATTTGGAACCCTTATACAACGGGAAACAATAGGGCACAGTCAAATCGGAATTGCATTCCGTCGATTTTTTCTAAATGCGGCCTTAGGCAGCTGCCTTTCGACTTGTGGCTGATTTTTATATTGCCCATATCTCATTCGTTAATTATCTATTTGGAGTGATACAATTTCATTTTGAACCCTTATACAATGGGTAAGAATAGGGCATAGTCAAAATCGGAATTGCTTTATGTCGTTTTTTTTTCCTGATTTCGGCCCTGGGCAGCTGCCTATCTACTTTTGGCTGATTTCGATTTTTCCCATATCCCATTTGTTACATATCTATTTGGAGTGATGCTTTTTAATTTGTATCCCTTATACAATGGGTAACCATAGGGCAGACACGAAATCGGAATTGCTTTCCGTCAATTTTTTTTCTGATTTCAGCCCTAGGCTGCCTATTGACCTTTGGCTGATTTTTATTTTGCCCATATCTCATTCGTTACTTATCTATTTGGAGTGATGCTTTTTCATTTTGAACCCTTATTCAATTGGTAAGAAAAAGGCACAGTCAAAATCGGAATTTCTTTCCGTCAATTTTTTCTGATTTCGGCCTTAGGCGGCTGCCTATCGACTTTTGGCTGATTTTTATTTTGCCCATATCTCATTCGTTACTTATCTATTTGGAGTGATGCTTTTTAATTTTGAACCCTTATACAATCGGAAATAATAGGGCACAGTCAAATCGGAATTGCATTCTGTCGATTTTTTCTGAATTCGGCCCTAGGCAGCTGCCGATCGACTTTTGGCTGATTTTGATTTTGCCCATATTTCATTCGTTACTTATCTATTTTAAGTGATGCTTTTTGATTTTGAACATTATACAATGGGTAAGAAAAGGGCACAGTCAAAATCAGAATTGCTTTCTGTCGATTTTTTTCTGATTTCGGCCATAGTCAGTTGTCTTCCTACTTTGGGCTAATTTTTATTTTGCCCATATCTCATTCGTTACTTATACATTTGGTGTGATACTTTTTGATTTTGAACCCTTATTCAATGGGTAAGAAAAGAGCACAATCAAAATCGAAATAGCTTTCCGTCGATTTTTTTTGATTTCGGCCCTAGGCAGCTGCTTATCGACTTTTGGCTGATTTTTAGTTTACCCATATCTCATTCGTTACTTATCTATTTGGAGTGATTCTTTTTTATTTGGAACCCTTATACAACGGGAAACAATAGGGCACAGTCAAATCGGAATTGCATTCCGTCGATTTTTTCAAAATGCGGCCTTAGGCAGCCTATCGACTTTTGGCTGATTTTTATATTGCCCATGTCTCATTCGTTACTTATCTATTTGGAGTGATACTTTTTCATTTTGAACCCTTATTCAATGGGTAAGAAAAGGGCACAGTCAAAATCGAAATAGCTTTCCGTTGATTTTATCTGATTTCGGCCCTCGGCAGCTGCCTATCTACTTTTTGGCTCATTTTTATTTTGCCCATATCCCATTCGTTACATATCTATTTGGAGTGATGCTTTTTAATTTGTATCCCTTATGCAATGGGTAACCATAGGGCAGAGTCGAAATCGGAATTGATTTCCGTTAATTTTTTCTGATATCGGCCATAGGCGGCTGCCTATCGACTTTTCGCTGATTTTTATTTTTCCCATATCTCATTCGTTACTTATCTATTTGGAGTGATGATTTTTCATTCTGAACCTTTATACAATAGGGTACAGTCGAAATCGGAATTGCTTTCCATCGAATTTTTTCTAATTTAGGCCCTGGCAGCTGCCTATCAACTTATGGCTTATTTTTATGTTGTTCATATCTCATTCGTTACTTATCTATTTGGAGTGATGCTTTTTCATTTTGAACCCTTACACAATGGGTAAGAAAAGGGCACAGTCAAAATCAGAATTGCTTTCCGTCGATTTTTTCTGATTTCGGCCCTAGGCAGCTGCCTATCGACTTTTGGCTGATTTTTATTTTGCCCATATCTCATTCGTTACTTATCTATTTGGAGTGATGCTTTTTCATTTTGAACCCTTACACAATGGGTAAGAAAAGGGCACAGTCAAAATCGGAATTGCTTTTCGTCGATTTTTTCTTGTTTCGGCCTAAGGCGGCTACTTATCGACTTTTGGCTGATTTTTTGTTTACCCATATCTCATTCGTTACTTATCTATTTGGAGTGATTCTTTTTTATTTGGAACCCTTATACAACGGGAAACAATAGGGCACAGTCAAATCGGAATTGCATTCCGTCGATTTTTTCTGAATGCGGCCTTAGGCAGCTGCCTATCGACTTTTGGCTGATTTTTATATTGCCCATATCTCATTCGTTACTTATGTATTTGGAGTGATACTTTTTCATTTTGAACCCTTATACAATGGGTAAGAATAGGGCATAGTCAAAATCGGAATTGCTTTCTGTCGTTTTTTTTTTTTCTGATTTCGGCCCTAGGCAGATGCCTATCTACTTTTGGCTGATTTCTACTTTTCCCATATCCCATTTGTTACATATCTATTTGGAGTGATGCTTTTTAATTTGTATCCCTTATACAATGGGTAACCATAGGGCAGACACGAAATCGGAATTGCTTTCCGTCAATTTTTTTTTAATTTAAGCCCTAGGCGGCCTATTGACTTTTGGCTCATTTTTATTTTGCCCATATCTCATTCGTTACTTATCTATTTGGAGTGATGCTTTTTTATTTTGAACCCTTATTCAATGGGTAAGAAAAAGGCACAGTCAAAATCAGAATTTCTTTCCGTCAATTTTTTCTGATTTCGGCCTTAGGCGGCTGCCTATCGACTTTTGGCTGATTTTTATTTTGCCATATCTCATTTGTTACTTATCTGTTTGGAGTGATGCCTTTTCCTTTTGAACCCTTATACAATCGGAAATAATAGGGCACAGTCAAATCGGAATTGCATTCTGTCGATTTTTTCTGAATTCGGCCCTAGGCAGTTGCCGATCGACTTTTGGCTGATTTTGATTTTGCCCATATTTCATTCGTTACTTATCTATTTTAAGTGATGATTTTTGATTTTCAACCTTATACAATGGGTAAGAAAAGGGCACAGTCAAAATCAGAATTGCTTTCCGTCGATTTTTTTCTGATTTCGGCCATAGTTAGCTGTCTTCCTACTTTTGTCTAATTTTTATTTTGCCCATATCTCATTCGTTACTTATACATTTGGTGTGATACTTTTTGATTTTGAACCCTTATTCAATGGGTAAGAAAAGGGTACAGTCAAAATCGAAATAGCTTTCCGTCGATTTTTTTTGATTTCGGCCCTAGGCAACTGCCTATCTACATTTTGGTTAATTTTTATTTTGCCCATATCCCATTCGTTACATATCTATTTGGAGTGATGCTTTTTAATTTGTATCCCTTATGCAATGGGTAACCATAGGGCAGAGTCGAAATCGGAATTGATTTCCGTCAATTTTTTCTGATATCGGCCATAGGCGGCTGCCTATCGACTTTTGGCTGATTTTTATTTTTCCCATATCTCATTCGTTACTTATCTATTTGGAGTGATGATTTTTCATTCTGAACCTTTATACAATAGGGTACAGTCGAAATCGGAATTGCTTTCCATCGAATTTTTTCTAATTTAGGCCCTGGCAGCTGCCTATCGACTTATGGCTTATTTTTATGTTGTTCATATCTCATTCGTTACTTATCTATTTGGACTGATGATTTTTCATTTTGAACCCTTAAACAATGGGTAAGAAAAGGGCACAGTCAAAATCAGAATTGCTTTCTGTCGATTTTTTCTGATTTCGGCCCTAGGCAGCTGCCTATCGACTTTTGGCTGATTTTTATTTTGCCCATATCTGATTCGTTACTTATCTATTTGGAGAGATGCTTTTTCATTTTGAACCCTTACACAATGGGTAAGAAAAGGGCACAGTGAAAATCGGAATTGCTTTTCGTCGATTTTTTCTTATTTCGGCCTAAGGCGGCTGCTTATCGACTTTTGGCTGATTTTTAGTTTACCCATATCTCATTCGTTACTTATCTATTTGGAGTGATTCTTTTTTATTTGGAACCCTTATACAACGGGAAACAATAGGGCATAGTCAAATCGGAATTGCATTCCGTCGATTTTTTCTAAATGCGGCCTTAGGCAACTGCCTTTCGACTTTTGGCTGATTTTTATATTGCCCATATCTCATTCGTTACTTATCTATTTGGAGTGATACTTTTTCATTTTGAACCCTTATACAATGGGTAAGAATAGGGCATAGTCAAAATCGGAATTGCTTTCTGTCGTTTTTTTTTTTTCTGATTTCGGCCCTAGGCAGCTGCCTATCTACTTTTGGCTGATTTCTATTTTCCCCACATCCCATTTGTTACATATCTATTTGGAGTGATGCTTTTTAATTTGTATCCCTTATACAATGGGTAACCATAGGGCAGACACGAAATCGGAATTGCTTTCCGTCAATTTTTTCTGATTTCAGCCCTAGGCTGCCTATTGACTTTTGGCTAATTTTTATTTTGCCCATATCTCATTCGTTACTTATCTATTTGGAGTGATGCTTTTTCATTTTGAACCCTTATTCAGTGGGTAAGAAAAAGGCACAGTCAAAATCGGAATTTCTTTCCGTCAATTTTTTCTGATTTCGGCCTTAGGCGGCTGCCTATCAACTTTTGGCTGATTTTTATTTTGCCCATATCTCATTCGTTACTTATCTATTTGGAGTGATGCCTTTTCATTTTGAACCCTTATACAATCGGAAATAATAGGGCACAGTCAAATCGGAATTGCATTCTGTCGATTTTTTCTGAATTCGGCCCTAGCCAGTTGCCGATTGACTTTTGGCTGATTTTGATTTTGCCCATATTTCATTCGTTACTTATCTATTTTAAGTGATTCTTTTTGATTTTGAACCTTATACAATGGGTTAGAAAAGGGCACAGTCAAAATCAGAATTGCTTTCCGTCGATTTTTTTCTGATTTCGGCCATAGTCATCTGTCTTCCTACTTTGGGCTAATTTTTATTTTGCCTATATCTCATTCGTTACTTATACATTTGGTGTGATACTTTTTGATTTTGAACCCTTATTCAATGGGTAAGAAAAGGGCACAGTCAAAATCGAAATAGCTTTCCGTCGATTTTTTTTGATTTCGGCCCTAGGCAGCTGCCTATCTACTTTTTGGCTGATTTTTATTTTGCCCATATCCCATTCGTTACATATCTATTTGGAGTGATGCTTTTTAATTTGTATCCCTTATGCAATGGGTAACCATAGGGCAGAGTCGAAATCGGAATTGATTTCCGTCAATTTTTTCTGATATCGGCCATAGGCGGCTGCCTATCGACTTTTGGCTGATTTTTATTTTTCCCATATCTCATTCGTTACTTATCTATTTGGAGTGATGATTTTTCATTCTGAACCTTTATACAATAGGGTACAGTCGAAATCGGAATTGCTTTCCATCGAATTTTTTCTAATTTAGGCCCTGGCAGCTGCCTATCGACTTATGGCTTATTTTTATGTTGTTCATATCTCATTCGTTACTTATCTATTTGGAGTGATGCTTTTTCATTTTGAACCCTTACAAAATGTGTAAGAAAAGGGCACAGTCAAAATCAGAATTGCTTTCCGTCGATTTTTTTTGATTTCGGCCCTAGGCAGCTGCCTATCGACTTTTGGCTAATTTTTATTTTGCCCATATCTGATTCGTTACTTATCTATTTGGAGAGATGCTTTTTCATTTTGAACCCTTACACAATGGGTAAGAAAAGGGCACAGTCAAAATCGGAATTGCTTTTCGTCGATTTTTTCTTATTTCGGCGTAAGGCGGCTGCTTATCGACTTTTGGCTGATTTTTAGTTTACCCATATCTCATTCGTTACTTATCTATTTGGAGTGATTCTTTTTTATTTGGAACCCTTATACAACGGGAAACAATAGGGCACAGTCAAATCGGAATTGCATTCCGTCGATTTTTTCTAAATGCGGCCTTAGGCAGCTGCCTTTCGACTTTTGGCTGATATTTATATTGCCCATATCTCATTCGTTACTTATCTATTTGGAGTGATACTTTTTCATTTTGAACCCTTATACAATGGGTAAGAATAGAGCATAGTCAAAATCGGAATTGCTTTCTGTCGTTTTTTTTTTTTCTGATTTCGGCCCTAGGCAGCTGCCTATCTACTTTTGGCTGATTTCTATTTTTCCCATATCCCATTTGTTACATATCTATTTGGAGTGATGCTTTTTAATTTGTATCCCTTATACAATGGGTAACCATAGGGCAGACACGAAATCGGAATTGCTTTCCGTCAATTTTTTTCTGATTTCAGCCCTAGGCTGCATATTGACTTTTGGCTGATTTTTATTTTGCCCATATCTCATTCGTTACTTATACATTTGGTGTGATACTTTTTGATTTTGAACCCTTATTCAATGGGTAAGAAAAGGGCACAGTCAAAATCGAAATAGCTTTCCGTCGTTTTTTTTTTATTTCGGCCCTAGGCAGCTGCCTATCTACTTTTTGGCTGATTTTTATTTTGCCCATATCCCATTCGTTACTTATCTATTTGGAGTGATGCTTTTTCATTTTGAACCCTTACACATTGGGTAAGAAAAGGGCACAGTCAAAATCGAAATAGCTTTCCGTCGATTTTTTCTGATTTCGCCTATCTACTTTTTGGCTGATTTTTATTTTGCCCATATCTCATTCGTTATTTATCTATTTGGAGTGATACTTTTTCATTTTGAACCCTTACACAATGGGTAAGAAAAGGGCACAGTCAAAATCGGAATAGCTTTTCGTCGATTTTTTTCTTATTTCGGCCTAAGGCGGCTGCTTATCGACTTTTGGCTGATTTTTAGTTTACCCATATCTCATTCGTTACTAATCTATTTGGAGTGATTCTTTTTTATTTGGAACCCTTATACAACGGGAAACAATAGGGCACAGTCAAATCGGAATTGCATTCCGTCGATTTTTTCTAAATGCGGCCTTAGGCAGCCTATCGACTTTTGGCTGATTTTTATATTGCCCATATCTCATTCGTTACTTATCTATTTGGAGTGATACTTTTTCATTGTGAACCCTTATACAATGGGTAAGAATAGGGCATAGTCAAAATCGGAATTGCTTTCTGTCGTTTTTTTTTCCTGATTTCGGCCCTAGGCAGCTGCCTATCTACTTTTGGCTGATTTCTATTTTTCCCATATCCCATTTGTTACATATCTATTTGGAGTGATGCTTTTTAATTTGTATCCCTTATGCAATGGGTAACCATAGGGCAGAGAAGAAATCGGAATTGCTTTCCGTCAATTTTTTTTCTGATTTCAGCCCTAGGCTGCCTATTGACTTTTGGCTGATTTTTATTTTGCCCATATCTCATTCGTTACTTATACATTTGGTGTGATACTTTTTGATTTTGAACCCTTATTCAATGGGTAAGAAAAGGGCACAGTCAAAATCGAAATAGCTTTCCGTCGATTTTTTTCTGATTTCGGCCCTAGGCAGCCTATCTACTTTTTGGCTGATTTTTATTTTGCCCATATCCCATTTGTTACATATCTATTTGGAGTGATGCTTTTTAATTTGTATCCCTTATACAATGGTTAACCATAGGGCAAAGACGAAATCTGAATTGCTTTCCGTCAATTTTTTTCTGATTTCGGCCATAGGCGGCTGCCTATTGACTTTTGGCTGATTTTTATTTTGCTCATATCTCATTCGTTACTTATACATTTGGTGTGATACTTTTTGATTTTGAACCCTTATACAATGGGTAAGAATAGGGCATAGTCAAAATCGGAATTGTTTTCTGTCGTTTTTTTTTCCTGATTTCGGCCCTAGGCAGCTGCCTATCTACTTTTGGCTGATTTCTATTTTTCCCATATCCCATTTGTTACATATCTATTTGGAGTGATGCTTTTTAATTTGTATCCCTTATACAATGGGTAACCATAGGGCAAAGACGAAATCGGAATTGCTTTCCTTCAATTTTTTCTGATTTCGGCCCTAGGCGGCTGCCTATTGACTTTTGGCTGATTTTTATTTTGCCCATATCTCATTCGTTACTTATACATTTGGTGTGATACTTTTTGATTTTGTACCCTTATTCAATGGGTAAGAATAGGGCATAGTCAAAATCGGAATTGCTTTCTGTCATTTTTTTTTTCTGATTTCGGCCCTAGGCAGCTGCCTATCTACTTTTGGCTGATTTCTATTTTTCCCATATCCCATTTGTTACATATCTATTTGGAGTGATGCTTTTTAATTTGTATCCCTTATACAATGGGTAACCATAGGGCAGAGACGAAATCGGAATTGCTTTCCGACAATTTTTTCTGATTTCGGCCCTAGGCGGCTGCCTATTGACTTTTGGCTGATTTTTATTTTGCCCATATCTCATTCGTTACTTATACATTTGGTGTGATACTTTTTGATTTTGTACCCTTATTCAATGGGTAAGAAAAGGGCACAGTCAAAATCGAAATAGCTTTCCGTCGATTTTTTCTGATTTCGGCCCTAGGCAGCTGCCTATCTACTTATTGGTTGATTTTTATTTTGCCCATATCCCATTTCCTACATATCTATTTGGAGTGATGCTTTTTAATTTGTATCCCTGATGCAATGGGTAACCATAGGGCAGAGTCAAAATCGGAATTGATTTCCGTCAATTTTTTCTGATATCGGACCTAGGCGGCTGCCTATCGACTTTTGGCTGATTTTTATTTTGCCCATATCTCATTCGTTACTTATCTATTTGGAGTGATACTTTTTGATTTTGAACCCCTATACAATGGGTAAGAATAGGGCAAAGTCAAAATCGGAATTGCTTTCTGTCGTTTTTTTTCTGATTTCGGCCCTAGGCAGCTGCCGATCGACTTTTGGCTGATTTTTATTTTGCCCATATTTCATTCGTTACTTATCTATTTTAAGTGATACTTTTTCATTTTGAACCCTTATATAACGGGAAACAATAGGGCACAGTCAAATCGGAATTGCATTCCGTCGATTTTTTCTGAATGCGGCCTTAGGCAGCTGCCTATCGACTTTTGGCTGATTTTTATATTGCCCATATCTCATTCGTTACTTATCTATTTGGAGTGATACTTTTTCATTTTGAACCCTTATACAATGGGTAACCATAGGGCAGAGACGAAATCGGAATTGCTTTCCATTAATTTTTTCTAATTTCGGCCCTAGGCGGCTGCCTATTGACTTTTGGCTGATTTTTATTTTGCCCATATCTCATTCATTACTTATCTATTTGGAGTGATGCTTTTTCATTTTGAACCCTTATTCAATGGGTAAGAAAAGGGCACAGTGAAAATCGGAATTTCTTTCCGTCAATTTTTTTTTCTGATTTCGGCCTTAGGCGGCTGCCTATCGACTTTTGGTTGATTTTTATTTTGCCCATATCTCATTCGTTACTTATCTATTTGGAGTGATGCTTTTTCATTTTGAACCCTTATACAATCGGAAACAATAGGGTACAGTCAAATCGGAATTGCATTCTGTCGATTTTTTCTGAATTCGGCCCTAGGCAGCTGCCGATCGACTTTTGGCTGATTTTTATTTTGCCCATATTTCATTCGTTACTTATCTATTTTAAGTGATGCTTTTTGATTTTGAACCTTATACAATGGGTAAGAAAAGGGCACACTCAAAATCAGAATTGCTTTCCGTCGATTTTTTTTCTGATTTCGGCCATAGTCAGCTGTCTTTCTACTTTTGGCTGATTTTTATTTTGCCTATATCTCATTCGTTACTTATACGTTTGGTGTGATACTTTTTGATTTTGTACCCTTATTCAATGGGTAAGAAAAGGACACAGTCAAAATTGAAATAGCCATCCGTCGATTTTTTCTGATTTCGGCCCTAGGCGGCTGCCTATTGACTTTTGGCTGATTTTTATTTTGCCCATATCTCATTCGTTACTTATCTATTTGGAGTGATACTTTTTCATTTTGAACCCTTATACAATGGGTAAGAATAGGGCATAGTCAAAATCGGAATTGTTTTCTGTCGTTTTTTTTTCCTGATTTCGGCCCTAGGCAGCTGCCTATCTACTTTTGGCTGATTTCTATTTTTCCCATATCCCATTTGTTACATATCTATTTGGAGTGATGCTTTTTAATTTGTATCCCTTATACAATGGGTAACCATAGGGCAAAGACGAAATCGGAATTGCTTTCCTTCAATTTTTTCTGATTTCGGCCCTAGGCGGCTGCCTATTGACTTTTGGCTGATTTTTATTTTGCCCATATCTCATTCGTTACTTATACATTTGGTGTGATACTTTTTGATTTTGTACCCTTATTCAATGGGTAAGAATAGGGCATAGTCAAAATCGGAATTGCTTTCTGTCATTTTTTTTTCTGATTTCGGCCCTAGGCAGCTGCCTATCTACTTTTGGCTGATTTCTATTTTTCCCATATCCCATTTGTTACATATCTATTTGGAGTGATGCTTTTTAATTTGTATCCCTTATACAATGGGTAACCATAGGGCAGAGACGAAATCGGAATTGCTTTCCGACAATTTTTTCTGATTTCGGCCCTAGGCGGCTGCCTATTGACTTTTGGCTGATTTTTATTTTGCCCATATCTCATTCGTTACTTATACATTTGGTGTGATACTTTTTGATTTTGTACCCTTATTCAATGGGTAAGAAAAGGGCACAGTCAAAATCGAAATAGCTTTCCGTCGATTTTTTCTGATTTCGGCCCTAGGCAGCTGCCTATCTACTTATTGGTTGATTTTTATTTTGCCCATATCCCATTTCCTACATATCTATTTGGAGTGATGCTTTTTAATTTGTATCCCTGATGCAATGGGTAACCATAGGGCAGAGTCAAAATCGGAATTGATTTCCGTCAATTTTTTCTGATATCGGACCTAGGCGGCTGCCTATCGACTTTTGGCTGATTTTTATTTTGCCCATATCTCATTCGTTACTTATCTATTTGGAGTGATACTTTTTGATTTTGAACCCCTATACAATGGGTAAGAATAGGGCAAAGTCAAAATCGGAATTGCTTTCTGTCGTTTTTTTTCTGATTTCGGCCCTAGGCAGCTGCCGATCGACTTTTGGCTGATTTTTATTTTGCCCATATTTCATTCGTTACTTATCTATTTTAAGTGATACTTTTTCATTTTGAACCCTTATATAACGGGAAACAATAGGGCACAGTCAAATCGGAATTGCATTCCGTCGATTTTTTCTGAATGCGGCCTTAGGCAGCTGCCTATCGACTTTTGGCTGATTTTTATATTGCCCATATCTCATTCGTTACTTATCTATTTGGAGTGATACTTTTTCATTTTGAACCCTTATACAATGGGTAACCATAGGGCAGAGACGAAATCGGAATTGCTTTCCATTAATTTTTTCTAATTTCGGCCCTAGGCGGCTGCCTATTGACTTTTGGCTGATTTTTATTTTGCCCATATCTCATTCATTACTTATCTATTTGGAGTGATGCTTTTTCATTTTGAACCCTTATTCAATGGGTAAGAAAAGGGCACAGTGAAAATCGGAATTTCTTTCCGTCAATTTTTTTTTCTGATTTCGGCCTTAGGCGGCTGCCTATCGACTTTTGGTTGATTTTTATTTTGCCCATATCTCATTCGTTACTTATCTATTTGGAGTGATGCTTTTTCATTTTGAACCCTTATACAATCGGAAACAATAGGGTACAGTCAAATCGGAATTGCATTCTGTCGATTTTTTCTGAATTCGGCCCTAGGCAGCTGCCGATCGACTTTTGGCTGATTTTTATTTTGCCCATATTTCATTCGTTACTTATCTATTTTAAGTGATGCTTTTTGATTTTGAACCTTATACAATGGGTAAGAAAAGGGCACACTCAAAATCAGAATTGCTTTCCGTCGATTTTTTTTCTGATTTCGGCCATAGTCAGCTGTCTTTCTACTTTTGGCTGATTTTTATTTTGCCTATATCTCATTCGTTACTTATACGTTTGGTGTGATACTTTTTGATTTTGTACCTTTATTCAATGGGTAAGAAAAGGACACAGTCAAAATTGAAATAGCCATCCGTCGATTTTTTCTGATTTCGGCCCTAGGCAGCTGCCTATCTACTTTTTGGCTGATTTTTATTTTACCCATATCCCATTTGCTACATATCTATTTGGAGTGATGCTTTTTTCATTTTGAACCCTTACCCAATGGGTAAGAAAAGGGCACAGTCAAAATCAGAATTGCTTTCCGTCGATTTTTTCTGATTTCGGCCTTAGGCAGCTGCCTATCGACTTTTTGCTGATTTTCATTTTGCCCATATCTCATTCGTTACTTATCTATTTGGAGTGATGCTTTTTCATTTTGAACCCTTACACAATGGGTAAGAAAAGGGCACAGTCAAAATCGGAATTGCTTTTTGTCGATTTTTTCTTATTTCGGCCTAAGGCGGCTGCTTATTGACTTTTGGCTGATTTTTAGTTTACCCATATCTCATTCATTACTTATCTATTTGGAGTGATTATTTTTTATTTGGAACCCTTATACAACGGGAAACAATTGGGCACAGTCAAATCGGAATTGCATTCCGTCAATTTTTTCTGAATGCGGCCTTAGGCAGCTGCCTATCGACTTTTGGCTGATTTCTATTTTTCCCATATCCTATTTGTTACATATCTATTTGGAGTGATGCTTTTTAATTTGTATCCCTTATACAATGGGTTATCATAGGGCAGAGACGAAATCGGAATTGCTTTCCGTCAATTTTTTCTGATTTCGGCCCTAGGCGGCTGCCTATTGACTTTTGGCTGATTTTTATTTTGCCCATATCTCATTCGTTACTTATCTATTTGGAGTGAGGCTTTTTCATTTTGAACCCTTATTCAATGGGTAAGAAAAAGGCACAGTCAAAATCGGAATTTCTTTCCGTCAATTTTTTCTGATTTCGGCCTTAGGCGGCTGCCTATCGACTTTTGGCTGATTTTTATTTTGCCCATATCTCATTCGTTACTTATCTATTTGGAGTGATGTTTTTTCATGTTGAACCCTTATACAATTGGAAATAATAGGGCACAGTCAAATCGGAATAGCATTCTGTTGATTTTTTCTGAATTCGGCCCTAGGCAGCTGCCGATCGACTTTTGGCTGATTTTGATTTTGCCCATATTTCATTCGTTACTTATCTATTTTAAGTGATGCTTTTTGATTTTGAACATTATACAACGGGTAACAAAAGGGCACAGTCAAAATCAGAATTGCTTTCCGTCGATTTTTTTCTGATTTCGGCCATAGTCAGCTGTCTTCCTACTTTTGGCAAATTTTTATTTTGCCCATATCTCATTCGTTACTTATACATTTGGTGTGATACTTTTTGATTTTGAACACTTATTCAATGGGTAAGAAAAGGGCACAGTTAAAATTGAAATAGCTTTCCGTTGATTTTTTCTGATTTCGGCCCTAGGCAGCCTATCTTCTTTTTGGCTGATTTTTATTTTGCCCATATCCCATTTGTTACATATCTATTTGTAGTGATGCTTTTTAATTTGTATCCCTTATGCAATGGGTAACCATAGGGCAGAGTCGAAATCGGAATTGATTTCCTTCAATTTTTTCTGATATCGGCCATAGGCGGCTGCCTATCGACTTTTGGCTGATTTTTATTTTTCCCATATCTCATTCGTTACTTATCTATTTGGAGTGATGATTTTTCATGCTGAACCTTTATACAATGGGTAACAATAGGGTACAGTCGAAATCGGAATTGCTTTCCATCGAATTTTTTCTAATTTAGGCCCTGACAGCTGCCTATCGACTTATGGCTTATTTTTATGTTGTTCATATCTCATTCGTTACTTATCTATTTGGAGTGATGCTTTTTCATTTTGAACCCTTACACAATGGGTAAGAAAAGGGCACAGTCAAAATCAGAATTGCTTTCCGTCGATTTTTTCTGATTTCGGCCCTAGGCAGCTGCCTATCGACTTTTGGCTGATTTTTATTTTGCCCATATCTCATTCGTTACTTCTCTATGTGGAGTGATGCTTTTTCATTTTGAACCCTTACACAATGGGTAAGAAAAGGGCACAGTCAAAATCGGAATTGCTTTTCGTCGATTTTTTCTTATTTCGGCCTAAGGCGGCTGCTTATCGACTTTTGGCTGATTTTTAGTTTACCCATATCTCATTCGTTACTTATCTATTTGGAGTGATTCTTTTTTATTTGGAACCCTTATACAATGGGAAATAATAGGGCACAGTCAAATCGGAATTGCATTCCGTCGATTTTTTCTGAATGCGGCCTTAGGCAACTGCCTATCGACTTTTGGCTGATTTTTATATTGCCCATATCTCATTCGTTACTTATCTATTTGGAGTGATAATTTTTCATTTTAAAGCCTTATACAATGGCTAAGAATAGGGCATAGTCAAAATCGGAATTGCTTTCTGTCATTTTTTTTTTCTGATTTCGGCCCTAGGCAGCTGCCTATCTACTTTTGGCTGATTTCTATTTTTCCCATATCCCATTTGTTACATATCTATTTGGAGTGATGCTTTTTAATTTGTATCCCTTATACAATGGGTAACCATAGGGCAGAGACGAAATCAGAATTGCTTTCCGTCAATTTTTTCTGATTTCGGCCCTAGGCGGCTGCCTATTGACTTTTGGCTGATTTTTATTTTACCCATATCTCATTCGTTACTTATCTATTTGGAGTGATACTTTTTCATTTTGAACCCTTATACAATGGGTAAGAATAGGGCATAGTCAAAATCGGAATTGCTTTCTGTCGCTTTTTTTTCCTGATTTCGGCCCTAAGCAGCTGCCTATCTACTTTTGGCTCATTTCTATATTTCCATATCCCATTTGTTACATATCTATTTGGAGTGTCACGACCGCACTTTGCTAATCGATAGCTCAGTTTCGTATAAACCGTGACTATGGGTAATATAAAGTAAATTTGGAAAGAATGAAGGATTAACAAACGAATTGGCTCCATAACTTGAGAAATAAGACTTCATATAATAGAGACAGCATTGTCGATGGTTTTTCATGGGAATAAACGTCAAATTTTTTTTGACTTAGTACAACCAAGTCGAAGGAGAATTTTAGAGTGTACGCAGCGGAAAGGTGTTCAAACATATGTATGAGGACACATGCTACCAAGAGTGATTACTTCTAATTTATTCTTGACAAAATCCTCGCCGGTCACTTCGCCTTGACAATAGCTCAACCTGCACATTGGAAATTATGTACAGGGCGTGAGTACGAAGTACTCAGTGGACACATGCCCAAAATCATTTGTTTATTGTCAAGCCATCATTTGGTGAATCATAGGGTTTTTCTTTGAAATGCCTATGTTCACAAAAACATTTACATTCTTAAAGGCGACTGATCAGTCTCTTCTTGTGTAATCTACCATATCTGAACTTGTTGTGCCCGAGGAGTTGGCCACCTCACTCGGTCACGCGATCGGTCACCACGCTGAGTGACATGACCAATGTGTACACTAGTCCAAGTATGACTTCTAATCACACAAGGACCCGAATTCGATTCT
The DNA here is from genome assembly GCA_001642375.2 of Mentha longifolia. Classification (NCBI taxonomy): domain Eukaryota; kingdom Viridiplantae; phylum Streptophyta; class Magnoliopsida; order Lamiales; family Lamiaceae; genus Mentha; species Mentha longifolia. The sequence goes on along the minus strand of CM038112.1, from coordinate 45,235,086 downwards.
TAAATTGGCATTTCGCCATTCAACAGATAGGCATCATACAAAACTGAAAACATTTATGGCATGACAATTATAAAAGAGCTAACATCTAATAAAACATGCTTTTTATTTTATAGAAAGCCCACCTTGTTTGCTTTTCTTGACTGCTACTAGACGATCTCCGTCTCCGTTACTGACCCTCCTTCACGCAACCTTCGATTGAAAAATCGAGATAAGGTTCGTATTCTAACGAATAAAATCTTTATCTAAGATCGTAGTTTATTGGTCTAGTTGGAGGTTATTCTAATTTCAGTAACGTGGTTACTGTTATCTTTATCGAGTTATAAATTCCGTATATGAACGGTTTATAAGGAGTGTTTCTAAATAAATCAACAATTGATTTATTGTTAGCGTAGAATTAATTAATCGAGAAGCTTCTCAATAATCAATTAGCTTAATAACAATTCCTAATTCATTTAACTTATCACTATAAGTTAATTTAGGAAATAATTCTCTTACGAATTATAATTTTACTAATTGTAATTGTATAATTGATTATCTTAATCAATTAATCTAACTTATTAAACCTTGGATAATTAAGATAACTTATCTTAAGTTAATTCTTTTAATCACGAAATAATTCTAACGAATTATCGAAATATAAATTCGGTAATGTATGATTTAATTAGTGGCGTCTCGATCCATAATTAGTTAAGAATCGGGCTAGTAAATTAATTAAATAACTCTGGCCCCGATTAAAGTAAATCCCGGCCCGGCCGGAATTTGGCCCAGTTCGTGCTAGCCCAGGAACGCGGCCCGTTTCAAAAGGCCCGGCCCGAACCCGTGGTTTGACCCGACCCGGCCCGGTGACTAAAAATAAAATAATAATAATAATAATAATAATAAAATAAAAAGAAAGAAAAAGGAAAATAAACATAAGCCCCCGTTTTTTTTTTTTTTCTTCTTCACTCTCGTCCTTCTTCGTTGCTCCTCTCTGCGATTTCTTCTCTCCACCTCTCGATTTTCCGGCCGGCGGCGGCTCGAGTGTCGCCGTCGGCTGTCGCCCTTCATGCTGCTATCGTCCTGCTCTCTCCCCCTCTCTCTTTGGAATCGATTTCTCAAAATTAAAGCCCTGAATTTGAAATAGGGCAGAGCTTCTCCGATTCTCCTCTGCCGATTTCCGGCGGGGCTTCTTCTTTGGTTGGGGTTCCCTTCGACGCGGTGAGTCGGTGCCGCCGCTGGTGCTGTTATCGGGCGACCTCAGCCCGGAATCCAGCGAGCTTGGCGCCTGTCGGCGACCACTGCGGGTCCGGCGCAACTCCTGCGGCTTCTACGGCGAATTCGACTCTCTCTCTCTATCTAGGATTTTCGATCCTAAATCAAAATCCCTGATTCTTCGAATCAGGGGACATTTGTCCTGACTCCTTAATTTTATTCGATTAATAGACAATGAGTTGATTCAAGCTAATTAGGTTTGATTCATATTTAGGTTTTGATTATGTGTTTTGTTTAATCACTGATTCTACCTCCTCTAACTCTGTATGCAGGCTCGGTGAGGAGACGACGAGACGCCGCTCGCCGCTGCTCGCTTCTTCTCCGGCCAACTTCTTCACCCGTCGGGGCCTCGCGCCGCGACGGAGGTTCGGTTTTATTTTAACTTTTCATTCTTTCTTATGTTGCGTTTTTGTTTCCTTATTCATTGGGTTGAAAGAGTTGAAATGCTCGAAGTTCTAAAGTATGTGTGTTATAACTTACTGTAGAAAGTGGCTTCCATGAATGGCTGAGGTAGCATGCTGATTTTCTTTCTGTTTTTAGCTGGTTTAGGCTTGGTGACTGTTATTAAGAATCTAATCATGCTTTGCTGATCTTATGATTGAGGGTGGTAGCATGCTTAAGAGTAGAATGTTGTTGTTGTTTAATGGTTGATTGTTTTTAATCTAAAGAACTAAGAGTGTGAGCATGCTTGGTTTTAGAGAGAGGTGTTGGCTGAAATACCTTGAAGAAGAGGGGCTGTTGTGGCTAGCTACTCTTCACTCTTCCTTCTCCTTTCTCCTTAGATCCTCCCTCTCTCTATTTGCTTGAATATTGGTGAAGTGTTGAGAGATGAAAGGGCTGCTGTGATGGGGGTATTTAAACAAGGTAAAGTGCAGCCTTATAACTAGTTCTTGGTTAATACTAAGGTTTATATGTTGGGCAATAATCTCCCCCTTCTTTCTCTTCAATTGAGGCTGATTTCCTTCCTTTTCTTTGCAGATTTTCTAGGCTGCAAGGGGCTGCTTAGTACAGTTGATGTTATGGAGTTGATAAGATGGTTTCACTTTTCCTTTTGATTAGATTAAAGGAGCCGTGTGATTCCATCCAATGTAACACCATCCATTATCTAATGGGTAAAACTAAATTAGCTTCCTAATTTGAGTTGATGGATTGGGATATAGTTATTTCCTAACTGCTTTTGGATAATACATGGCATACATGGCATGTACTTTAATTATTTAATGATCTAGTTATGCAATGTAGTATTTGTTTAATAGGATAGGGAGTTGTGCGTATGGTGAGTTGCGTAGCAGTGTCTACTCATCCCTTTTATGAACTTGTTACTCTCTATAAACATAATGTAGCATTCAATCTAGTATAGATAAATTATTATTATTAATCCTCATCATATACGTGTATATATATATATATATATATATCTAGCTTTCTAATTTCTTCGACTAATTGGGCTTGCTCCAATTATTAAATGTGTAATGGGATTGGCCCAACAAGAGAGCGGGCTTGGCCCGTTAACTATCATATATACTCACGAATAATTAGTCGAGGTATTCGAGTTTATTTTTCTTACCTAAGAAAAATAATCGAAACTTAAAAAAATGTACTTGGTCAATTAATTCAATTGAACCTTTAATCGATTAATAACTAACTAACGAAAAACGATTAGTATCAAGTTGCTACTTGATTCTTACTCGAGAACTTCTTTTTCGGAAATTACCATGATTAGAAAAGGAATTGGATCTCTAAAAGCTAATAATTCTTTTGGTAGCGTAATTAAACTTCTGATGATAGTTAGGAAATTACGGGACATTACATGGAGTGATGCTTTTTAATTTGTATCCCTTATACAATGGGTAACCATAGGGCAGAGACGAAATCGGAATTGCTTTCCGTCAATTTTTTCTGATTTCGGCCCTAGGCGGCTCCCTATTGACTTTTGGCTGATTTTTATTTTGCCCATATCTCATTCGTTACTTATCTATTTGGAGTGATGCTTTTTCATTTTGAAACCTTATACAATCGGAAACAATAGGGCACAGTCAAATCGGAATTGCATTCTGTCGATTTTTTCTGAATTCGGCCCTAGGCAGCTGCCGATCGACATTTGGCTGATTTTTATTTTGCCCATATTTCATTCGTTACTTATCTATTTTAAGTGATGCTTTTTGATTTTGAACCTTATACAATGGGTAAGAAAAGGGCACAGTCAAAATCGGAATTGCTTTCCGTCGTTTTTTTTCTGATTTCGGCCATAGTTAGCTGTCTTTCTACTTTTGGCTGATTTTTATTTTGCCCATATCTCATTCGTTACTTATACATTTGGTGTGATACTTTTTGATTTTGTACCCTTATTTAATGGGTAAGAAAAGGGCACAGTCAAAATCGAAATAGCTTTCCGTCGATTTTTTCTGATTTCGGCCCTAGGCAGCTGCCTATCTACTTTTTGGCTGATTTTTATTTTGCCCATATCCCATTTGCTACATATCTATTTGGAGTGATGCTTTTTAATTTGTATCCCTTATGCAATGGGTAACCATTGGGCAGAGTCGAAATCGGAATTGATTTCCATCAATTTTTTCTGATATCGGCCCTAGGCGGCTGCCTATCGACTTTTGGCTGATTTTTATTTTTCCCATATCTCATTCGTTACTTATCTATTTGGAGTGATGATTTTTCATTCTGAACCTTTATACAATGGGTAACAATAGGGTACAGTCAAAATCGGAATTGCTTTCCATCGAATTTTTTCTAATTTAGGCTCTGGCAGCTGCCTATCGACTTATGGCTTATTTTTATTTTGTTCATATCTCATTCGTTACTTATCTATTTGGAGTGATGCTTTTTCATTTTGAACACTTACACAATGGGTAAGAAAAGGGCACAGTCAAAATCAGAATTGCTTTCCGTCGATTTTTTCTGATTTCGGCCCTAGGCAGCTGCCTATCGACTTTTGGCTATTTTTATTTTGCCCATATCTCATTCGTTACTTATCTATTTGGAGTGATGCTTTTTCATTTTGAACCCTTACACAATGGGTAAGAAAAGGGCACAGTCAAAATCGGAATTGCTTTTCGTCGATTTTTTCTTATTTCGGCCTAAGGCGGCTGCTTATCGACTTTTGGCTGATTTTTAGTTTACCCATATCTCATTCGTTACTTATCTATTTGGAGTGATTCTTTTTTATTTGGAACCCTTATACAACGGGAAACAATAGGGCACAGTCAAATCGGAATTGCATTCCGTCGGTTTTTTCTGAATGCGACCTTAGGCAGCTGCCTATCGACTTTTGGCTGATTTTTATATTGCCCATATCTCATTCGTTACTTATCTATTTGGAGTGATACTTTTTCATTTTGAACACTTATACAATGGGTAAGAATAGGGCATAGTCAAAATCGGAATTGCTTTCTGTCGCTTTTTTTTCCTGATTTCGGCCCTAGGCACCTGCCTATCTACTGTTGGCTGATTTCTATTTTTCCCATATCCCATTTGTTACATATCTATTTGGAGTGATGCTTTTTAATTTGTATCCCTTATACAATGGGTAACCACAGGGCAAAGACGAAATCTGAATTGCTTTCCGTCAATTTTTTTTCTGATTTCGGCCATAGGCGGCTGCCTATTGACTTTTGGCTGATTTTTATTTTGCCCATATCTCATTCGTTACTTATCTATTTCGAGTGATGCTTTTTCATTTTGAACCCTTATTCAATGGGTAAGAAAAGGGCACAGTCAAAATCGGAATTGCTTTTCATCGATTTTTTCTTATTCCGGCCTAAGGCGGCTGCTTATCGACTTTTGGCTGATTTTTAGTTTACCCATATCTCATTCGTTACTTATCTATTTGGAGTGATTATTTTTTATTTGGAGTCCTTATACAACGGGAAACAATAGGGCACAGTCAAATCGGAATTGCATTCCGTCGATTTTTTCTGAATGCGGCCTTAGGCAGCTGCCTAACGACTTTTGGCTGATTTTTATATTGCCCATATCTCATTCGTTACTTATCTATTTGGAGTGATAATTTTTCATTTTGAACCCTTATACAATGGGTAAGAATAGGGCATAGTCAAAATCGGAATTGCTTTCTGTCGTTTTTTTTTCCTGATTTCGGCCCTAGGCAGCTGCCTATCTACTTTTGGCTGATTTCTATTTTTCCCATATCCCATTTGTTACATATCTATTTGGAGTGATGCTTTTTAATTTGTATCCCTTATACAATGGGTAATCATATGGCAGAGACGAAATCGGAATTGCTTTCCATCAATTTTTTCTGATTTCGGCCCTAGGCGGCTGCCTATTGACTCTTGGCTGATTTTTATTTTGCCCATATGTCATTCGTTACTTATCTATTTGGAGTGATGCTTTTTCATTTTGAACCCTTATTCAATGGGTAAGAATAGGGCATAGTCAAAATCGGAATTGCTTTCTGTCATTTTTTTTTTCTTCTGATTTCGGCCCTAGGCAGCTGCCTATCTACTTTTGGCTGATTTCTATTTTTCCCATATCCCATTTGTTACATATCTATTTGGAGTGATGCTTTTTAATTTGTATCCCTTATACAATGGGTAACCATAGGGCAGAGACGAAATCGGAATTGCTTTCCGTCAATTTTTTCTGATTTCGGCCCTAGGCGGCTGCCTATTGACTTTTGGCTGATTTTTATTTTGCCCATATCTCATTCGTTACTTATCTATTTGGAGTGATGATTTTTCATTTTGAACCCTTATTCAATGGGTAAGAAAAAGTAACAGTCAAAATCGGAATTTCTTTCCGTCAATTTTTTCTGATTTCGGCCTTAGGCGGCTGCCTATCGACTTTTGGCTGATTTTTATTTTGGCCATATCTCATTCGTTACTTATCTATTTGGAGTGATTCTTTTTCATTTTGAACCTTTATACAATCGGAAATAATAGGGCACAGTCAAATCGGAATTGCATTCTGTCGATTTTTTCTGAATTCGGCCCTAGGCAGCTGCCGATCGACTTTTGGCTGATTTTGATTTTGCCCATATTTCATTCGTTACTTATCTATTTTAAGTAATGCTTTTTGATTTTGAACATCATACAATGGGTAACAAAAGGGCACAGTCAAAATCAGAATTGCTTTCCGTCGATTTTTTTCTGATTTCGGCCATAGTCAGCTGTCTTCCTACTTTTGGCCAATTTTTATTTTGCCCATATCTCATTCGTTACTTATACATTTGGTGTGATACTATTTGATTATGAACCCTTATTCAATGGGTAAGAAAAGGGCACAGTCAAAATCGAAATAGCTTTCCGTCGATTTTTTTCTGATTTCGGCCCTTGGCAGCCTATCTACTTTTTGGCTGATTTTTATTTTGCCCATATCCCATTTGTTACATATCTATTTGTAGTGATGCTTTTTAATTTGTATCCCTTATGCAATGGGTAACCATAGGGCAGAGTCGAACTCGGAATTGATTTTCGTCAATTTTTTCTGATATCGGCCATAGGCGGCTGCATATCGACTTTTGGCTGATTTTTATTTTTCCCATATCTCATTCGTTACTTATCTATTTGGAGTGATGATTTTTCATTCTGAACCTTTATACAATGGGTAACAATAGGGTACAGTCGAAATCAGAATTGCTTTCCATCGAATTTTTTCTAATTTAGGCCCTGGCAGCTGCCTATCGACTTATGGCTTATTTTTATGTTGTTCATATCTCATTCGTTACTTATCTATTTGGAGTGATGCTTTTTCATTTTGAACCCTTACACAATGGGTAAGAAAAGGGCACAGTCAAAATCAGAATTGCTTTCCGTCGATTTTTTCTGATTTCGGCCCTAGGCCGCTGCCTATCGACTTTTGGCTGATTTTTATTTTGCCCATATCTCATTCGTTACTTATCTATTTGGAGTGATGCTTTTTCATTTTGAACCCTTACACAATGGGTAAGAAAAGGGCACAGTCAAAATCGGAATTGCTTTTCGTCGATTTTTTCTTATTAAAGCCTAAGGCGGCTGCTTATCGACTTTTGGCTGATTTTTAGTTTACCCATATCTCATTCGTTACTTATCTATTTGGAGTGATTCTTTTTTATTTGGAACCCTTATACAACGGGAAACAATAGGGCACAGTCAAATCGGAATTGCATTCCGTCGATTTTTTCTGAATGCGGCCTTAGGCAGCTGCCTATCGTCTTTTGGCTGATTTTTATATTGCCCATATCTCATTTGTTACTTATCTATTTGGAGTGATACTTTTTCATTTTGAACCCTTATACAATGGGTAAGAATAGGGCATAGTCAAAATCGGAATTGCTTTCTGTCATTTTTTTTTTCGAATTTCGGCCATAGGCAGCTGCCTATCTACTTTTGGCTGATTTCTATTTTTCCCATATCCCATTTGTTACATATCTATTTGGAGTGATGCTTTTTAATTTGTATCCCTTATACAATGGGTAACCATAGGGCAGAGACGAAATCGGAATTGCTTTCCGTCAATTTTTTCTGATTTCGGCCCTAGGCGGCTGCCTATTGACTTTTGGCTGATTTTTATTTTGCCCATATCTCATTCGTTACTTATCTATTTGGAGTGATACTTTTTCATTTTGAACCCTTATACAATGGGTAAGAATAGGGCATAGTCAAAATCGGAATTGCTTTCTGTCGCTTTTTTTTCCTGATTTCGGCCCTAGGCACCTGCCTATCTACTTTTGGCTGATTTCTATTTTTCCCATATCCCATTTGTTACATATCTATTTGGAGTGATGCTTTTTAATTTGTATCCCTTATACAATGGTTAACCATAGGGCAAAGACGAAATCTGAATTGCTTTCCGTCAATTTTTTTCTGATTTCGGCCATAGGCGGCTGCCTATTGACTTTTGGCTGATTTTTATTTTGCCCATATCTCATTCATTACTTATCTATTTCGAGTGATGCTTTTTCATTTTGAACCCTTATTCAATGGGTAAGAAAAGGGCACAGTCAAAATCGGAATTGCTTTTCGTCGATTTTTTCTTATTCCGGCCTAACGCGGCTGCTTATCGACTTTTGGCTGATTTTTAGTTTACCCATATCTCATTCGTTACTTATCTATTTGGAGTGATTATTTTTTATTTGGAGTCCTTATACAACGGGAAACAATATGGCACAGTCAAATCGGAATTGCATTCCGTCGATTTTTTCTGAATGCGGCCTTAGGCAGCTGCCTATCGTCTTTTGGCTGATTTTTATATTGCCCATATCTCATTCGTTACTTATCTATTTGGAGTGATACTTTTTCATTTTGAACCCTTATACAATGGGTAAGAATAGGGCATAGTCAAAATCGGAATTGCTTTCTGTCGCTTTTTTTTCCTGATTTCGGCCCTAGGCAGCTGCCTATCTACTTTTTGGCTCATATCTATTTGGAGTGATGCTTTTTAATTTGTATCCCTTATACAATGGGTAACCATAGGGCAGAGACGAAATCGGAATTGCTTTCCGTCAATTTTTTCTGATTTCGGCCCTAGGCGGCTCCCTATTGACTTTTGGCTGATTTTTATTTTGCCCATATTTCATTCGTTACTTATCTATTTGGAGTGATGCTTTTTCATTTTGAAACCTTATACAATCAGAAACAATAGGGCACAGTCAAATCGGAATTGCATTCTGTCGATTTTTTCTGAATTCGGCCCTAGGCAGCTGCCGATCGACTTTTGGCTGATTTTTATTTTGCCCATATCTCATTCGTTACTTATGCATTTGGTGTGATACTTTTTGATTTTGTACCCTTATTCAATGGGTAAGACAAGGGCACAGTCAAAATCGAAATAGCTTTCCGTCGATTTTTTCTGATTTCGGCCCTAGGCAGCTGCCTATCTACTTTATGGCTGATTTTTATTTTGCCCATATCCCATTTGCTACATATCTATTTGGAGTGATGCTTTTTAATTTGTATCCCTTATGCAATGGGTAACCATAGGGCAGAGTCGAAATCGGAATTGATTTCCGTCAATTTTTTCTGATATCGGCCCTAGACGGCTGCCTATCGACTTTTGGCTGATTTTTATTTTTCCCATATCTCATTCGTTACTTATCTATTTGGAATGATGATTTTTCATTCTGAACCTTTATACAATGGGTAACAATAGGGTACAGTCAAAATTGGAATTGCTTTCCATCGAATTTTTTCTAATTTAGGCTCTGGCAGCTGCCTATCGACTTATGGCTTATTTTTATGTTGTTCATATCTCATTCGTTACTTATCTATTTGGAGTGATGCTTTTTCATTTTGAACCCTTACACAATGGGTAAGAAAAGGGCACAGTCAAAATTGGAATTGCATTCTATCGATTTTTTCTGAATTCGGCCATAGGCAGCTGCCGATCGACTTTTGGTTGATTTTGATTTTGCCCATATTTCATTCGTTACTTATCTATTTTAAATGATGCTTTTTGATTTTGAACCTTATACAATGGGTAAGAAAAGGGCACAGTCAAAATCAGAATTGCTTTCCGTCGATTTTTTCTAATTTCGGCGCTAGGCAGCTGCCTATCGACTTTTGGCTGATTTTTATTTTGCCGATATCTCATTCGTTACTTATACATTTGGTGTGATAATTTTTGATTTTGAACCCTTATTCAATGGGTAAGAAAAGAGCTCAGTCAAAATCGAAATAGCTTTCCGTCAATTTTTTCTAATTTCGGCCCTAGGCAGCTGTCTATCTACTTTTTGGCTGATTTTTATTTTGACCATATCCCATTTGTTACATTAATATTTGGAATGATGCTTTTTAATTTGTATCTCTTATGCAATGGGTAACCATAGGGCAGAGTCGAAATCGGAATTGATTTCCGTCAATGTTTTCTGATATCGGCCCTAGGCGGCTGCCTATCGACTTTTGGCTGATTTTTATTTTTCCCATATTTCATTCATTACTTATCTATTTTAAGTGATGCTTTTTGATTTTGAACCTTATACAATGGGTTAGAAAAGGGCACAGTCAAAATCAGAATTGCTTTCCGTCGATTTTTTTTCTGATTTCGGCCATAGGTAGCTGGCTTTCTACGTTTGGCTGATTTTTATTTTGCCCATATCTCATTCGTTACTTATACATTTGGTGTGATACTTTTTGATTTTGAATCCTTATTGAATGGGTAAGAAAAGGGCATAGTCAAAATTGAAATAGCTTTCCGTCGATTTTTTCTGATTTCGGCCCTAGGCAGCTGCCTATCTACTTTTTGGCTGATTTTGAATTTGCCCATATCCCATTTGTTACATATCTATTTGGAGTGATGCTTTTTAATTTGTATCCCTTATGCAATGGGTAACCATAGGGCAGAGTCGAAATCGGAATTGCTTTCCATCGAAGTTTTTCTAATTTAGGCCCTGGCAGCTGCCTATCGACTTGTGGCTTATTTTTATGTTGTTCATATCTCATTCGTTACTTATCTATTTGGAGTAATGCTTTTTCATTTTGAACCCTTACACAATGGGCAAGAAAAGGGCACAGTCAAAATTAGAATTGCTTTCCGTCGATTTTTTTTCTGATTTCGGCCATAGTCAGCTGTCTTCCCACTTTTGGCTGATTTTTATTTTGCCCATATCTCATTCGTTACTTATACATTTGGTGTGATACTTTTTGATTTTGAACCCTTATTCAAAGGGTAAGAAAAGGGCATAGTCAAAATCGAAATAGCTTTTCGTCGATTTTTTCTGATTTCAGCCCTAGGCAGCTGCCTATCTACTTTTTGGCTGATTTTTATTTTGCCCATATCCCATTTGTTACATATCTATTTGGAGTGATGCTTTTTAATTTGTATCCCTTATGCAATGGGTAACCATAGGGCAGAGTCGAAATCGGAATTGATTTCCGTTAATTTTTTCTGATATCTGCCCTAGGCGGCTGCCTATCGACTTTTGGCTGATTTTTATTTTTCCCATATCTCATTCGTTACTTATCTAATTGGAGTGATGATTTTTCATTCTGAACCTTTATACAATGGGTAACAATAGGGTACAGTCGAAATCGGAATTGCTTTCCATCGAATTTTTTCTAATTTAGGCCCTGGCAGCTGCCTATCGACTTATGGTTTATTTTTATGTTGTTCATATCTCATTCGTTAAATATTTATTTGGAGTGATGCTTTTTCATTTTGAACCCTTACACAATGGGTAAGAAAAGGGCACAGTCAAAATCAGAATTGCTTTCCGTCGATTTATTCTGATTTCGGCGCTAGGCAGCTGCCTATCGACTTTTGGCTGATTTTTATTTTTCCCATATCTCATTTGTTACTTATCTATTTGGAGTGATGATTTTTCATTCTGAACCTTTATACAATGGGTAACAATAGGGTACAATCGAAATCGGAATTGCTTTCCATCGAATTTTTTCTAATTTAGGCCCTGGCAGCTGCCTATCGACTTATGGTTTATTTTTATGTTGTTCATATCTCATTCGTTACTTATCTATTTGGAGTAATGCTTTTTCATTTTGAACTCTTACACAATGGGCAAGAAAAGGGCACAGTCAAAATTAGAATTGCTTTCCGTCGATTTTTTTTCTGATTTCGGCCATAGTCAGCTGTCTTTCTACTTTTGGCTGATTTTTATTTTACCCATATCTCATTCGTTACTTATACATTTGGTGTGATACTTTTTGATTTTGAACCCTTATTCAATGGGTAAGAAAAGGGCATAGTCAAAATCGAAATAGCTTTTCGTCGATTTTTTCTGATTTCGGCCCTAGGCAGCTGCCTATCTACTTTTTGGCTAATTTAGGCCCTGGCAGCTAGCTGCCTATCGACTTATGGCTTATTTTTACGTTGTTCATATCTCATTCGTTACTTATCTATTTGGAGTGATTGCTTTTTCATTTTGAACCCTTGCACAATGGGTAAGAAAAGGGCACAGTCAAAATCAGAATTGCTTTCCGTCGATTTTTTTTGATTTCGGCTCTAGGCAGCTGCCTATCGACTTTTGGCTGATTTTTATTTTGTCCATATCTCATTCGTTACTTATCTATTTGGAGTGATGCTTTTTAATTTTGAACCTTATACAATGGGTAAGAAAAGGGCACAGTCAAAATCAGAATTGCTTTCCGTCAATTTTTTTTCTGATTTCGGCCATAGTTAGCTGTCTTTCTACTTTTGGCTGATTTTTATTTTGCCCATATCTCATTCGTTACTTATCTATTTGGAGTGATACTTTTTCATTTTGAACCCTTATACAATGGGTAAGAATAGGGCATAGTGAAAATCGGAATTGCTTTCTGTCGTTTTTTTTTTTTCTGATTTCGGCCCTAGGCAGCTGCCTATCTACTTTTTGGCTGATTTCTATTTTGCCCATATCCCATTTGTTACATATCTATTTGGAGTGATGATTTTTAATTTGTATCCCTTATGCAATGGGTAACCATAGGGCAGAGTCGAAATCGGAATTGATTTCCGTCAATTTTTTCTGATATCGGCCCTAGGCGGTTGCCTATCGACTTTTGGCTGATTTTCATTTTTCCCATATCTCATTCGTTACTTATCTATTTGGAGTGATGATTTTTCATTCTGAACCTTTATACAATGGGTAACAATAGGGTACAGTCGAAATCGGAATTGCTTTCCATCGAATTTTTTCTAATTTAGGCCCTGGCAGCTGCCTATCGACTTCTAGTTTATTTTTATGTTGTTCATATCTCATTCGTTACTTATCTATTTGGAGTGATGCTTTTTCATTTTGAACCCTTACACAATGGGTAAGAAAAGGGCACAGTCAAAATCAGAATTGCTTTCCGTCGATTTTTTCTGATTTCGGCGCTAGGCAGCTGTCTATCAACTTTTAGCTGATTTTTATTTTGCCCATATCTCATTCGTTACTTATCTATTTGGAGTGATGCCTTTTCATTTTGAACCCTTACACAATGGGTAAGAAAAGGGCACAGTCAAAATCGGAATTGCTTTTCGTCGATTTTTTCTTATTTCGGCCTAAGGCGGCTGCTTATCGACTTTTGGCTGATTTTTAGTTTACCCATATCTCATTCGTTACTTATAAATTTGGTGTGATAATTTTTGATTTTGAACCCTTATTCAATGGGTAAGAAAAGAGCACAATCAAAATCGAAATAGCTTTCCGTCGATTTTTTCTGATTTCGGCCCTAGGCAGCTGCCTATCTACTTTTTGGCTGATTTTTATTTTGCCCATATCCCATTTGTTACATTAATATTTGGAGTGATGCTTTTTAATTTGTATCCCTTATGCAATGGGTAACCATAGGGCAGAGTCAAAATCGGAATTGATTTCCGTCAATTTTTTCTAATATCGGCCATAGGCGGCTGCCTATCGACTTTTGGCTGATTTTTATTTTTCCCATATCTCATTCGTTACTTATCTATTTGGAGTGATGATTTTTCATTCTGAACCTTTATACAATGGGTAACAATAGGGTACAGTCGAAATCGGAATTGCTTTCCATCGAATTTTTTCTAATTTAGGCCCTGGCAGCTGCCTATCGACTTATGGTTTATTTTTATGTTGTTCATATCTCATTCGTTACTTATCTATTTGGAGTGATGCTTTTTCATTTTGAACCCTTACACAATGGGTAAGAAAAGGGCACAGTCAAAATCAGAATTGCTTTCCATCGATTTTTTCTGATTTCGGCGCTAGGCAGCTGCCTATCGACTTTTGGCTGATTTTTATTTTGCCCATATCTCATTCGTTACTTATCTATTTGGAGTGATGCTTTTTCATTTTGAACCCTTACACAATGGGTAAGAAAAGGGCACAGTCAAAATCGGAATTGCTTTTCGTCGATTTTTTCTTATTTCGGCCTAAGGCGGCTGCTTATCGACTTTTGGCTGATTTTTAGTTTACCCTTATCTCATTCGTTACTTATCTATTTGGAGTGATTCTTTTTTATTTGGATTCTTTATACAACGGGAAACAATAGGGCACAGTCATATCGGAATTGCATGCCGTCGATTTTTTCTAAATGCGGCCTTAGGCAGCTGCTTATCGACTTTTGGCTGATTTTTATATTGCCCATATCTCATTCGTTACTTATCTATTTGGAGTGATGATTTTTCATTTTGAACCCTTATACAATGGGTAAGAATAGGGCGTAGTAAAAATCAGAATTGTTTGCTATCGTTTTTTTTTTTTTTTTTTTTCTGATTTCGGCCCTAGGCAGCCGCCTATCGACTGTTGGCTAATTTTTATTTTGCCCATATCTCATTCGTTACTTATCTATTTGGAGTGATGCTTTTTCATTTTGAACCCTTATACATGAGAAACAATAGGGCACAGTCAAATCGAATTGCATTCTGTCGATTTTTTCTGAATTCGGCCGTAGGCAGCTGCCTATCGACTTCTGGCTGTTTTCATTTTGCCCATATCTCATTCGTTACTTATCTATTTGAAGTGATGCTTTTGGATTTTGAACCTTATATAATGGGTATGAAAAGGGCACAGTCAAAATCAGAATTGGTTTTCGTCGATTTTTTTTCTGATTTCGGCCATAGGCAGCTGCTTATCTACTTTTGGCTGATTTCTATTTTTCCCATATCTCATTTGGTACATATCTATTTGGAGTGATGCTTTTTCATTTGTATCCCTTAGACAATGGGTAACCATAGGGCAGAGTCGAAATCGGAATTGATTTCCGTTAATTTTTTCTGATTTCGGCCCTAGGCGGCTGCCTATTGACTTTTGGCTGATTTTTATTTTGTCCATATCTCATTCATTACTTATCTATTTGGAGTGATGCTTTTTCATTTTGAACCCTTATACAATCGGAAACAATAGGGCACAGTCAAATCGGAATTGCATTCTGTCGATATTTTCTGATTTCAGCCCTAGGCGGCTGCATATCGACTGTTGGCTGATTTTTATTTTGTCCATATCTCATTCGTTACTTATCTAAATGGAGTGATGCTTTTTCATTTTGATCCCTTATACAATGGGAAACAATAGGGTACAGTTAAATCGGAATTGTATTCTGTCGATTTTTTCTGAATTCGGCCCTAAGCAGCTGCTTATCGACTTTTGGCTGATTTTTACTTGGCCCATATTTCATTCGTTACTTATCTATTTTAAGTGATGCTTTTTGATTTTGAACCTTATACAATGGGTAAGAAAAGGGCACAGTCAAAATCAGAATTGCTTTCCGTCGATTTTTTTTTCTGATTTCGGCCATAGGCAGCTGTCTTTCTACTTTTGGCTGATTTTTATTTTGCTCATATGTCATTCGTTCCTTATACATTTGGTGTGATGCTTTTTAATCTTGAACCCTTATACAATGGGAAACAATAGGGTACAGTCAAATCGGAATTGCATTCCGTCAATTTTTTTTAAATTCGGCCCTAGGCTGCCTATCTACTTTTTGGCTGATTTCTATTTTTCCCATATCCCATTTGTTACATATCTATTTGGAGTGATGCTTTCTAATTTGTATCCTTTATATAATGGGTAACCATAGGGCAGAGTCGAAATCAGAATTGCTTTCTGTCAATTTCTTTTGATTTCGGCCCTAGGCAGCTGCTTATCGACTTTTGGCTGATTTTTATTTTGCCCATATCTCATTCGTTACTTATCTATTTGGAGTGCTGCTTTTTCATTTTGAACCCTTACACAACGGGTACGAAAAGGGCACAGTCATAATCGGAATTGCTTTTCGTCGATTTTTTCTTATTTCGGCCCAAGGCGGCTGCCTAACGACTTATGGCTTATTTTTATGTTGTTCATATCTCATTCGTTACTTATCTATTTGGAGTGATGCTTTTTCATTTTGAACCCTTACACAATGGGTAAGAAAAGGACACAGTCAAAATCAGAATTGCTTTCCATCGATTTTTTCTGATTTCGGCCCTAGGCAGCTGCCTATCGACTTTTTGCTGATTTTTATTTTGCCCATATCTCATTCGTTACTTATCTATTTCGAGTGATGCTTTTTCATTTTGAACCCTTACACAATGGGTAAGAAAAGGGCACAGTCAAAATCGGAATTGCTTTTCGTCGATTTTTTCTTATTTCGGCCTAAGGCGGTTGCCTATCGACTTTTGGCTGATTTTTAGTTTACCCTTATCTCATTCGTTACTTATCTATTTGGAGTGATGCTTTTTCATTTTGAACCCTTATACAATGGGTTACAATAGGGTACAGTCGAAATCGGAATTGGTTTCCATCGAATTTTTTCTAATTTAAGCCCTGGGCAGCTGTCTATCGACTTATGTCTTATTTTTATGTTGTCCATATTCTATTCGTTGCATATCTATTTTGAGTGATGCTTTTTCATTTTGAACCCTTACACAATGGGTAAGAAAAGGGCACAGTCAAAATCGGAATTGCTTTTCATCGATTTTTTCTTATTTCGGCCTAAGGCGGTGCCTATCGACTTTTGGCTGATTTTTATTTTGCCAATATCACATTCGTTACTTATCTATTTGGAGTGATGCTTTTTCATTTTGAAAACTTATACAAATGGGTAAGAAAAGGGCAAAGTCGAAATTGGAATTGTTTTCTGTCGATTTTTTTTTTTATTTCGGCCCTAGGCAACTATGCCTATCTACTTTTGGCTGATTTTTATTTTTCACATATCATATTTGTTACTTATATATTTGGAATGGTGCCTTTTAATTTGTATCCCTTATAAAATGGATAACAATAGGGCACAGTTGAAATCGGAATTGCTATGCGTCGATTTTTTCTATTTTCGGCTCTAGGCAGCTGCCTCTCGACTTTTAGCTGATTTTTATTTTGACCATATCTCATTTGTTACTTATCTATTTGGTGTGATACTTTTTGATTTTGAACCCTTATACAATGGGTAAAAATAGGGCATAGTCAAAATCAGAATTGCTTTCCGTCGATTTTTTCTGATTTCGGTCCTAGGCAGCTGCCTATCTACTTTTGGCTGATTTTTATTTTGCCCATATCCCATTTGTTACATATCTATTTGGAGTGATGCCTTTTAATTTGTATCCCTTATAAAATGGGTAACCATAGGGCAGAGTTGAAATCGAAATTGCTTTCCGTCAATTTTTTAACATTTCGGCCCTAGGCGGGCTGCTTATCGACTTTTGGCTGATTTTTATTTTACCCATACCTCATTCGTTACTTATATATTTGGAGTGATGCCTTTTCATTTTGAACCCTTATACAATAATGGGTAACAATAGGGCACAGTCGAAATCGGAATTAAATTCCGTCAATTTTTTTGATTTCGGCCCTAGGCAGCTCTGTCTATCTACTTTTGGCTGATTTTTATTTTTACATATCTCATTTGTTAATTATCTATTTGGAGTCATGATTTTTTAATTGTATCCCTTATACAATGGGTAACCATGAGGCAGAGTTGAAATCGAAATTGCTTTCCGTCGATTTATTATGATTTCGGCCCTAGGCAGCTGCCTATCATTTTTTGGGTGATTTTTATTTGGAGTGATGCTTTTTAATCTTGAACCCTTATACAATGGGAAACAATAGGGTACAGTCAAATCAGAATTGCATTCCGTCGATTTTTTTTTAATTCGGCCCTATGCTGCTGCCTATCTACTTTTGTCTGATTTCTATTTTTGCCATTTCCCATTTGTTACATATCTATTTGGAGTGATGCTTTTTAATTTGTATCCCTTATGAAATGGGTAACCATAGGGCAGAGTCAAAATCAGAATTGCTTTCCGTCAATTTTTTCTGATTTCGGCCCTAGGCAGCCTATCGACTTTTGGCTGATTTTTATTTTTCCCATATCTCATTCGTTACTTATCTATTTGGAGTGATGATTTTTCATTCTGAACCCTTATATAATGGGAAACAATAGGGTACAGTCAAAATCGGAATTGCTTTCCATCGAATTTTTTCTAATTTAGGCCCTGGCAACTGCCTATCGACTTATGGCTTATTTATGTTGTTCATATCTCATTCGTTACTTATCTATTTGGAGTGATGCTTTTTCATTTTGAACCCTTACACAATGGGTAAGAAAAGGGCACAGTCAAAATCAGAATTGCTTTCCGTCGATTTTTTCTGATTTCGGCCCTAGGCAGCCTATCTACTTTTTGGCTGATTTTTATTTTGCCCATATCCCATTTGTTACATATCTATTTGGACTGATGCCTTTTAATTTGTATCCCTTATACAATGGGTAACAATAGGGCAGCGTCAAAATCGGAATTGCTTTCCGTCAATTTTTTCTGATTTCGGCCCTAGGTGGCTGCCTATTGACTTTTTGCTGATTTTTATTTTGCCCATATCTCATTCGTTACTTATCAATTTGGAGTGATGCTTTTTCATCTTGAACCCTTATACAATGGGAAACAATAGGGCACAGTCAAATCGGAATTGCATTCTGTCGATTTTTTCTGAATTCGGCCCTAGGCAGCTGCCGATCGACTTTTGGCTGATTTTTATTTTGCCCATATTTCATTCGTTACTTATCTATTTTAAGTGATGCTTTTTGATTTTGAACCTTATACAATGGGAAAGAAAAGGGCACAGTCAAAATCAGAATTGCTTTTCGTCGATTGTTTTTCTGATTTCGGCCATAGGCAGCTTTCTTTCTACTTTTGGCTGATTTTTATTTTGCCCATATCTCATTCGTTACTTATACATTTGGTATGATACTTTTTGATTTTGAACCCTTATACAATGGGTAAGAAAAGGGCACAGTCAAAATCGAAATAGCTTTCCGTCGATTTTTTCTGATTTCGGCCCTAGGCAGCCTATCTACTTTTTGGCTGATTTTTATTTTGCCCATATCCCATTTGTTACATATCTATTTGGAGTGATGCTTTTTACTTTGTATCCCTTATGCAATGGGTAACCATAGGGCAGAGTCGAAATCGGAATTGATTTCCGTCAATTTTTTCTGATATCTGCCCTAGGCAGCTGCCTATCGACTTTTGGCTGATTTTTATTTTTCCCATATCTCATTCGTTTCTTATCTATTTGGAGTGATGATTTTTCATTCTGAACCTTTATACAATGGGTAACAATAGGGTACAGTCGAAATCGGAATTGCTTTCCATCGAATTTTTTCTAATTTAGGCCCTGGCAGCTGCCTATCGACTTATGGCTTATTTTTATGTTGTTCATATCTCATTCGTTACTTATCTATTTGGAGTGATGCTTTTTCATTTTGAACCCTTACACAATGGGTAAGAACAGGGCGCAGTCAAAATCAGAATTGCTTTCCGTTGATTTTTTCTGATTTCGGCCCTAGGCAGCCTATCTACTTTTTGGCTGATTTTTATTTTGCCCATATCCCATTTGTTACATATCTATTTGGAGTGATGCCTTTTAATTTGTATCCCTTATACAATGGGTAACCATAGGGCAGCGTCAAAATCGGAATTGCTTTCCGTCAATTTTTTCTGATTTCGGCCCTAGGTGGCTGCCTATTGATTTTTTGCTGATTTTTATTTTGCCCATATCTCATTCGTTACTTATCAATTTGGAGTGATGCTTTTTCATCTTGAACCCTTATACAATGGGAAACAATAGGGCACAGTCAAATCGGAATTGCATTCTGCCGATTTTTTCTGAATTCGGCCCTAGGCAGCTGCCGATCGACTTTTGGCTGATTTTTATTTTGCCCATATTTCATTCGTTACTTATCTATTTTAAGTGATGCTTTTTGATTTTGAACCTTATACAATGGGAAAGAAAAGGGCACAGTCAAAATCAGAATTGCTTTCCGTCGATTGTTTTTCTGATTTCGGCCATAGGCAGCTTTCTTTCTACTTTTGGCTGATTTTTATTTTACCCATATCTCATTCGTTACTTATACATTTGGTGTGATACTTTTTGATTTTGAACCCTTATACAATGGGTAAGAAAAGGGCACAGTCAAAATCGAAATAGCTTTCCGTCGATTTTTTCTGATTTCGGCCCTAGGCAGCCAATCTACTTTTTGGCTGATTTTTATTTTGCCCATATCCCATTTGTTACATATCTATTTGGAGTGATGCTTTTTACTTTGTATCCCTTATGCAATGGGTAACCATAGGGCAGAGTCGAAATCGGAATTGATTTCCGTCAATTTTTTCTGATATCTGCCCTAGGCGGCTGCCTATCGACTTTTGGCTGATTTTTATTTTTCCCATATCTCATTCGTTTCTTATCTATTTGGAGTGATGATTTTTCATTCTGAACCTTTATACAATGGGTAACAATAGGGTACAGTCGAAATCGGAATTGCTTTCCATCGAATTTTTTCTAATTTAGGCCCTGGCAGCTGCCTATCGACTTATGGCTTATTTTTATGTTGTTCATATCTCATTCGTTACTTATCTATTTGGAGTGATGCTTTTTCATTTTGAACCCTTACACAATGGGTAAGAACAGGGCGCAGTCAAAATCAGAATTGCTTTCCGTTGATTTTTTCTGATTTCGGCCCTAGGCAGCCTATCTACTTTTTGGCTGATTTTTATTTTGCCCATATCCCATTTGTTACATATCTATTTGGAGTGATGCCTTTTAATTTGTATCCCTTATACAATGGGTAACCATAGGGCAGCGTCAAAATCGGAATTGCTTTCCGTCAATTTTTTCTGATTTCGGCCCTAGGTGGCTGCCTATTGATTTTTTGCTGATTTTTATTTTGCCCATATCTCATTCGTTACTTATCAATTTGGAGTGATGCTTTTTCATCTTGAACCCTTATACAATGGGAAACAATAGGGCACAGTCAAATCGGAATTGCATTCTGCCGATTTTTTCTGAATTCGGCCCTAGGCAGCTGCCGATCGACTTTTGGCTGATTTTTATTTTGCCCATATTTCATTCGTTACTTATCTATTTTAAGTGATGCTTTTTGATTTTGAACCTTATACAATGGGAAAGAAAAGGGCACAGTCAAAATCAGAATTGCTTTCCGTCGATTGTTTTTCTGATTTCGGCCATAGGCAGCTTTCTTTCTACTTTTGGCTGATTTTTATTTTACCCATATCTCATTCGTTACTTATACATTTGGTGTGATACTTTTTGATTTTGAACCCTTATACAATGGGTAAGAAAAGGGCACAGTCAAAATCGAAATAGCTTTCCGTCGATTTTTTCTGATTTCGGCCCTAGGCAGCCAATCTACTTTTTGGCTGATTTTTATTTTGCCCATATCCCATTTGTTACATATCTATTTGGAGTGATGCTTTTTACTTTGTATCCCTTATGCAATGGGTAACCATAGGGCAGAGTCGAAATCGGAATTGATTTCCGTCAATTTTTTCTGATATCTGCCCTAGGCGGCTGCCTATCGACTTTTGGCTGATTTTTATTTTTCCCATATCTCATTCGTTTCTTATCTATTTGGAGTGATGATTTTTCATTCTGAACCTTTATACAATGGGTAACAATAGGGTACAGTCGAAATCGGAATTGCTTTCCATCGAATTTTTTCTAATTTAGGCCCTGGCAGCTGCCTATCGACTTATGGCTTATTTTTATGTTGTTCATATCTCATTCGTTACTTATCTATTTGGAGTGATGCTTTTTCATTTTGAACCCTTACACAATGGGTAAGAACAGGGCGCAGTCAAAATCAGAATTGCTTTCCGTTGATTTTTTCTGATTTCGGCCCTAGGCAGCCTATCTACTTTTTGGCTGATTTTTATTTTGCCCATATCCCATTTGTTACATATCTATTTGGAGTGATGCCTTTTAATTTGTATCCCTTATACAATGGGTAACCATAGGGCAGCGTCAAAATCGGAATTGCTTTCCGTCAATTTTTTCTGATTTCGGCCCTAGGTGGCTGCCTATTGATTTTTTGCTGATTTTTATTTTGCCCATATCTCATTCGTTACTTATCAATTTGGAGTGATGCTTTTTCATCTTGAACCCTTATACAATGGGAAACAATAGGGCACAGTCAAATCGGAATTGCATTCTGCCGATTTTTTCTGAATTCGGCCCTAGGCAGCTGCCGATCGACTTTTGGCTGATTTTTATTTTGCCCATATTTCATTCGTTACTTATCTATTTTAAGTGATGCTTTTTGATTTTGAACCTTATACAATGGGAAAGAAAAGGGCACAGTCAAAATCAGAATTGCTTTCCGTCGATTGTTTTTCTGATTTCGGCCATAGGCAGCTTTCTTTCTACTTTTGGCTGATTTTTATTTTGCCCATATCTCATTCGTTACTTATACATTTGGTGTGATACTTTTTGATTTTGAACCCTTATACAATGGGTAAGAAAAGGGCACAGTCAAAATCGAAATAGCTTTCCGTCGATTTTTTCTGATTTCGGCCCTAGGCAGCCTATCTACTTTTTGGCTGATTTTTATTTTGCCCATATCCCATTTGTTACATATCTATTTGGAGTGATGCTTTTTACTTTGTATCCCTTATGCAATGGGTAACCATAGGGCAGAGTCGAAATCGGAATTGATTTCCGTCAATTTTTTCTGATATCTGCCCTAGGCGGCTGCCTATCGACTTTTGGCTGATTTTTATTTTTCCCATATCTCATTCGTTTCTTATCTATTTGGAGTGATGATTTTTCATTCTGAACCTTTATACAATGGGTAACAATAGGGTACAGTCGAAATCGGAATTGCTTTCCATCGAATTTTTTCTAATTTAGGCCCTGGCAGCTGCCTATCGACTTATGGCTTATTTTTATGTTGTTCATATCTCATTCGTTACTTATCTATTTGGAGTGATGCTTTTTCATTTTGAACCCTTACACAATGGGTAAGAACAGGGCGCAGTCAAAATCAGAATTGCTTTCCGTCGATTTTTTCTGATTTCGGCCCTAGGCAGCCTATCTACTTTTTGGCTGATTTTTATTTTGCCCATATCCCATTTGTTACATATCTATTTGGAGTGATGCCTTTTAATTTGTATCCCTTATACAATGGGTAACCATAGGGCAGCGTCAAAATCGGAATTGCTTTCCGTCAATTTTTTCTGATTTCGGCCCTAGGTGGCTGCCTATTGACTTTTTGCTGATTTTTATTTTGCCCATATCTCATTCGTTACTTATCAATTTGGAGTGATGCTTTTTCATCTTGAACCCTTATACAATGGGAAACAATAGGGCACAGTCAAATCGGAATTGCATTCTGTCGATTTTTTCTGAATTCGGCCCTAGGCCGCTGCCGATCGACTTTTGGCTGATTTTTATTTTGCCCATATTTCATTCGTTACTTATCTATTTTAAGTGATGCTTTTTGATTTTGAACCTTATACAATGGGAAAGAAAAGGGCACAGTCAAAATCAGAATTGCTTTCCGTCGATTGTTTTTCTGATTTCGGCCATAGGCAGCTTTCTTTCTACTTTTGGCTGATTTTTATTTTGCCCATATCTCATTCGTTACTTATACATTTGGTGTGATACTTTTTGATTTTGAACCCTTATACAATGGGTAAGAAAAGGGCACAGTCAAAATCGAAATAGCTTTCCGTCGATTTTTTCTGATTTCGGCCCTAGGCAGCCTATCTACTTTTTGGCTGATTTTTATTTTGCCCATATCCCATTTGTTACATATCTATTTGGAGTGATGCTTTTTACTTTGTATCCCTTATGCAATGGGTAACCATAGGGCAGAGTCGAAATCGGAATTGATTTCCGTCAATTTTTTCTGATATCTGCCCTAGGCGGTTGCCTATCGACTTTTGGCTAATTTTTATTTTTCCCATATCTCATTCGTTTCTTATCTATTTGGAGTGATGATTTTTCATTCTGAACCTTTATACAATGGGTAACAATAGGGTACAGTCGAAATCGGAATTGCTTTCCATCGAATTTTTTCTAATTTAGGCCCTGGCAGCTGCCTATCGACTTATGGCTTATTTTTATGTTATTCATATCTCATTCGTTACTTATCTATTTGGAGTGATGCTTTTTCATTTTGAACCCTTACACAATGGGTAAAAACAGGGCGCAGTCAAAATCAGAATTGCTTTCCGTCGATTTTTTCTGATTTCGGCCCTAGGCAGCCTATCTACTTTTTGGCTGATTTTTATTTTGCCCATATCCCATTTGTTACATATCTATTTGGAGTGATGCCTTTTAATTTGTATCCCTTATACAATGGGTAACAATAGGGCAGCGTCAAAATCGGAATTGCTTTCTGTCAATTTTTTCTGATTTCGGCCCTAGGTGGCTGCCTATTGACTTTTTGCTGATTTTTATTTTGCCCATATCTCATTCGTTACTTATCAATTTGGAATGATGCTTTTTCATCTTGAACCCTTATACAATGGGAAACAATAGGGCACAGTCAAATCGGAATTGCATTCTGTCGATTTTTTCTGAATTCGGCCCTAGGCAGCTGCCGATCGACTTTTGGCTGATTTTTATTTTGCCCATATTTCATTCGTTACTTATCTATTTTAAGTGATGCTTTTTGATTTTGAACCTTATACAATGGGTAAGAAAAGGGCACAGTCAAAATCAGAATTGCTTTCCGTCGATTTTTTTTCTGATTTCGGCCATAGGCAGCTGTCTTTCTACTTTTGGTTGATTTTTATTTTGCCCATATCTCATTCGTTACTTATACATTTGGTGTGATACTTTTTGATTTTCAACCCTTATACAATGGGTAAGAAAAGGGCACAGTCAAAATCGAAATAGCTTTCCGTCGATTTTTTCTGATTTCGGCCCTAGGTAGCTGCCTATCTACTTTTTGGCTGATTTTTATTTTGTCCATATCCCATTTGTTACATATCTATTTGGAGTGATGCTTTTTAATTTGTATCCCTTATGCAATGGGTAACCATAGGGCAGAGTCGAAATCGGAATTGATTTCCGTCAATTTTTTCTGATATCTGCCCTAGGCGGCTGCCAATCGACTTTTGGCTGATTTTTATTTTTCCCATATCTCATTCGTTTCTTATCTATTTGGAGTGATGATTTTTCATTCTGAACCTTTATACAATGGGTAACAATAGGGTACAGTCGAAATCGGAATTGCTTTCCATCGAATTTTTTCTAATTTAGGCCCTGGCAGCTGCCTATCGACTTATGGCTTATTTTTATGTTGTTCATATCTCATTCGTTACTTATCTATTTGGAGTGATGCTTTTTCATTTTGAACCCTTACACAATGGGTAAGAAAAGGGCGCAGTCAAAATCAGAATTGCTTTCCGTCGATTTTTTCTGATTTCGGCCCTAGGCAGCCTATCTACTTTTTGGCTGATTTTTATTTTGCCCATATCCCATTTGTTACATATCTGTTTGGAGTGATGCCTTTTAATTTGTATCCCTTATACAATGGGTAACCATAGGGCAGCGTCAAAATCGGAATTGCTTTCCGTCAATTTTTTCTGATTTCAGCCCTAGGTGGCTGCCAATTGACTTTTTGCTGATTTTTATTTTGCCCATATCTCATTCGTTACTTATCAATTTGGAGTGATGCTTTTTCATCTTGAACCCTTATACAATGGGAAACAATAGGGCACAGTCAAATCGGAATTGCATTCTGTCGATTTTTTCTGAATTCGGCCCTAGGCAGCTGCCGATCGACTTTTGGCTGATTTTTATTTTGCCCATATTTCATTCGTTACTTATCTATTTTAAGTGATGCTTTTTGATTTTGAACCTTATACAATGGGTAAGAAAAGGGCACAGTCAAAATCAGAATTGCTTTCCGTCGATTTTTTTTCTGATTTCGGCCATAGGCAGCTGTCTTTCTACTTTTGGTTGATTTTTATTTTGCCCATATCTCATTCGTTACTTATACATTTGGTGTGATACTTTTTGATTTTCAACCCTTATACAATGGGTAAGAAAAGGGCACAGTCAAAATCGAAATAGCTTTCCGTCGATTTTTTCTGATTTCGGCCCTAGGTAGCTGCCTATCTACTTTTTGGCTGATTTTTATTTTGTCCATATCCCATTTGTTACATATCTATTTGGAGTGATGCTTTTTAATTTGTATCCCTTATGCAATGGGTAACCATAGGGCAGAGTCGAAATCGGAATTGATTTCCGTCAATTTTTTCTGATATCTGCCCTAGGCGGCTGCCTATCGACTTTTGGCTGATTTTTATTTTTCCCATATCTCATTCGTTTCTTATCTATTTGGAGTGATGATTTTTCATTCTGAACCTTTATACAATGGGTAACAATAGGGTACAGTCGAAATCGGAATTGCTTTCCATCGAATTTTTTCTAATTTAGGCCCTGGCAGCTGCCTATCGACTTATGGCTTATTTTTATGTTGTTCATATCTCATTCGTTACTTATCTATTTGGAGTGATGCTTTTTCATTTTGAACCCTTACACAATGGGTAAGAAAAGGGCGCAGTCAAAATCAGAATTGCTTTCCGTCGATTTTTTCTGATTTCGGCCCTAGGCAGCCTATCTACTTTTTGGCTGATTTTTATTTTGCCCATATCCCATTTGTTACATATCTGTTTGGAGTGATGCCTTTTAATTTGTATCCCTTATACAATGGGTAACCATAGGGCAGCGTCAAAATCGGAATTGCTTTCCGTCAATTTTTTCTGATTTCAGCCCTAGGTGGCTGCCAATTGACTTTTTGCTGATTTTTATTTTGCCCATATCTCATTCGTTACTTATCAATTTGGAGTGATGCTTTTTCATCTTGAACCCTTATACAATGGGAAACAATAGGGCACAGTCAAATCGGAATTGCATTCTGTCAATTTTTTCTGAATTCGGCCCTAGGCAGCTGCCGATCGACTTTTGGCTGATTTTTATTTTGCCCATATTTCATTCGTTACTTATCTATTTTAAGTGATGCTTTTTGATTTTGAACCTTATACAATGGGTAAGAAAAGGGCACAGTCAAAATCAGAATTGCTTTCCGTCGATTTTTTTTCTGATTTCGGCCATAGGCAGCTGTCTTTCTACTTTTGGTTGATTTTTATTTTGCCCATATCTCATTCGTTACTTATACATTTGGTGTGATACTTTTTGATTTTCAACCCTTATACAATGGGTAAGAAAAGGGCACAGTCAAAATCGAAATAGCTTTCCGTCGATTTTTTCTGATTTCGGCCCTAGGTAGCTGCCTATCTACTTTTTGGCTGATTTTTATTTTGTCCATATCCCATTTGTTACATATCTATTTGGAGTGATGCTTTTTAATTTGTATCCCTTATGCAATGGGTAACCATAGGGCAGAGTCGAAATCGGAATTGATTTCCGTCAATTTTTTCTGATATCTGCCCTAGGCGGCTGCCTATCGACTTTTGGCTGATTTTTATTTTTCCCATATCTCATTCGTTTCTTATCTATTTGGAGTGATGATTTTTCATTCTGAACCTTTATACAATGGGTAACAATAGGGTACAGTCGAAATCGGAATTGCTTTCCATCGAATTTTTTCTAATTTAGGCCCTGGCAGCTGCCTATCGACTTATGGCTTATTTTTATGTTGTTCATATCTCATTCGTTACTTATCTATTTGGAGTGATGCTTTTTCATTTTGAACCCTTACACAATGGGTAAGAAAAGGGCGCAGTCAAAATCAGAATTGCTTTCCGTCGATTTTTTCTGATTTCGGCCCTAGGCAGCCTATCTACTTTTTGGCTGATTTTTATTTTGCCCATATCCCATTTGTTACATATCTGTTTGGAGTGATGCCTTTTAATTTGTATCCCTTATACAATGGGTAACCATAGGGCAGCGTCAAAATCGGAATTGCTTTCCGTCAATTTTTTCTGATTTCAGCCCTAGGTGGCTGCCAATTGACTTTTTGCTGATTTTTATTTTGCCCATATCTCATTCGTTACTTATCAATTTGGAGTGATGCTTTTTCATCTTGAACCCTTATACAATGGGAAACAATAGGGCACAGTCAAATCGGAATTGCATTCTGTCAATTTTTTCTGAATTCGGTCCTAGGCAGCTGCCGATCGACTTTTGGCTGATTTTTATTTTGCCCATATTTCATTCGTTACTTATCTATTTTAAGTGATGCTTTTTGATTTTGAACCTTATACAATGGGTAAGAAAAGGGCACAGTCAAAATCAGAATTGCTTTCCGTCGATTTTTTTTCTGATTTCGGTCATAGGCAGCTGTCTTTCTACTTTTGGTTGATTTTTATTTTGCCCATATCTCATTCGTTACTTATACATTTGGTGTGATACTTTTTGATTTTCAACCCTTATACAATGGGTAAGAAAAGGGCACAGTCAAAATCGAAATAGCTTTCCGTCGATTTTTTCTGATTTCGGCCCTAGGTAGCTGCCTATCTACTTTTTGGCTGATTTTTATTTTGTCCATATCCCATTTGTTACATATCTATTTGGAGTGATGCTTTTTAATTTGTATCC
The DNA here is from genome assembly GCA_001642375.2 of Mentha longifolia. Lineage (NCBI taxonomy): Eukaryota > Viridiplantae > Streptophyta > Magnoliopsida > Lamiales > Lamiaceae > Mentha > Mentha longifolia. The sequence continues at coordinate 45,206,648 of CM038112.1, read as the reverse complement.
CTTATGCAATGGGTAACCATAGGGCAGAGTCGAAATCGGAATTGATTTCCGTCAATTTTTTCTGATATTTGCCCTAGGCGGCTGCCTATCGACTTTTGGCTGATTTTTATTTTTCCCATATCTCATTCGTTTCTTATCTATTTGGAGTGATGATTTTTCATTCTGAACCTTTATACAATGGGTAACAATAGGGTACAGTCGAAATCGGAATTGCTTTCCATCGAATTTTTTCTAATTTAGGCCCTGGCAGCTGCCTATCGACTTATGGCTTATTTTTATGTTGTTCATATCTCATTCGTTACTTATCTATTTGGAGTGATGCTTTTTCATTTTGAACCCTTACACAATGGGTAAGAAAAGGGCGCAGTCAAAATCAGAATTGCTTTCCGTCGATTTTTTCTGATTTCGGCCCTAGGCAGCCTATCTACTTTTTGGCTGATTTTTATTTTGCCCATATCCCATTTGTTACATATCTGTTTGGAGTGATGCCTTTTAATTTGTATCCCTTATACAATGGGTAACCATAGGGCAGCGTCAAAATCGGAATTGCTTTCCGTCAATTTTTTCTGATTTCAGCCCTAGGTGGCTGCCAATTGACTTTTTGCTGATTTTTATTTTGCCCATATCTCATTCGTTACTTATCAATTTGGAGTGATGCTTTTTCATCTTGAACCCTTATACAATGGGAAACAATAGGGCACAGTCAAATCGGAATTGCATTCTGTCGATTTTTTCTGAATTCGGCCCTAGGCAGCTGCCGATCGACTTTTGGCTGATTTTTAGTTTGCCCATATTTCATTCGTTACTTATCTATTTTAAGTGATGCTTTTTGATTTTGAACCTTATACAATGGGTAAGAAAAGGGCACAGTCAAAATCAGAATTGCTTTCCGTCGATTTTTTTTTCTGATTTCGGCCATAGGTAGCAGTTTTTCTACTTTTGGCTGATTTTTATTTTGCCCATATCTCATTCGTTACTTATACATTTGGTGTGATACTTTTTTATTTTGAACCCTTATTCAATGGGTAAGAAAAGGGCACAGTCAAAATCGAAATAGCTTTCCGTTAATTTTTTCTGATTTCGGCCCTAGGCAGCTGCTTATCTACTTTTTGGTTGATTTTTATTTTGCCCATATCCCATTTGTTACTTATCTATTTGGAGTGATGATTTTTAATTTGTATCCCTTATGCAATGGGTAACCATAGGGCAGAGTCAAAATCGGAATTGATTTCCGTCAATTTTTTCTGATATCGGCCCTAGGCGGCTGCCTATCGACTTTTGGTTGATTTTTATTTTTCCCATATCTCATTCGTTACTTATCTATTTGGAGTGATGATTTTTCATTCTGAACCTTTATACAATGGGTAACAATAGGGTACAGTCGAAATCGGAATTGCTTTCCATCGAATTTTTTCTAATTTAGGCCCTGGCAGCTGCCTATCGACTTATGGCTTATTTTTATGTTGTTCATATCTCATTCGTTACTTATCTGTTTGGAGTGATGCTTTTTCATTTTGAACCCTTACACAATGGGTAAGAAAAGGGCACAGTTAAAATCAGAATTGCTTTCCGTCGATTTTTTCTGATTTCGGCCCTAGGCAGCTTCCTATCGATTTTTGGCTGATTTTTATTTTGCCCATATCTCATTCGTTACTTATCTATTTGGAGTGATGCTTTTTCATTTTGAACCCTTACACAATGGGTAAGAAAAGGGGACAGTCAAAATCGGAATTGCTTTTCGTCGATTTTTTCTTATTTCAGCCTAAGGCGGCTGCTTATCGACTTTTGGCTAATTTTTAGTTTACCCATATCTCATTCGTTACTTATCTATTTGGAGTGATTCTTTTTTATTTGGAACCCTTATACAACGGGAAACAATAGGGCACAATCAAATCGGAATTGCATTCCGTCGATTTTTTCTGAATGCGGCCTTAGGCAGCTGCCTATCGACTTTTGGCTGATTTTTATATTGCCCATATCTCATTCGTTACTTATCTATTTGGAGTGATACGTTTTGATTTTGAACCCTTATACAATGGGTAAGAATAGGGCATAGTCAAAATCGGAATTGCTTTCTGTCGTTTTTTTTTTTTATGATTTCGGACCTAGGTGCTGCCTATCTACTTTAGGCTGATTTCTATTTTTCCCATATCCCATTTGTTACATATCTATGTGGAGTGATGCTTTTTAATTTGTATCCCTTATACAATGGGTCACCATAGGGCAGAGACGAAATCGGAATCGCTTTCCGTCAATTTTTTTTGATTTCGACCCTAGGCGGCTGCCTATTGACTTTTGGATGATTTTTATTTTGCCCATATCTCTTTCGTTACTTATCTATTTGGAGTGATACTTTTTCATTTAGAACCCTTATACAATGGGAAACAATAGGGCACAGTCAAATCGGAATTGCATTCTGTCGATTTTTTCTGAATTCGGCCCTAGGCAGCTGCCGATCGACTTTTGGCTGATTTTTATTTTGCCCATATTTCATTCGTTACTTATCTATTTTAAGTGATGCTTTTTGATTTTGAACCTTATACAATGGGTAAGAAAAGGGCACAGTCAAAATCAGAATTGCTTTCTGTCGATTTTTTTTCTGATTTCAGCCATAGGTAGCTGTCTTTCTACTTTTGGCTGATTTTTATTTTGCCCATATCTCATTCGTTACTTATACATTTGGTATGATACTTTTTGATTTTGAACCCTTTTACAATGGGTAAGAAAAGGGCACAGTCAAAATCAAAATAGTTTTCCGTCGATTTTTTCTGATTTCGGCCCTAGGCAGCTGCCTATCTACTTTTTGGTTGATTTTTATTTTGCCCATATCCCATTTGTTACACATCTATTTGGAGTGATGCTTTTTAATTTGTATCCCTTATGCAATGGGTAACCATAGGGCAGACTAGAAATCGGAATTGATTTCCGTCAATTTTTTCTGATATCGGCCCTAGGCGGCTGCCTATCGACTTTTGGCCGATTTTTATTTTTCCCATATCTCATTCATTACATATCTATTTGGAGTGATGATTTTTCATTCTGAACCTTTATACAATGGTTAACAATAGGGTACAGTCGAAATCGGAATTGCTTTCCATCGAATTTTTTCTAATTTAGGCCCTGGCAGCTGCCTATCGACTTATGGCTTATTTTTATGTTGTTCATATGTCATTCGTTACTTATCTATTTGGAGTGATGCTTTTTCATTTTGAACCCTTACACAATGGGTAAGAAAAGGGTACAGTCAAAATCAGAATTGTTTTCCGTCGATTTTTTCTGATTTCGGCCCTAGGCAGCTGCCTATCGACTTTTGGCTGATTTTTATTTTGCCCATATCTCATTCGTAACTTATCTATTTGGAGTGAGGCTTTTTCATTTTGAACCCTTACACAATGGGTAAGAAAAGGGCACAGTCAAAATCAAAATTGCTTTTCGTCGATTTTTTCTTATTTCGGCCTAAAGAGGCTGCTTATCGACTTTTGGCTGATTTTTAGTTTACCCGTATCTCATTCGTTACTTATCTATTTGTAGTGATTCTTTTTATTTGGAACCCTTATACAACGGAAAACAATAGGGCATAGTCAAATCAGAATTGCATTCCGTCGATTTTTTCTGAATGCGGCCTTAGGCAGCTGACTGATTTTTATATTGCCCATATCTCATTCATTACTTATCTATTTGGAGTGATACTTTTTGATTTTGAAACCTTATACAATGGGTAAGAATAGGGCATCGTCAAAATCGGAATTGCTTTCTGTCATTTTTTTTTTTCTGATTTCGGCCCTAGGCTGCTGCCTATCTACTTTTGGCAGATTTCTATATTTCCCATATCCCATTTGTTACATATCTATGTGGAGTGATGCTTTTTAATTTGTATCCCTTATACAATGGGTAACCATAGGGCAGAGACGAAATCGGAATTGCTTTCCGTCAATTTTTTCTGATTTCGGCCCTAGGCGGCTGCCTATTGACTTTTGGCTGATTTTTATTTTGCCCATATCTCTTTCGTTACTTATCTATTTGGAGTGATGTTTTTTCATTTTGAACCCTTATAAAATGGGAAACAATAGGGCACAGTCAAATCGGAATTGCATTCTGTCGATTTTTTCTGAATTCGGCCCTAGGATGCTGCCGATCGACTTTTGGCTGATTTTTATTTTGCCCATATTACATTCGTTACTTATCTATTTTAAGTGATGCTTTTTGATTTTGAACCTTATACAATGGGTAAGAAAAGGGCACAGTCAAAATCAGAATTGCTTTCCGTCGATTTTTTTTCTGATTTCGGCCATAGGTAGCTGTCTTTCTACTTTTGGCTGATTTTTATTTTGCCCATATCTCATTCGTTACTTATACATTTGGTGTGCTACTTATTGATTTTGAACCCTTATTCAATGGGTAAGAAAAGGGCACAGTCAAAATCGAAATAGCTTTCCGTCGATTTTTTCTGATTTCGGCCCTAGGCAGCTGCCTATCTACTTTTTGGCTGATTTTTATTTTGCCCATATCCCATTCATTACATATCTATTTGGAGTGATGCTTTCTCATTTTGAACCCTTATACAATGGGAAACAATTGGGCACAGTCAAAATGGAATTACATTCTGTCGATTTTTTCTGAATTCGACCCTAGGGAGCTGCCTATCGACTTTTGGCTGATTTTTATTTTGCCCATATCTCATTCATTACTTATCTATTTGTAGTGATGCTTTTTAATTTTGAACCCTTATACATGGAAACAATAGGGCACAGTCAAATCAGAATTGCATTATGTCGATTTTTTCCGAATTCGGCCTTAGGCAGCTGCCTATCGACTTCTGGCTGTTTGCATTTTGCACATATCTCATTCGTTACTTATCTATTTGAAGCGATGCTTTTTGATTTTTAACCTTATACAATGGGTAAGAAAAGGGCACAGTCAAAATCAGAATTGCTTTTCGTCGATTTTTTTTTCTGATTTCGGCCATAGGCAGCTGCTTATCTACTTTTGGCTGATTTCTATTTTTCCCATATCTCATTTGTTACATACTATTTCGAGTGATGCTTTTTAATTTGTATCCCTTATACAATGGGTAACCATAGGATAGAGTCGAAATCAAAATTGATTTCCGTCAGTTTTTTCTGATTTTGGCCCTAGGCGGCTGCCTATTGACTTTTGGCTGATTTTTATTTTGCCCATATCTCATTCGTCACTTATCTATTTGGAGTGTTGCTTTTTCATTTTGAACCCTTATACAATGGGAAACAATAGGGCACAGTCAAATCGGAATTACATTCTGTCAATTTTTTCTGAATTCGGCCCTAGGCAGCTGCCTATCGACTTTTGGCTGATTTTTATTTTGCCCATATTTCATGCGTTACTTATCTATTTTAAGTGATGCTTTTTGATTTTGAACCTTATACAATGGGTAAGAAAAGGGCACAGTCAAAATCAGAATAGCTTTCCGTTGATTTTTTTTCTGATTTCGGCCATAGGCAGCTGTCTTTCTACTTTTGGCTGATTTTTATTTTGCTCATATCTTATTCGTTACTTATACATTTGGTGTGATGCTTTTTAATCTTGAACCCTTATACAATGGGAAACAATAGGGTACAGTCAAATCGGAATTGCATTCCGTCGATTTTTTTTGAATTTGGCCCTAGGCTGCCTATCTACTTTTTGGCTGATTTCTATTTTTCCCATATCCCATTTGTTACATATCTATTTAGAGTGATGATTTTTAATTTTTATCCCTTATATAATGGGTAACCATAGGGCAGAGTCGAAATCAGAATTGCTTTCTGTCAATTTCTTCTGATTTCAGCCCTAGGCGGTTGCCTATCGACTTTTCGCTGATTTTTATTTTGCCCATATATCATTCGTTACTTATCTATTTGGAGTGCTGCTTTTTCATTTTGAACCCTTACACAATGGGTACGAAAAGGGCACAGTCATAATCGGAATTGCTTTTTGTCGATTTTTTCTTATTTCGGCCCAAGTCGGCTGCCTAACGACTTATGGCTTATTTTTATGTTATTCATATCTCATTTGTTATTTATCTATTTGGAGTGATGGTTTTTCATTTTGAACCCATACACAATGGGTAAGAAAAGGGCACAGTCAAAATCATAATTGCTTTCCGTCGATTTTTTCTTATTTCGGCCCTAAGCAGCTGCCTATCGACTTTTGGCTGATTTTTATTTTGCCCATATCTCATTCGTTACTTATCTATTTGGAGTGATGCTTTTTCATTTTGAACCCTTAAACAATGGGTAAGAAAAAGGCACAGTCAAAATCGGAATTGCTTTTCGTGGATTTTTTCTTATTTCGGCCTAAGGCGGCTGCCTATCGACTTTCGGCTGATTTTTAGTTTACCCATATCTCATTCGTTACTTATCTATTTGGAGTGATGCTTTTTCATTTTGAACCCTTATACAATGGGTAACAATAGGGTATAGTCAAAATCAGAATTGTTTTCCATCGAATTTTTTCTAATTTAGGCCCTGGGCAGCTGCCTATCGACTTATGTCTTATTTTTATGTTGTCCATATCTCATTCGTTACTTATCTATTTTGAGTGATGCTTTTTCATTTTGAACCCTTACACAATGGGTAAGGAAAAAGCACAGTCAAAATCGGAATTGCTTTTCATCGATTTTTTCTTATTTCGGCCTAAGGCGGTGCCTATCGACTTTTGGCTGATTTTTATTTTGCCAATATCACATTCGTTACTTAACTATTTGGAGTGATGCTTTTTCATTTTGAACCCTTATACAAATGGGTAAGAAAAGGGCACAGTCAAAATTGGAATTGCTTTCCGTCGATTTTTTTTTTATTTTGGCCCTAGGCAACTATGCCTATCTACTTTTGGCTGATTTTTATTTTTCCCATATCTTATTTGTTACTTATCTATTTGGAATGGTGCCTTTTAATTTGTATCCCTTATAAAATGGATAACAATAGGGCACAGTCGAAATCGGAATTGCTATGCTTCGATTTTTTCTATTTTCGGCTCTAGGCAACTGTCTCTCGACTTTTGGCTGATTTTTATTTTGCCCATATCTCATTTGTTACTTATCTATTTGGTGTGATACTTTTTTATTTTGAACCCTTATACAATGGGTAAAAATAGGGCATAGTCAAAATCAGAATTGCTTTCCGTCGATTTTTTCTGATTTCGTTCCTAGGCAGCTGCCTATCTACTTTTGGCTGATTTCTATTTTTCCCATATCCCATTTGTTACATATCTATTTGGAGTGATGCTTTTTAATTTGTATCCCTTATACAATGGGTAACCATAGGGCAGAGTTGAAATCGGAATTGCTTTCCGTCAATTTTTTCTGATTTCGGCCCTAGGCGGGCTGCTTATCGACTTTTGGCTGATTTTTATTTTACCCATACCTCATTCGTTACTTATCTATTTGGAGTGATGCCTTTTCATTTTGAACCCTTATACATTGGGTAACAATAGGGCACAGTCGAAATCGGAATTGCTTTCCGTCAATTTTTTTTTATTTCGGCCCTATGCAGCTCTGCCTATCTACTTTTGGCTTATTTTTATTTTTACATAACTCATTTGTTACTTATCTATTTGGAGTCATGATTTTTTATTTGTATCCCTTATACAATGGGTAACCATAGGGCAGATTTGAAATCGAAATTGTTTTCCGTCGATTTATTATGATTTCGGCCCTAGGCAGCTGCCTATCAACTTTTGGGTGATTTTTATTTGGAGTGATGCTTTTTAATCTTGAACCCTTATACAATGGGAAACAATAGGGTACGGTCAAATCAGAATTGCATTCCGTCGATTTTTTTTTAATTCGGCCCTAGGCAGCTGCCTATCTACTTTTGTCTGATTTCTATTTTTCCCATATCCCATTTGTTACATATCTATTTGGAGTGATGATTTTTAATTTGTATACCTTATATAATGGGTAACCATAGGGCAGAGTCAAAATCAGAATTGCTTTCCGTCAATTTCTTCTGATTTCGGCCCTAGGCGGCTGCCTATCGACTTTTGGCTGATTTTTATTTTGCCCATATCTCATTCGTTACTTATCTTTTTGGAGTGATGCTTTTTGATTTTAAACCCTTCTACAATGGGTAAGAAAAGGGCACAGTCAAAATCGGAATTGCTTTCGGTCGATTTTTTCTGATTTCAGCCCTAGGCAGCAGCCTCTCGACTTTTGGCAGATTTTTATTTTGCCCATATCACATTAGTTACTTAACTATTTGGAAGGATGCTTTTTCATTTTGAACCCTTATACAAATGGGTAAGAAAAGGGCACAGTCAAAATTGGAATTGCTTTCCGTCAATTTTTTTTTTATTTCGGCCCTGGGCAACTATGCCTATCTACTTTTGGCTGATTTTTATTTTTCCCATATCTTATTTGTTACTTATCTGTTTGGAATGATGCCTTTCAATTTGTATCCCTTATACAATGGGTAACAATAGGGCAGAGTCAAAATCAGAATTGTTATGCGTCAATTTTTTCTGTTTTTGGATCTAGGCAGCTGCCTATCGACTTTTAGCTGATTTTTATTTTGCCCATTTCTCATTCGTTACTTATCTATTTGGTGTGATACTTTTTGATTTTGAACCCTTATACAATGGGTAAGAATAGGGAATAGTCAAAATCAGAATTGCTTTCCCTCGATTTTTTCTGATTTCGGTCCTAGGCAGCTGCCTATCTACTTTTGGCTGATTTTTATTTTGCCCATATCCCATTTGTTACATATCTATTTGGAGTGATGCTTTTTAATTTGTATCCCTTATATAATGGGTAACCATAAGGCAGAGTCGAAATCAGAATTGCTTTCCGTCAATTTTTTCTGATTTCGGCCCTAGGCGGCTGCCTATAGAATTTTGACTGATTTTTATTTTGCCCATAATATCTCATTTGTTACTTATCTATTTGGAGCGATGGTTTTTCATTTTGAACCCTTACACAATGGGTACGAAAAGGGCACAGTCATAATCGGAATTGCTTTTCGTCGATTTTTTCTTATTTCGGCCCAAGGCGGCTGCCTATCGACTTTTGGTTGACTTTTATTTTACCCATATCTCATTCGTTACTTATCTATTTGGAGTGATGCTTTTTGATTTTGAACCCTTATACAATGGGTAGGCACAGTCAAAATCGGAATTGCTTTTCGTCGATTTTTTCTGATTTCGGCCCTAGGCCGCTGCCTATCGACTTTTGGCTGATTTTTATTTTGCCCATATCACTTTCGTTACATATCTATTTGGAATGATGATTTTTCATTTTGAACCCTTATACAAATGGGTAAGAAAAGGGCACAGTCAAAATTGGAATTGCTTTCCGTAGATTTTTTTTTATTTCGGCCCTAGGCAACTATGCCTATCTACTTTTGGCTGATTTTTACTTTTCCCATATCTTATTTGTTACTTATCTATTTGGAATGGTGCCTTTTAATTTGTATCCCTTATAAAATGGATAACAATAGGGCACAGTCGAAATCGGAATTGCTATGCTTCGATTTTTTCTATTTTCGGCTCTAGGCAGCTGTCTCTCGACTTTTGGCTGATTTTTATTTTGCCCATATCTCATTTGTTACTTATCTATTTGGTGTGATACTTTTTATTTTGAACCCTTATACAATGGGTAAAATAGGGCATAATCAAAATCAGAATTGCTTTCCATTGATTTTTTCTGATTTCGGTCCTAGGCAGCTGCCAATCTACTTTTGGCTGATTTCTATTTTTCCCATATCCCATTTGTTACATATCTATTTGGAGTGATGTTTTTTAATTTGTATCCCTTATACAATGGGTAACCATAGGGCAGAGTTGAAATCGGAATTGCTTTCCGTCAATTTTTTCTGATTTCGGCCCTAGGCGGGCTGCTTATCGACTTTTGGCTGATTTTTATTTTACCCATACCTCATTCGTTACTTATCTATTTGGAGTGATGCCTTTTCATTTTGAACCCTTATACAATGGGTAACAATAGGGCACAGTCGAAATCGGAATTGCTTTCCGTCAATTTTTTTTTATTTCGGCCCTATGCAGCTCTACCTATCTACTTTTGGCTGATTTTTATTTTTACATATCTCATTTGTTACTTATCTATTTGGAGTCATGATTTTTTATTTGTATCCCTTATACAATGGGTAACCATAGGGCAGAGTTGAAATCGAAATTGCTTTCCGTCGATTTATTATGATTTCGGCCCTAGGCAGCTGCCTATCAACTTTTGGGTGATTTTTATTTGGAGTTATGCTTTTTAATCTTGAACCCTTATACAATGGGAAACAATAGGGTACGGTTAAATCGGAATTGCATTCCGTCGATTTTTTTTTAATTCGGCCCTAGGCAGCTGCCTATCTACTTTTGTCTGATTTCTATTTTTCCCATATCCCATTTGTTACATATCTATTTGGAGTGATGATTTTTAATTTGTATACCTTATATAATGGGTAACCATAGGGCAGAGTCAAAATCAGAATTGCTTTCCGTCAATTTCTTCTGATTTCGGCCCTAGGCGGCTGCCTATCGACTTTTTGCTGATTTTTATTTTGCCCATATCTCATTCGTTACTTATCTACTTGGAGTGATGCTTTTTCATTTTGAACACTTACACAATGGGTACGAAAAGGGCACAGTCATAATCGGAATTGCTTTTCGTCGATTTTTTCTTATTTCGGCCCAAGGCGGCTGCCTAACGACTTTTGGCTGACTTTTATTTTACCCATATCTCATTCGTTACTTATCTTTTTGGAGTGATGCTTTTTGATTTTAAACCCTTATACAATGGGTAAGAAAAGGGCACAGTCAAAATCGGAATTGCTTTCCGTCGATTTTTTCTGATTTCAGCCCTAGGCAGCAGCCTATCGACTTTTGGCTGATTTTTATTTTGCCCATATCACATTAGTTACTTAACTATTTGGAAGGATGCTTTTTCATTTTGAACCCTTATACAAATGGGTAAGAAAAGGGCACAGTCAAAATTGGAATTGCTTTCCGTCAATTTTTTTTTTATTTCGGCCCTGGGCAACTATGCCTATCTACTTTTGGCTGATTTTTATTTTTCCCATATCTTATTTGTTACTTATCTATTTGGAATGATACCTTTCAATTTGTATCCCTTATACAATGGGTAACAATAGGGCAGAGTCAAAATCAGAATTGTTATGCGTCGATTTTTTCTGTTTTCGGATCTAGGCAGCTGTCTATCGACTTTTAGCTGATTTTTATTTTGCCCATTTCTCATTCGTTACTTATCTATTTGGTGTGATACTTTTTGATTTTGAACCCTTATACAATGGGTAAGAATAGGGAATAGTCAAAATCAGAATTGCTTTCCCTCGATTTTTTCTGATTTCGGCCCTAAGCAGCTGCCTATCTACTTTTGTCTGATTTCTATTTTTCCCAAATCCCATTTGTTACATATCTATTTGGAGTGATGCTTTTTAATTTGTATCCCTTATATAATGGGTAACCATAGGGCAGAGTCGAAATCAGAATTGCTTTCCGTCAATTTTTTCTGATTTCGGCCCTAGGCGGCTGCCTATCGAATTTGGGCTGATTTTTATTTTGCCCATAATATCTCATTTGTTACTTATCTATTTGGAGCGATGCTTTTTCATTTTGAACCCTTACACAATGGGTACGAAAAGGGCACAGTCATAATCGGAATTGCTTTTCGTCGATTTTTTCTTATTTCGGCCCAAGGCGGCTGCGTATCGACTTTTGGCTGACTTTTAATTTACCCATATCTCATTCGTTACTTATCTATTTGGAGTGATACTTTTTGATTTTGAACCCTTATACAATGGGTAAGAATAGGGCACAGTCAAAATCGGAATTGCTTTTCGTCGATTTTTTCTGATTTCGGCCCTAGGCCGCTGCCTATCGACTTTTGGCTGATTTTTATTTTGCCCATATCACTTTCGTTACATATCTATTTGGAATGATGATTTTCATTTTGAACCCTTATACAAATGGGTAAGAAAAGGGCACAGTCAAAATTGGAATTGCTTTCCGTCGATTTTTTTTTTATTTCGGCCCTAGGCAACTATGCCTATCTACTTTTGGCTGATTTTTACTTTTCCCATATCTTATTTGTTACTTATCTATTTGGAATGGTGCCTTTTAATTTGTATCCCTTATAAAATGGATAACAATAGGGCACAGTCGAAATCGGAATTGCTATGCTTCAATTTTTTCTATTTTCGGCTCTAGGCAGCTGCCTCTGGACTTTTGGCTGATTTTTATTTTGCCCATATCTCATTTGTTACTTATCTATTTGTTGTGATACTTTTTGATTTTGAACCCTTATACAATGGGTAAAAATAGGGCATAGTCAAAATCAGAATTGCTTTCCGTCAATTTTTTCTGATTTCGGTCCTAGGCAGCTGCCTATCTACTTTTGGCTGATTTCTATTTTTCCCATATCCCATTTGTTACATATCTATTTGGAGTGATGCTTTTTAATTTGTATCCCTTATACAATGGGTAACCATAGGGCAGAGTTGAAATCGGAATTGCTTTCCGTCAATTTTTTCTGATTTCGGCCCTAGGCGGGCTGCTTATCGACTATTTGGCTGATTGTTTTTTCCCCTCCCTCATTCGTTACCTTATCTATTTGGAGTGATTCTTTTCATTTTGAACCCTTATACAATGGGAACAATTAGGGCACAGTCGAAATCGGAATTGCTTTCCGTCAATTTTTTTTTATTTGGCCCTATGCCGCTCTACTTATCTTCCTTTGGCTGATTTTTTTTATTTGACCTATCTCATTTGTTACCTTATCTATTGGAGTCATGATTTTTATTGTCTCCCCTTATAAAAGGGGTAACCCAGGGCCGCGTTGAAACCGAAAGGGCTTTCGTCGATTTTATGATTTCGGGCCCTAGGCAGCTGCCTATCAACTGTTGGTAGATTTTTATTTGGAGTTAGGCTTTTTTTCATCTTAACCCTTATACAATGGGAAACAATAGGGTTACGGTTTACATCGGAATTGACTTCCGTCGATTTTTTTTAATTCGGCCCTAGGCAGCTGCCTATCTACTTTTGCTCGATTTCTATTTTCCCATATCCCATTTGTTACATATCTATTTGGAGTGATGATTTTTAATTTGTATACCTTATATAATGGGTAACCATAGGGCAGAGTCAAAATCAGAATTGCTTTCCGTCAATTTCTTCTGATTTCGGCCCTAGGCGGCTGCCTATCGACTTTTTGCTGATTTTTATTTTGCCCATATCTCATTCGTTACTTATCTATTTGGAGTGATGCTTTTTCATTTTGAACACTTACACAATGGGTACGAAAAGGGCACAGTCATAATCGGAATTGCTTTTCGTCGATTTTTTCTTATTTCGGCCCAAGGCGGCTGCCTAACGACTTTTGGCTGACTTTTATTTTACCCATATCTCATTCGTTACTTATCTTTTGGAGTGATGCTTTTTGATTTTAAACCCTTATACAATGGGTAAGAAAAGGGCACAGTCAAAATCGGAATTGCTTTCCGTCGATTTTTTCTGATTTCAGCCCTAGGCAGCAGCCTATCGACTTTTGGCTGATTTTTATTTTGCCCATATCACATTAGTTACTTAACTATTTGGAAGGATGCTTTTTCATTTTGAACCCTTATACAAATGGGTAAGAAAAGGGCACAGTCAAAATTGGAATTGCTTTCCGTCAATTTTTTTTTTATTTCGGCCCTGGGCAACTATGCCTATCTACTTTTGGCTGATTTTTATTTTTCCCATATCTTATTTGTTACTTATCTATTTGGAATGATACCTTTCAATTTGTATCCCTTATACAATGGGTAACAATAGGGCAGAGTCAAAATCAGAATTGTTATGCGTCGATTTTTTCTGTTTTCGGATCTAGGCAGCTGTCTATCGACTTTTAGCTGATTTTTATTTTGCCCATTTCTCATTCGTTACTTATCTATTTGGTGTGATACTTTTTGATTTTGAACCCTTATACAATGGGTAAGAATAGGGAATAGTCAAAATCAGAATTGCTTTCCCTCGATTTTTTCTGATTTCGGCCCTAAGCAGCTGCCTATCTACTTTTGTCTGATTTCTATTTTTCCCAAATCCCATTTGTTACATATCTATTTGGAGTGATGCTTTTTAATTTGTATCCCTTATATAATGGGTAACCATAGGGCAGAGTCGAAATCAGAATTGCTTTCCGTCAATTTTTTCTGATTTCGGCCCTAGGCGGCTGCCTATCGAATTTGGGCTGATTTTTATTTTGCCCATAATATCTCATTTGTTACTTATCTATTTGGAGCGATGCTTTTTCATTTTGAACCCTTACACAATGGGTACGAAAAGGGCACAGTCATAATCGGAATTGCTTTTCGTCGATTTTTTCTTATTTCGGCCCAAGGCGGCTGCGTATCGACTTTTGGCTGACTTTTAATTTACCCATATCTCATTCGTTACTTATCTATTTGGAGTGATACTTTTTGATTTTGAACCCTTATACAATGGGTAAGAATAGGGCACAGTCAAAATCGGAATTGCTTTTCGTCGATTTTTTCTGATTTCGGCCCTAGGCCGCTGCCTATCGACTTTTGGCTGATTTTTATTTTGCCCATATCACTTTCGTTACATATCTATTTGGAATGATGATTTTCATTTTGAACCCTTATACAAATGGGTAAGAAAAGGGCACAGTCAAAATTGGAATTGCTTTCCGTCGATTTTTTTTTTATTTCGGCCCTAGGCAACTATGCCTATCTACTTTTGGCTGATTTTTACTTTTCCCATATCTTATTTGTTACTTATCTATTTGGAATGGTGCCTTTTAATTTGTATCCCTTATAAAATGGATAACAATAGGGCACAGTCGAAATCGGAATTGCTATGCTTCAATTTTTTCTATTTTCGGCTCTAGGCAGCTGCCTCTGGACTTTTGGCTGATTTTTATTTTGCCCATATCTCATTTGTTACTTATCTATTTGTTGTGATACTTTTTGATTTTGAACCCTTATACAATGGGTAAAAATAGGGCATAGTCAAAATCAGAATTGCTTTCCGTCAATTTTTTCTGATTTCGGTCCTAGGCAGCTGCCTATCTACTTTTGGCTGATTTCTATTTTTCCCATATCCCATTTGTTACATATCTATTTGGAGTGATGATTTTTAATTTGTCTCCCTTATACAATGGGTAACCATAGGGCAGAGTTGAAATCGGAATTGCTTTCCGTCAATTTTTTCTGATTTCGGCCCTAGGCGGGCTGCTTATCGACTTTTGGCTGATTTTTATTTTGCTCATACCTCATTCGTTACTTATCTATTTGGAGTGATGCTTTTTAATCTTGAACCCTTATACAATGGGAAACAATAGGGTACAGTCAAATCGGAATTGCATTCCATCGATTTTTTTTTAATTCGGCCCTAGGCAGCTGCCTATCTACTTTTGTCTGATTTCTATTTTTCCCATATCCTATTTGTTACATATCTATTTGGAGTGATGCTTTTTAATTTGTATCCCTTATATAATGGGTAACCATAGGACAGAGTCAAAATCAGAATTGCTTTCCGTCAATTTCTTCTGATTTCGGCCCTAGGCGGCTGCCTATCGACTTTTGGCTGATTTTTATTTTGCCCATATCAAATTCGTTACTTATCAGTTTGGAGTGATGCTTTTTCATTTTGAACCCTTACACAATGGGTACGAAAAGGGCACAGTCATAATCGGAATTGCTTTTCGTCGATTTATTCTTATTTCGGCCCAAGACGGCTGCCTATCGACTTTTGGCTGACTTTTATTTTACCCATATCTCATTCGTTACTTATCTATTTGGAGTGATGCTTTTTGATTTTGAACCCTTATACAATGGGTAAGAAAAGGGCACAGTCAAAATCGGAATTTATTTTCGTCGATTTTTTCTGATTTCGGCCCTAGGCCGCTGCCTATCGACTTTTGGCTGATTTTTATTTTGCCGATATCACTTTCGTTACATATCTATTTGGAATGATAATTTTTCATTTTGAACCCTTATACAAATGGGTAAGAAAAGGGCACAGTCAAAATTGGAATTGCTTTCCGTCGATTTTTTTTTATTTCGGCCCTAGGCAACTATGCCTATCTACTTTTGGCTGATTTTTATTTTTCCCATATCTTATTTTTTACTTATCTATTTGGAATGGTGCCTTTTAATTTGTATCCCTTATAAAATGGATAACAATAGGGCACAGTCGAAATCGGAATTGCTATGCTTCGATTTTTTCTATTTTCGGCTCTAGGCAGCTGCCTCTCGACTTTTGGCTGATTTTTATTTTGCCCATATCTCATTTGTTACTTATCTATTTGGTGTGATACTTTTTGATTTTGAACCCTTATACAATGGGTAAAAATAGGGCATAGTCAAAATCAGAATTGCTTTCCGTCGATTTTTTCTGATTTCGGTCCTAGGCAGCTGCCTATCTACATTTGGCTGATTTCTATTTTTCCCATATCCCATTTGTTACATATCTATTTGGAGTGATGCTTTTTAATTTGTATCCCTTATACAATGGGTAACCATAGGGCAGAGTTGAAATCGGAATTGCTTTCCGTCAATTTTTTCTGATTTCGGCCCTAGGCGGGCTGCTTATCGACTTTTGGCTGATTTTTATTTTGCCCATACCTCATTCGTTACTTATCTATTCGGAGTGATGCCTTTTCATTTTGAACCCTTATACAATGGGTAACAATAGGACACAGTCGAAATCAGAATTGCTTTCCGTCAATTTTTTTTTATTTCGGCCCTAGGCAGCTCTGCCTATCTACTTTTGGCTGATTTTTATTTTTACATATCTCATTTGTTACTTATCTATTTGGAGTCATGATTTTTTATTTGTATCTCTTATAAAATGGGCAACCATAGGGCAGAGTTGAAATTGAAATTGCTTTCCGTCGATTTCTTATGATTTCGGCCCTAGGCAGCTGCCTATCAAGTTTTGGGTGATTTTTATTTGGAGTGATGCTTTTTAGTCTTGAACCCTTATACAATGGGAAACAATAGGGTACAGTCAAATCGGAATTGTATTCCGTCGATTTTTTTTTAATTCGGCCCTAGGCATCTGCCTATCTACTTTTGTCTGATTTCTATTTTTCCCATATCCCATTTGTTACATATCTATTTGGAATGATGCTTTTTACTTCGTATCCCTTATATAATGGGTAACCATAGGACAGAGTCAAAATCAGAATTGCTTTCCGTCAATTTCTTCTGATTTCGGCCCTAGGCGGCTGCCTATCGACTTTTGGCTGATTTTTATTTTGCCCATATCTAATTCGTTACTTATCTACTTGGAGTGATGCTTTTTCATTTTGAACCCTTACACAATGGGTACAAAAAGGGCACAGTCATAATCGGAATTGCTTTTCGTCGATTTTTTCTTATTTCGACCCAAGGCGGCTGCTTAACGACTTTTGGCTGACTTTTATTTTACCCATATCTCATTCGTTACTTATCTATTTGGAGTGATGCTTTTTGATTTTAAACCCTTATACAATGGGTAAGAAAAGGGCACGGTCAAAATCGGAATTGCTTTCCGTCGATTTTTTCTGATTTCAGCCCTAGGCAGCAACCTATCGACTTTTGGATGATTTTTATTTTGCCCATATCACATTAGTTACTTATCTATTTGGATGGATGCTTTTTCATTTTGAACCCTTATAAAAATGGGTAAGAAAAGGGCACAGTCAAAATTGGAATTGCATTCTGTAGAATTTTTCCGATTTCGGCCCTAGGCAGCCTATCGACTTTTGGCTGATTTTTATTTTGCCCATATCTCATTCGTTACTTATCTATTTGGAGTGATGCTTTTTGATTTTGAACCCTTACTCAATGGGTAAGAAGAGGGCACAGTCAAAATTGGAATTACATTCTGTAGAATTTTTCCGATTTCGGCCCTAGGCGACTTTTGGCTGATTTTTATTTTGCCCATATCTAATTCGTTACTTATCTATTTGGAGTGATGCTTTTTCATTTTGATCCCTTACACAATGGGTAAGAAAAGGCACAGTCAAAATCGGAATTGCTTTTCGTCGATTTTTTCTTATTTCAGCCTAAGCCGGCTGCCTATCGACTTATTTGGAACCTTTATACAACGGGAAACAATAGGGCACAGTCAAATCAGAATTGCATTCAGTCGATTTTTTCCGAATGCGGCCCTGGGCAGCTGCCTATCGACTTTTTGCTGATTTTTATATTGCCCATATCTCATTCGTTACTTATCTATTTGGAGTGATACTTTTTATTTTTAACCCTTATACAATGGGTAAGAATAGGGCATAGTCAGAATCGGAATTGCTTTCTGTCGTTTTTTTTTTTCTGATTTCGGCCCTAGGCAGCTGCATATCTATTTTTGGCTGATTTCAATTTTTCCTATATCCCCTTTGTTACATATCTATTTGGAGTGATGCTTTTTAATTTTTATCCCTTATACAATGGGTAACCATAGGGCAGAGTCAAAATCAGAATTGCTTTCCGTTAATTTCTTCTGATTTCGGCCCTAGGCGGCTGCCTATCGACTTTTGGCTAATTTTTATTTTGCCCATATCTAATTCGTTACTTATCTATTTGGAGTGATGCTTTTTCATTTTGAACCCTTACACAATGGGTACAAAAAGGGCACAGTCATAATCGGAATTGCTTTTCGTCGATTTTTTCTTATTTCGACCCAAGGCGGCTGCCTAACGACTTTTGGCTGACTTTTATTTTACCCATATCTCATTCGTTACTTATCTATTTGGAGTGATGCTTTTAGATTTTAAACCCTTATACAATGGGTAAGAATAGGGCACAGTCAGAATCGGAATTGCTTTCTGTCGTTTTTTTTTTTCTGATTTCGGCCCTAGGCAGCTGCATATCTATTTTTGGCTGATTTCAATTTTTCCTATATCCCCTTTGTTACATATCTATTTGGAGTGATGCTTTTTCATTTTGAACCCTTACACAATGGGTACAAAAAGGGCACAGTCATAATCAGAATTGCTTTTCGTCGATTTTTTCTTATTTCGACCCAAGGCGGCTGCCTAACGACTTTTGGCTGACTTTTATTTTACCCATATCTCATTCGTTACTTATCTATTTGGAGTGATGCTTTTTGATTTTAAACCCTTATACAATGGGTAAGAAAAGGGCACAGTCAAAATCGGAATTGCTTTCCGTCGATTTTTTCTGATTTCAGCCCTAGGCAGCAACCTATCGACTTTTGGCTGATTTTTATTTTGCCCATATCACATTAGTTACTTATCTATTTGGATGGATGCTTTTTCATTTTGAACCCTTATACAAATGGGTAAGAAAAGGGCACAGTCAAAATTGGAATTGCATTCTGTCAATTTTTTTTTGATTTCGGCCCTAGGCAACTATGCCTATCTACTTTTGGCTGATTTTTATTTTTCCCATATCTTATTTGTTACTTATCTATTTGGAATGATGACTTTTAATTTGTATCACTTATATAATGGGTAACAATAGGGCACATTCGAAATCGGAATTGCTATGCGTCGATTTTTTCTGTTTTCGGCTCTAGGCAGCTGCCTATCGACTTTTGGCTGATTTTTATTTTGCCCATATCTCATTCGTTACTTATCAATTTGGAGTGATGCTTTTTCATTTTGAACACTTACTCAATGGGAAAGAAAAGGGCACAGTCAAAATTGGAATTGCATTCTGTAGAATTTTTCCGATTTCGGCCCTAGGCAGTTGCCTATCGACTTTTGGCTGATTTTTATTTTGCCCATATCTCATTCGTTACTTATCTATTTGGAGTGATGCTTTTTCATTTTGAACCCTTACACAATGGGTAAGAAAAGGGCACAGTCAAAATCGGAATTGCTTTTCGTCGATTTTTTCTTATTTCGGCCTAAGCCGGCTGCCTATCGACTTATTTGGAACCCTTATACAAAGGGAAACAATAGGGCACAGTCAAATCAGAATTGCATTCAGTCGATTTTTTCCGAATGCGGCCCTGGGCAGCTGCCTATCGACTTTTTGCTGATTTTTATATTGCCCATATCTCATTCGTTACTTATCTATTTGGAGTGATACTTTTTTATTTTTAACCCTTATACAATGGGTAAGAATAGGGCATAGTCAGAATCGGAATTGCTTTCTGTCGTTTTTTTTTTTTTTTTTTCTGATTTCGGCCCTAGGCAGCTGCATATCTATTTTTGGCTGATTTCAATTTTTTCTATATCCCCTTTGTTACATATCTATTTGGAGTGATGCTTTTTAATTTTTATCCCTTATACAATGGGCAACCATAGGGCAGAGTCAAAATCGGAATTGCTTTCTGTCAATTTTTTCTGATTTCGGCCCTAGCCAGCTCTTCCTATCTACTTTTGGCTGATTTTTATTTTTACATATCTTTTTTGTTACTTATCTATTTGGAGTGATGCTTTTTGATTTTGAACCCTTATACAATGGGTAAGAAAAGGGTACAGTCAAAATCACAATTGATTTTCGTCAATTTTTTTTTCTGATTTCGGCCCTAGGCAGCTGTCTTTCTACTTTTGGCTGATTTTTATTTTGCCCATATCTCATTCGTTACTTATCTATTTCGTGTGATACGTTTTGATTTTGAACCCTTATACAATGGGTAAGAATAGGGAATAGTCAAAATCGGAATGGCTTTCCGTCGATTTTTTCTGATTTCGGCCCTAGGCAGCTGCCTATCTACTTTTATCTGATTTCTATTTTTCCCAGATCCCATTTGTTACATATCTATTTGGAGTGATGTTTTTTAATTTGTATCCCTTATAGAATGGGTAACCATAGGGCAGAGTCGAAATCAGAATTGCTTTCTGTCAATTTCTTCTGATTTCGGCCCTAGGCGGCTGCCTATCGACTTTTGGCTGATTTTTATTTTGCCCATATCACATTCGTTTCTTATCTATTTGGAATGAAGCTTTTTCATTTTGAACCCTTATACAAATTGGTAAGAAAAGGGCATAGTGAAAATTGGAATTGCTTTCCGTCGATTTTTTTTGGATTTCGGCCCTAGGCAACTATGCCTATCTACTTTTGGCTGATTTTATTTTTCCCATATCTTATTTGTTACTTATCTATTTGGAATGATGCGTTTCAATTTGTATCCCTTATACAATGGGTAACAATAGGGCACAGTCAAAATCGGAATTGTTATGCGCCGATTTTTTCTGTTTTCGGATTTTGACTGTTCCCTTTTCTTACACATTGTATAAGGGTTCAAAATCAAAAAGCATCACTCCAAATGGATAAGTCACGAATGAGATATGGGCAAAATAAAAATCAGCCAAAAGTAGAAAGACAGCTGCCTAGGGCCGAAATCAGAAAAAAAAAATTGACGGAAAGCCATTGCGATTTTGACTGTACCCTGTTCTTACCCATTGTATAAGGGTTCAAAATCAAAAATCATCACTCCAAATATATATGTAACGAATGAGATATGGGCAAAATAAAAACAGCCAAAAGTCGATAGGCATCTCCTTAGGCCCGAATTCGGAAAAAATCGATGGAATGCAATTCCAATTTTACTGTGCCCTATTATTTCCCATTGTATAAAGGTTCAAAATAAAAAAGCATCACTCCAAATAGATAAGTAACGAATGAGATATGGGCAAAACAAAAATCAACCAAAAGTCGATAGGAAGCTGCCTAGGGCCGAATTCGGAAAAAATCGACGGAATGTAATTTCGATTTCATCTCTGCCCAATGGTTACCCATTGTATAAGGGTTACAAATAAAAAAGAACGATACCAAATAGATAAGTAACAAATGAGATATGGAAAAATAAAAATCTGCCAAAAGTAGATAGGCAGAGCTGCCTAGGGCCGAAATAAAAAAAAAATTGACAGAAAGCAATTCCTATTTTGACTGTGCCCTATTGTTTCCCATTGTATAACGGTTCAAAATAAAAAAGACTCACTCCAAATAGATAAGTAACAAATGAGATATGGGAAAAATAAAAATCAGCCAAATGTAGATATGCAGAGCTGGCTAGGGCCGAAATAAAAAAAAAATCGACGGAAAGCAATTCTAATTTTGATTGTGCCCTCTCCTCACCCATTGTATAAAGGTTCATGATTAAAAAGCATCACTCCAAATAGATAAGTAATGAATGAGATATGAGCAAAATAACAATCAGCTAAAAGTCGATCGGTAACTGCCTAGAGCCGAAATCAAAAAAATCGACGGAAAGCAATTCCGATTTCGTCAGTGCCCTTTTCTTACCCATTGTATGAGGGATACAAAATAAAACGCATCACTCCAAATAGATAAGTAACGAATGAGATACGGGCAAAATAAAAATCAGCCGCCTAGGGCCGAAATAAGAAAAAATCGACGAAAAGCAATTCCGATTTTGACTGTACCCTTTTCTTACCCATTTGTATAAGGGTTCAAAATGAAAAAGCATCACTCCAAATAGATAAGTAACGAATGAGATATGAGCAACATAAAAATCAGCGAAAAGTCAATAGGCAACTGCCTAGGGCCGAATTCGGAAAAAATTCACGGAATGCAATTCCGATTTGACTGTGCCCTATTGTTTCCCATTTTGGTTGATTTTTATTTTGCCCATATCTCATTCGTTACTTATCTATTTGGAGTGATGTTTTTTTCATTTTGAACCCTTATACAAATGGGTAAGAAAAGGGCACAGTCAAAATCGGAATTGCTTTCTCATTGGACTAAGTTTTGATAATGCTATTAGAAACCACACTTAGACAATAGTTTTTAAATGGAACAGACTGGTCTCCGTGTTTGGATTAGTCAAGCTTAACCCGGACAGGTTGCTATGTAAAGGTCATGGTTAGTAGTGCAACCTTGTACCTAATCTACTCAAACCTGTCATAATATTCCTTTATGTAATATGTCTATGTAATCTGCTCTAACCATACTCGAAGATTTCTCGCAAAGATTACAGAAGACTAAAGATAGTTCGAGGTATAGGAAGCTTGACCTGCAAAGTCCAACCTGAGCTGTGGCTGAGGAACCTGTCCTCAACTCATCGTCTATATTGTGTCAGTGTACGGTTCTGCATATCCTGACACATATAACAGCTCTATTTCAAATGCTTCTCTATAAATACCTCAAGTCATTCCAGAAAGAAGATACGGGAAACTCAAATTACAAGCTGAAACGCTGAAGAAATCTCAAGCTAAATATTCACACAATCAACACTCGAAATCACTAGAGCTTTCCCAAGTGTTGATCTTTGTAGATTTCTATTCTTTCTAGAATCTGTCTTACTAGAACACAATCCACACTCTCACTACCATCACTGTTGATATTCAGTGTAGTTGATAGAGTTGTATTCCAAACGGTGATAGCTTTTCACAGCTTTCCAGTTTGGTTATCAGTGCTAGTTGTTTAGCATTAGTAAGATTGTATGTAAAGTTAGAAGAGACACGACTCAAGATTCGTGCTAGATTCAGTCTAAAGAGAGACTTGTATTTGGACTGGAACCTCTACTAGTGTTAAAAGGAGAGAAAAATCTCAAGTTAAGGGATTACAAATTCGACGGGATCTGGCGTGGACGTAGGAGCTGTTTACTCCGAACCACGATAAAAACTCCTCGTGTTTCTCTTGCTATTTATTCTTCCATCTTTATTTTCACAGTTTACATGTTCACAACCTGCATCACTGCAACCTATCTTGCATAAACTATTGATGAACTGAAGTCTTTTCTAAAACTGTTTTGAAAACTGTTAGCCAACCTTTCCATCAAACGTCCGCACGCAGGTTAGTTTTGCAAGCTCAGCAGTTCACTGTTTGAGCTGGAAAAACTAAACTGCTCTGATAAACTGAAGTGACGACTCAGTAAAATCAAATTGTTTTGAAAAGTCAAAACTATTGGCTAATTGGTGTATTCCCCCCCCCCCCATACACCAATATCTATTTATTGGGACCTACAAGTGGTATCAGAGCGGTGGTTCTTTTGACCACTGCTTCTGTATACTAGAAGCTTTTTTTTTGTGCTTTAGTGTCAAATTGAACTAGATCTCTGTGTCTGCGAACTGCGCATATATAAACTGTCAATATGGAAGCTTCACTTCTCCGTGTCTGTGAAGATTTTTCTATACAGGGTTATGAAGACTGGAGTTTTCGAATAAAGATGTGCCTCCAAGCTCATCATGTGCTGATGTGGGATGTCATCGAGAATGGTCCCACACCCATCCTCGAACCCTACGAAACCGAAATATCTGGAGATAAAGCTTCTGAAGCAACGTACGTGCCAAAGATCAAAGATCCCAGAAAATACACAACTGAGGAAAGAAAGGAAGCTGGACTTGACAGCTTCGCTAAAGGATTAATCTCAAGCACAGTTAAGGGCGTCCACCTGGCCAAGATAAGAAATCTTGGAACTGCCAAGGAAATGTGGGACACCTTAAAAGCAATAAGCCTTGGATCAACAGAGATGCTGGAAAATAAGTTGTCAGTGGCATGCAGTAAATTCAAAGAAATCAAAATGCAGCCAATGGAGACCATTGACCAACTCAAGAACAGATTCACAATGATTACTTTGGAGATCGCGGCTCTCAAGAAAGATAAATACACACAGCGCGAACTCAATCTCAAAGTCATCCAATCTCTTCCAGCAAGTTGGCATGTGTACAGTGCCATGCACCGCGGCAGGTTGGACATCAGCAACCTGTCAACCGAGCAACTGTTTGATCTGCTTATCGGGAATGAGTTTGAAATGATCAGACTGCACGGGTCAGAACAAACATCTTCAAGCAAGAAGACTGAGCCTGAAAAGAAAGAAAAAGATGCTGCATTCAAAGCTGCATCAATTACAGAAGAAAGAGCAATCCCAAAAGATCTATGCTCTAAAATGGAAAAATTGTTGAAAGACTATGCACTTATGGCTAGAAGGAATGAAAAGCTTGAAAAACGCTTCAACAAATTCCGCAAATATCACAAAGATTTCAAGAGAAATCAAACCACCTCTTCTTCCAACAAGAAAGGTGAAGGTATATCAAAACCCTCTAAATTCAATTCTTCTAACACTCCCACGGGTGGTTGTTTTGAATGTGGCAGACCAGAGCACTATAAGTCAGACTGCCCAGACTTATCAAAGGCTGAACGCGAAGAGCTCCGCGCAAAACGAGATCAAAAGCTTAAGGAGCAGCGCAATGCCATGATCGCAACTGAGGAAGAGGCCAAAGCTATTGCCACATTATCAGACTTAACCTCCTCCGACGAAGATGATGATGAATTGGATGAGGAGGAATGTCGATTAGCTGACGAGGAACTTGAATATGAGGAATGCTTCATGGGAAAAGACCACAATCTTGTTCAAAACAAGGTTGATACTAAAACTTCATATTCAGCTAACTCTGAACATGCAGGTATTGAAATACCTGAAATGCCAACGTATGAAGAGTTTCAACAACAGCTTGATGACTACAAGAAGCTCTCAAAAATGTTTAAGCAAGTGGTCATAGAAGGATCCAAGCTGGAGGGTGAAAACTTGAAACTCAAAGCTGCTATGAATGAAGACTTCACCCTCTATGATGAAGCAAAAGAAAGGGAAATAGAGACCCTAAAAGTCCAAATGGGTCAGTCAGCTTTAAGGGAAGAAAACCTTAAGGAAATGCTTATCAAGAGGGACAGTGAGATAAACAAACTGAATGGCCAACTCACAGATCTCTCAAATGAGCATGAAAAGCTGTTGCAGAAAGAGCTCAAGCTTCAACAAGTCTTAATGAGAATGAACAAAAATGGCAAAAAGCTTGAAGTCTTGCAAGCTGCCCAGAGACCTGCTCAGATAAAGTTTGGCATCGGATTCCATGGTCAAACCAGCGGAGTCAAGGATAAAGAGAAGGTCCTGTTCGTAAAAGAAAAAAGATTGGCTGAAGGCAAAGCTCATAACACTCTGCCGGATAAACAAATCAAATTGAAGAATCCAGCCCGGCAACCTCAAGCAATCCTGATAAAAGAGCATGGAAAACCCATCAGGAAACAGCAGCTGAGACCGCCAGTAGAACAGTAAAAGGTTGTGCGACCTAGGAAACTGCATGTTCAACCTGGTTATCAAAAAGGAAGCCAACCTACTCAAAGAAAAGTGCAAACTGCTAACAAAGGAAAAGCAGTTTCTCAACCGAAAACTGCTCAACCACAACGAAACTACTATGAGCAGTGGCCAAACCAACAGAGACTTGACAATGAAGGTTACTGGTACAACCATCAATGGTACCAATATCCTGAGCTGTCAAGTATGCACTATCAATCTCCACACGGAAGTGGATTTGTAAATGATCGATGCAGATGTGGATATATGGAACAGTGCTATCGAAATGATTATTATCAACCTGCTCATTACCAACTGCAAACTGCATACTCAAATGGAATCTACTCAAATGTGCAACGGACCAAGCCACGAGTCAACAGGAGTTTCCAAAAGAAGAAGCTTGGAAACTAAGCTGCTAAAACTCAACCTGCTAACAAAGCACCCAAATTCATGTGAGTTGCTAAATCTGTCTAATTGCAGGATGGGAAAACTCAAAGGAGGAAGCGAGTAGCTCGCGGTGTGATCTGGATCATTGACAGTGGCTGCACAAAGCATATGACCTGCGACAAAAGCTTGCTCACAAACTTCATTGAATGTGATGGACCTCTAGTTGCTTTTGGAGGAGACTCTAAAGGGAAAACAAGAGGCTACGGTAATCTAATTGTTGGTAAAACAACAATATCTAATGTCACTTATGTTGAAGGTTTAAATCATAATCCCTTTTCTGTAAGCCAGTTCTGCTCTAACGGAAAAAGAATAGAGTTTTCTGCTAACAAGTGTGCTATAAAGAACAAGGAAGGAGAATAAATTCTTCTTACGGGTATTTTGCAGGATAACTTTTACATAGTACAATGGTCAGATGAAAAAGAAACCTGTCTGGTCACCAAATCTGCACCTGAAGTAAGCTGGTTATGGCACAAGAGACTATGTCACTTAAACTTCAAAGCCATCAACAAACTTGCTCGCAAGAAGCTCGCAGATGACCTTCCAGATCAAGTCTACTACAAAGATCATGTGTGTGAGGCCTGTCAAGCTGGAAAATAGATCAGATCATCATTCCCAAGCATTGCAGCTCACAACACAAGTAGAATCTTGGAATTACTCTACTTGGATCTATTCGGTCCAGTGACTCCTAGAAGCATTAATGGTAAAAAGTATACTCTCGTTATTGTTGATGATTACTCATGATATACTTGGGTTATTTTCTTACATAAGAAGAAGGAGACACTAGTGGAGCTACCTGCACTACTCACCAAACTATCAAATATGAAGAACAAAAGTGTGATTTCAATCAGATCCGATTGCGGAATAGAATTTCTTAATCATATGATTGAATCATACTGCACCAAAAGTGGAATTACTCATCAAACTTCAGCAGCTCACACACCTCAACAGAATGGTGTTGTTGAACGACGCAACAGATCTCTAAAGGAAGTAGCTCGCACAATGCTAAATGAAACCAATCTTCCAAAGAAGTTCTGTGCGGAAGCAATCAACGCAGCTTGCTACACTCAGAACAGATCAGTCATTCATACAAGACATGGAAAGACTCCATACGAGCTGTGGAAGGATAAGAGACCTCGATTTAAATATCTTAAATCTTTTGGCTGTGTGTGTTACATTCATAACAATGGGAAATCACAGTTGAAAACTTTTGATAGCAAAGCAGATCCAGGAATATTTTTAGGATATTCAGAGATCAGCAAAGCTTTCAGAGTTTTTAACAAGAAAACTCATATTGTGGAAGTAACCCCACATGTTGTTTTTGATGAATCTATCTGTGAGTACAGGGAGACCCAACCGGATGAAAGTACAGGTGCAAGTCAAAATCAAACAGGCTCCAACACGCAGTTTCGAGATGAAATACTAATATGGAGTCCAACCGACTTGGAAGAAGAAGAAGCTCAGCCTGTACAAGATTCTAATTCACAAAATCCACCCATTCAGCAAGGGAGAATGAACCAAGGGGGAACCGAAGCCCCTCCAATCAACTCCTTTTCAACTGATCCAGAAACTCCAATAGAACCTGCAGTCAATGCAGAACTGTCAGTGGATCATCTTGCTGAACAACTTCAACAGCTTAACCCCTTCACTCTTCAACCTCTACCTGAGTTTGAAGATCCCATACCAGACCGTGAACCAATTCTCACAGAAGAAGAAATCTCTCGTCGAAGAAGATGGGTTGATGCTCATCCTGAAGATCTCATTGTTGAGAACCCAAGGGCAGGTGTGAAGACAAGGAGACAGATAGGTGAAAGCTATCTACTAAGCTGTTATCTATCCTACTCTGAACCCAAAACTGTTGAAGAAGCTCTTGCCGACCACGACTGGGTTACAGCCATGCAAGAGGAACTCAATGAGTTTAAAAGAAATGAAGTATGGTCACTAGTTGATCGTCCTACACATCAAGGAGTGATTGATGTAAAATAGGTGTTCAGAAACAAGAAAGATGAGAATGCTGAAGTAATCAGAAATAAGGCAAGATTAGTTGCCAAAGGTTACTGTCAACAAGAGGGAATAGACTATGACGAGACCTACGCACCAGTGGCAAGACTAGAAGCAATTAGGTTGTTTCTAGCATATGCAGCTCATCAGAGATTCAAAGTCTATCAAATGGACGTAAAGAGTGCTTTCCTCAATGGAATTCTTGGAGAAGAAGTTTACGTTGAACAACCTCCAGGTTTCGAGGAAGCAGGTCCAGAGAAAGTTTACAAACTGCACAAAGCAGTATATGGTTTGAAACAAGCTCCCAGAGCTTGGTATGAAACGTTGTCTACATTCCTACTGCATTCTGGTTTTAAAAGAGGATCAGTCGACAGAACTTTATTTACTTTCAAGTACAAGGATGATATTCTTCTTTTACAAATTTATGTTGATGACATTATTGTTAGATCTAGGTCAAAATCTCTATGTGACAGGTTTGGAGAACTCATGAAGTGTGAGTACAAAATGTCCATGATGGGGGAGATGAACTTCTTCCTCGGCCTACAAGTCAAGCAATCTGAGGATGGTATCTTTATTTGTCAATCCAAATATGCACGAGCTAACAACCAAATTTGGTGTCCAAGATAGCAGACCTCTGAAGATTCTAATGATTGCAAATGGCAAGATGGATCCAGATTCTGAAGGAAAACCTGCCAGCATAACTTTGTACAGGGGAATTATTGGTTCTTTACTTTATATTACTGCAAGTCGACCTAACATTTCTTTTGCAGTTGGAATATGTGCTCAGTATCAAGCTAATCCAAAGGAATCGCATCTAGAAGCAGCCAAGAAAATTCTTAGATATGTCAAGGGAACTGCAAACTTCGGTTTATGGTACCCTTGTGATGATAATTTTGAACTAACTGGCTATGCAGATGCAGATTATGGAGGATGCAAACTGGATAGAAAGTCCACATCAGGGACCTGTCAGTTTCTTAGAAGCAAGTTAATCTCTTGGTTTTCAAAGAAGCAAACTTCAGTTGCTACTTCAACAACAGAAGCTGAGTACATGGCAACAGCAAGCTGTTGCGCACAGATTCTTTGGTTGAAACAACAACTCAAAGATTATGATGTCACTGTTCGAAAAGTACCCATCTTTTGTGACAACACAAGCGCCATAGCTCTCACTGTGAATCCTGTCTACCACACCAGATGCAAGCATATTGATATAAGGCATCACTTCATAAGAGATCACGTGGAAAAACAAGATATAACAGTTGAGAAAAGTCATACTGACATCCAAGAGCCGATATTCTAACAAAACCTCTCATGGAAGAGAGATTCAAAATGCTGTGTGGAAAGCTTGGAATGCTCAGAATGGATACACAGCCTAAGTCAGAGAATAGCAGCAGTTCACTAGCACAGGTCAGCCAAGAGCAGACTGACTTGGAAACTGCAGACTAACAAAAAGGGAGTTCGCTAGTACAGAACAGCCAAAGACAGACAGACTTGGAAACTGCAGCTCACGAGAAGCAGTTAGGTGACACGCAGCTTGAAGCCACAAACTGCGTTGAAAGTCAACAATCACCATTTAAATCTTAGCTGAAATTATTTCCTCTTCCCATATATTCTGTCATATATGTTATTTTTTTAAAATCCTTTTACTGTTAAGAATTTAAAAAGTTTTTCACGAAAAACAAGGAATTTATGTCTATCATATTTTGACCGTTGGAGAAGTCTATAAATAGAGAGAAAATTCTTGATTTCATTACGCGTTTCTTAAAATCCTTTGAAATCACATTTCAAATCTTCTTTCACTCTCTCTGAGAAATTACTTTCGTTCTTTCATCTTCATAAACTCAGAAATTCAAAATCCTTACCCTCTCTCTCCAAGATGTCTGTAGATTCATTGAGTGCTCAAGTGAAGAAAGCAACACCTCTCATCTTCTTTGAGAAGGTTGCTGTGCTAGACTCATATGGATACAGAGGTTTGGATCAGATGATTGAGGCTATCACCCAATGTGATGGTTTTTTCAACATCATCACTCAACATCCACGGATGACGCTACCGGAAAATGTTGCCTATTTGCTGTGTTCTCTGGAATCAATGGTCGGAGACCCCGCAACGGCAACTTTTCTCATCAACAGCGAAGAAGAGAGGCGTCATCTTCTTCCACTCGTCCTTCAAACCTACAGGTTATCGAATACAGGGGCTATCACAAAGGTTGATGATGTGCCCATGGAATCCATCAACGATGTATATCAACAAGCTCTGTTTGAGCCCAAGAAAATCTATGATCAAAGAACTTTCAACCGCCACGACCTGAAGTCCGAGTACAGATTTCTGTTCGAGTTCGTTCACAATGTGTTCTTCTCTTACCTAGGCTCGAACGAATTTGTCACTCTGTCGAAGTTTAAACTGCTAACGGCTGTGGTGAAGCAGTTAAATGTTAACTGGGCCAGGTTACTAGTCAATCTGTTCATCAAGGAAGCTGCAGAGTTACCTGCTAGGATCAAGGCCAACATGCAACTTCGTCATGGCACCAAGCTCTCTATCATTCTGCAGAGAACGCTTACAAATCGCGTATGGTGTGTCTGCACTGGATTTCCTGATGACAAGCTTGTTCCTCACACCTGCAACCAGTTGATCATGATTCTTGGCATCTTGCCTCACAAGATCAACAAGGCCAAAGGTGCAGCCAAGCTTCTGCTCACAGAATTGCGTGACTCAAAGGTAGATGTAGCTGAAGAAGAAGATAGCAGTGAAGATGATGAAGAAAACAGCGTCCAGGTTGAGTCAGTCAGAAAAGAAAAGAGAAAGCTGGAGGATCTGCAATCTGCGCCCTCTCAGAAGCGCACCACTCGATCTACAGCAACAACCTTTATGGAGGCAGATCTCACACCACCTGCGACTACAACGCAACCTGCCTCTCCACAGGTTGGAGTGAAACCTGCTGGCGAACAGTCCCCTCCAGGCACCCCTCCAGGTTTCCCGTCCAAAGCTCAGTCCCAAGCTCCTGTCACAGTAGCTCCTACATCCTCTATCAACAGCTCCACGGCAGTAGGCCAGATGTTATCCTTTTACAAAGCGGAATTTCTTAAGATGTCTCGACAGCTTAACATGTTGGAACTGGAGAGCAAGCTGTGCATTGATGAAAAGGTTGCAGCATTGCAAACTGAGAATGCCAAGCTGTGGGAATTCATCAAAGCTCACATTGGTGAAAAGGATGCACAAGAGCAGTTCACAAAGGACAGAGGACAGTCCAGCTAGATAAAAGCTGTGAACTCATAAACAGTGGAACCTGTTTGATCAGAAACTGTGAAAAAGACAGTTTGCATAGGGAAGTGTCATGGATGACCTGTATCAGTCTCCATGTTTTTGAATTATGATTTTATATATGTCAAAGATATGCCTTAATTATTCCAAATGTTCAAATTTCAATGAAATATTTTTGCTTCACTTAATCAATTATATACCTTATCAATCATTTTCATTTATTGAAGCATGTGTTTTGTTATTTATTGAAATCTTTGTTAAGGATATTCTGACACAATACTTAACATTCTTGCTTCACTTTCCATGTATGTCAAAAAGCGCATGCAAAGTATCAAATCCGCATTTAATGCGAGGCGACGGTTGAGTGTTAGGGTAGTGCGAGTGGGATACACAACCAACCCCACGCGCCCACTATCTCACGGATTTCCAGGGATTCAATCCCATCCGTAGAACGGTTGATTTGCTTCAATCTCAACCGCCCGCTTTATCTTTTATATATATTCATATAACTGTGCATCGTCGTTCTCAATTCAATTTTCTGCATTCTTTCGCCATTTTTGTTCTGCAACTCTCTTTCAAAATTTCAAATTAACAGTTCTCATTTATACGTTCTTGAAATGGCAGGAGAATCCACGTCTCAGACTCTTCCACAAACAACGGAACAGAAGATTCAATATCTACAGCCATACATTCTCACAGAGCCTGTAGCAAATCTCTCAACCTATGATTACGCCAGCTTGAACGAGA
Source organism: Mentha longifolia (assembly GCA_001642375.2). Lineage (NCBI taxonomy): Eukaryota > Viridiplantae > Streptophyta > Magnoliopsida > Lamiales > Lamiaceae > Mentha > Mentha longifolia. Next base: position 45,174,232 of record CM038112.1, on the reverse strand, counting down.
TGTACTCCGCCATCCAGAAAGCAGACGGATTTTACAAAATTATTACTCATGAGCCAAAATTCTGGCTTCCGCAGCAAGTCGCGATGTTCTATCTATCATATTTTTGCCCGGAAGATGTCGACTCTGCCCAATTCCATCTTCCTTTGCCTGGTGTGCCTGACGAGCCCATTCCGATTCTCTCGCTCATCTCTCGAACCTACGGCATCGCTGATTCAGGAACTGTGGAGATCCTGTATCACAAGCCAATGGGTTTAATTTTGGACGTTCCGGATGCAGATCTGGAAGCAGTTTACCAGAAAGCTCTAATGCAGCCCGCAGCCGAGTATGATGGAAAGAGGTTCTCGCGCCCTCTGCTGAGACCTGCGTACAGAGCCCTCTTTGACTTCGTTCACAAAGTTTTCCTTGGTTACTCTGGTAACCACGATGCTGTCACTCCAGCGAAGTTTAGAGTGATGACTGCAATCGTGCAACGTCTAAACGTGAACTGGGCCCGATTTCTCCTCGAGCTCCTCAATGAAGAAGTCAAGCAGCTCTTGATCACCTATGAAGGCGACGTGGTGACCGATTTCCGCATTGCCAGGAATCTGCGCCTAGGCACCAAGATCTGCTCTCTCATTCACTGCCTCCACCCCAACCTCAACTGGAGTGGAATAACTCATTTCATCAAGGAAAAGGTCCCCAAGGACCAAAAGCAGCTCGAACTAATAATTGGTGTCGACATGACCGTCTTTGCCAAGAATGATGATGTGGTGAAGCCGTTCCTGTACGACATGGGTCGATCTAACCCAGCTTGGGTACCACCAGAGCAGCGTGACGTTCGGAGAAAGAGGCAGCTTGCCCCTAGCAAGCAGCTTGACAGACTAGCCAAGTCTGTGCGTATCAGATCTCCAACTCCCATATCACGCAGGTTGCATACGGAGTTTGCTACCATAGAAGTTCAGCACCAACCTACTCGTCAAACCTTTGAAGATATCCCAGAACAGACAATTCTTGAAGCACAAGTTTCAATACCTATACCCTCTGTTCGTGATATCTTCAAGTCTACAGCTTCGGAGCTAGCTGGCCAAAGCCACAGCGAATCTCAACCGGAGGATGACACCGATTTCGAGGAAGAAAATCTTGATACCTCCATCGTCATCCACCAGCAGTCCGGTGAAGCTTCTCATCATCACAGCTCGCCTCCAGAGCTTGACCTCCATCTTATCCTTTCATCCGATGATGATGATGTAGAAGAAGATCCAATCAAGACTGCACTGCCATGTTGGTCAACTCCATCGAGATCGACGCTGAGAAGACTGTCATGGAGTCTTTTCCCGGAATTGATCTCACTCCCGAGACCAGGCAGTTAGCAATTCAGCTACGTGCTCTGCTCGATGGGAAGGATAGATCTTACTGTGATTTGAAGTCCATCTTCCTTATTTACCCCATCGAACAACTAGAGATTGAAGAGCACAACCTTGGGAAGTATTTTGGCTATGCTTCCATTCCTGAAGCTCGCGAATGCTTCAAGAAGTTCATCCTCTCTAGGATGAAGAGAGAGGCCAAGGTACTCAATGTCGACTTGAAACCTTTCAACTCTCACGATCGCGACTCTTACAATTACAGGTTTCTGGAGGATGAAGATTTCAGTCCAATTCCTTCTCCATCCCAGAACAGCGGAGACGCAGTGTCCGATCATGATCGTGTACCGGTCTACTCTGTAGCAACCGCAGGAACTCCTCTCACTGCTGTGCAAGCAGATTTGAAGAAATTTATCATTGAGGAAGTTTCCAAGGTGAAGGCCACCGAGGTTGCTGAACACCAGAAGATTGCGGACAAAATTGACGCAATGGACACAGCAGCATCTGCCATGCTGTCAAACATCAAGGCTGAGATGCCGCAGGTCATCAGGGAAGAAGTGGCAAGCCAGTTCAAAACCTTCATCTCCACGCGACTGAAAGCTGCAATGGACAAGCTGCTTCCCAACCAGCTGTCCGAACTAAAGGTCACCTATGCATCTTCAGTTGACAACCTGCGATACGAGTTTGAACAGCTCAACCAGCTTGTCAACAGCTTCTCTTCAAAGCTCGCTCAAGCCTCATCCAGCTCTCTGAAGAAAGAAGAAGAGATGCAAGGGAACATCAACTCCCTCCTCCAGTTTAAAGAGAAGATCAGCACTGACCTATCCTTAATCTCCAATGAGCAAGCCTCCCTCAATACCACTGTTCAGCACTTAATTGATAATGCCGAAAAGGGGGAAGGGAAAGGCAAACTCACTGCTGCTAAAGCAAAAGGCAAGGAGAAAAAGGTCACCCAACCTCCTATCACTCAATCAGAAGCTGCTCCGCCTGTGTCAGTTGTCCCTCAACCTGCTGCCCAGAAGCTGTCTGAGCAAGAAAGGGCACAGGGTGAAGCCTCTCTTATTCGAATGATGGCAGAAGCTGGCTACACCGCAGATGAATGCGAGAATGAAGGCAAGCAAAAGCTGTTTCTTGAAGATCTGAGGAAACAGAGAGCAAGGGACAAAGCTCGCGTGGCAAGCTTCCGATGTCTTAAAAGCTGCAAGGATCAAGCTGACAAGAGAGAGCCAACTGATTGGCTCCCAGTGGAAGATCAGCCTTTGTGGGATAAGTTCCTGAACCAGTTCATCTTACACCACTACTGGTTGCAGGTTGATGCTCGCTACACTGGTGATACCAAATCTGCCTTTCACAGCTGGATGCAAACCTTCCCCGACCGCGAATTCATCATAAGAGTCCGTGCGAAAGCTGCAAAGGCGAAGGTCACGATCAAACCGCCTAAAATAGAGACCTTCCAACCTCCCACTATCTGCGGCAGTGATACTCCAGATATCGACCGGATCAATACTTTTATAAGAAGAATCGCACCTCAGTACGGTTGCAAGACCACAGGCTGTGATGAGTACAAGTCGATCCGTGACAGCGTCTACGCAGTTATGGGATCTGTAAGCAAGGAGAAGATCGCTGAAGAGAGATTCAAGACTGTGAGGAAGTGACTTGATCGTTTTCATTCATTTGTTGTATCAACTCTGAAATATATGTACTTCAATTCAGTTGATACTATAAATGAAAAATGATCATATTTTGTTCTTGATGACAAAATCTCATTGTCCAGGCCTTTGCATGTTATGCTTTAAATTTCCTAACACTTTTTCTCATGCAGCAGGCTGAACATCAAACCTTGATCACCCTTTCGTGTGAAGTTCAAAATTTCTAAGTCAAGATATAAAGTGTGGGTTTCGGCATTATCAAAAAGGGGGAAATTATTGGGAACCTTTCTCATTGGACTAAGTTTTGATAATGCTATTAGAAACCACACTTAGACAATAGTTGTTAAATGGAACAGACTGGTCTCCGTGTTTGGATCAGTCAAGCTTAACCCGGACAGGTTGCTATGTAAAGGTCAAGGTTGGTAGTGCAACCTTGTACCTAATCTACTCAAACCTGTCATAATATTCCTTTATGTAATATGTTTATGTAATCTGCTCTAACCATACTCGAAGATTTCTCGCAAAGATTACAGAAGACTGAAGACAGTTCGAGGTATAGGAAGCTTGACCTGCAAGTCTAACCTGAGCTGTGGCTGAGGAACCTGTCCTCAACTCATCGTCTATAATTGTGTCAGTGTATGGTTCTGCATATCCTGACACATACAACGGCTCTATTTCAAATGCTTCTCTATAAATACCTCAAGTCATTCCAGAAAGAAGATACGGGAAACTCAAATTACAAGCTGAAACGCTGAAGAAATCTCAAGCTAAATATTCACACAATCAACACTTGAAATCACTAGAGCTTTCCCAAGTGTTGATCTTTGTAGATTTCTATTCTTTCTAGAATCTGTCTTACTAGAACACAATCCACACTCTCACTACCATCACTGTTGATATTCAGTGTAGTTGATAGAGTTGTATTCCAAACGGTGATAGCTTTTCACAGCTTTCCAGTGTGGTTATCAGTGCTAGTTGTTTAGCATTGGTAAGATTGTATGTAAAGTTAGAAGAGACACGACTCAAGATTCGTGCTAGATTCAGTCTAAAGAGAGACTTGAATTTGGACTGGAACCTCCACCAGTGTTAAAAGGAGCGAAAAATCTCAAGTTAAGGGATTACAAATTCGACGGGATCTGGCGTGGACGTAGGAGCTGTTTACTCCGAACCACGATAAAAACTCCTCGTGTTTCTCTTGTTATTTATTCTTCCATCTTCATTTACACAGTTTACATGTTCACAACCTGCATCACTGCAACCTGTCTTGCATAAACTATTGATGAACTGAAGTCTTTTCTAAAACTGTTTTGAAAACTGTTAGCCAACCTTTCCACCAAACTTCCGCACGCAGGTTAGTTTTGCAAGCTCAGCAGTTCACTGTTTGAACTGGAAAAACTAAACTGCTCTGATAAACTGAAATGACGACTCAGTAAGATCAAATTGTTTTGAAAAGTCAAAACTGTTGGCTAATTGGTGTATTCCCCCCCCCCATACACCAATATCTATTTATTGGGACCTACACAATCTACTTTTGGCTAATTTTTATTTTTCCCATATCTCATATAATACATATCTATTTGGAGTGATGATTTTTTATTTGTGTCCTTATACAATGGGTGACCATAAGGCAAAGTCGAAATCGTAATTGCTTTCCATCGATTTTTTCTGATTTCGTCCCTATGCTGCTGCCAATCGACGTTTAGCTGATTTTTATTTTGTCCATATCTCATTCGTTACGTATCTATTTGGAGTGATGCTTTTTATTTTGAACCCTTATACAAGTCGATCGGCAGCTGCCTAGGGCCGAAATTAGAAAAAATCGACAAAAAGAAATTCCGATTTTGAGTGTGCCCTATTCTTACCCATTGTATAAGGGTTCAAAATAAAAAAGGCATCACTCCAGATGGATAAGTAACGAATGAGATATGGGCAAAATAAAAATCAGCCAAAAAGTAGATAGGCAGCTGCCTAGGGCCGAAATCAGAAAAAATCGACAGAAAGCAATTCTGATTTTGACTGTGCACTTTTCTTACCCATCGTATAAGGGTTCAAAATCAAAAAGCATCACTCCAAATGAATGAGTAACGAATGAGATATGGACAAAATAAAAATCGTCCAAAAGTAGAAAGACAGCTGCCTAGGGCCGAAATTTAAAAAAATCTATGGAAAGCAATTTTGATTTCGACTGTGCCCTATTGTTACCCATTGTATACGGGTTCAAAATGAAAAGGCATCAGTCCAAATAGATAAGTAACAAATGAGATATGTGCAAAATAAAAATAACTAATAGATCGATAGGCAGAAAAAATTGACGGAAAGCAATTCCAATATCGACTCTGCCCTATGGTTACCCATTGTATAAGGGATATAAATTAAAAAGCATAACTCCAAATAGATATGTAACAAATGGGATATGGGAAAAATAGAAATCAACCAAAAGTAGATAGGCAGCTGCCTAGGGCCGAAATCAGAAAAAATCGACGGAAAGCAATTCCGATTTTGACTGTGCCCTATTCTTACTCATTGCATAAGGGTTCAAAATCAAAAAGCATCACTCCAAATAGATAAGTAACATATGAGATATGAGAAAAATAAAAATATACCAAAAGTAGATACTAGCTGCCTAGGGCCGAAATCAGGAAAATTCGACGGAAAGCAATTCTGATTTTGACCGTGCCGTTTTCTTACCTATTGTATAAGTGTTGAAAATCAAAAAGCATCACTCCAAATAGATAAGTAACCAATAAGATATGGGCAAACTAAAAATCAGCCAAAAGTCAATAGGCAGCTGCCCACGGCCGAAATCAGAATAAATCAACGGAAAGAAATTCCGATTTCGACTCTACCCTATGGTTACCCATTGTAGAAGGGATACAAATGAAAAATGCATCAGTCCAAACAGATAAGTAACAAATGAGATATGGGTAAAATAAAAATCAGCCACAAGTCGATAGGCAACTGCCTATGGCCGAAATTAGAAAAAATCTACGGAAAGTAATTCCAATTTTGACTGTGCCCTATTGTTACCCACTGTATACGGGTTCAAAATGAAAAGGCATCAGTCCAAATAGATAAGTAACAAATGAGATATGGGCAAAATAAAAATAACCAATAGGTCGATAGGCAGCTGCCTAGGGCCGAAATTAGAAAAAATTCGAAGGAAAGCAATTCCGATTTCGGCTGTACCCTATTATTACCCATTGTATAACGGTTCAAAATGAAAAAGCATCACTCCAAATAGATAAGTAACGAATGAGATATGGGCAAAATAAAAATCAGCCAAAAGTCAATAGGCAGCCGCCTAGGGCCGAAATCAGAAAAAATTAACGGAAAGCAATTCCAATTTCGACTCTGCCCTATGGTTACCCATGGTATAAGGGATACAAATTAAAAAGCATAACTCCAAATAGATATGTAACAAATGGGATATGGGAAAAATAGAAATCAGCCAAAAGTAGATAGGCAGCTCCCTAGGGCCGAAATCAGAAAAATTCGACGGAAAGCAATTCTGATTTTGACTGTGCCCTTTTCTTACCTATTGTATAAGTGTTCAAAATCAAAAAGCTTCACTCCAAATAAATAACTAACGAATAAGATATGGGCAAACTAAAAATCAGCCAAAAGTCTATAGGCAGCTGCCCAGGGCCGAAATCAGAATAAATCGACGGAAATCAATTCTGATTTCGACTCTGCCCTATGGTTACCCATTGTATAAGGGTTCAAAATAAAAAGGCATCAGTCCAAATAGATAAGTAACAAATGAGATATGGGCAATATAAAAATCAGCCAAAAGTCAATAGGCAGCTGCCCAGGACTGAAATCAGAATAAATCGACGGAAAGAAATTCCGATTTCGACTCTACCCTATGGTTACCCATTGTATAAGGGATACAAATGAAAAATGCATCAGTCCAAACAGATAAGTAACAAATGAGATATGGGCAAAATAAAAATCAGCCACAAGTCGATAGGCAACTGCCTATGGCCGAAATTAGAAAAAATCTACGGAAAGCAATTCCGATTTCGGCTGTGCCCTATTATTAGCCATTGTATAACGGTTCAAAATGAAAAAGCATCACTCCAAATAGATAAGTAACGAATGAGATATGGGCAAAATAAAAATCAGCCAAAAGTCGATAGGCAGCCGCCTAGGGCCGAAATCAGAAAAAATTGACGGAAAGCAATTCCAATTTCGACTCTGCCCTATGGTTACCCATGGTATAAGGGATACAAATTAAAAAGCATAACTCCAAATAGATATCTAACAAATGGGATATGGGAAAAATAGAAATCAGCCAAAAGTAGATAGGCAGCTCCCTAGGGCCGAAATCAGAAAAATTCGACGGAAAGCAATTCCGATTTTGACTGTGCCCTTTTCTTACCTATTGTATAAGTGTTCAAAATCAAAAAGCTTCACTCCAAATAAATAACTAACGAATAAGATATGGGCAAACTAAAAATCAGCCAAAAGTCAATAGGCAGCTGCCCAGGGCCGAAATCAGAATAAATCGACGGAAAGCAATTCTAATTTCGACTCTGCCCTATGGTTACCCATTGTATAAGGGTTCAAAATAAAAAGGCATCAGTCCAAATAGATAAGTAACAAATGAGATATGGGCAATATGAAAATCAGCCAAAAGTCGATAGGCTGCTGCCTAGGGCCGCATTCGGAAAAAATCGACGGAATGTAATTCCGATTTGACTGTGCCCTATTGTTTCCCATTGTATAAGGGTTCAAAATAAAAAACGCATCACTCCAGATGGATAAGTAACGAATGAGATATGGGCAAAATAAAAATGAGCCAAAAAGTAGATAGGCAGCTGCCTAGGGCCGAAATTAGAAAAAATCAACCGAAAGCAATTCCGATTTTGACTGTGCCCTTTTCTTACCCATTGTATAAGGGTTCAAACTGAAAAAGCATCACTCCAAATAAATAAGTAACGAATGAGATATGGGCAAAATAAAAATCAGCCAAAAGTCGATAGGCAGCTGCCTAGGGCCGAATTCAGAAAAAATCGATGAAATGCAATTCCAATTTGACTGTGCCCTATTGTTTCCCATTGTATAAGGGTTCAAGATTAAAAAGCATCACTTGAAATCGGTAAGTAACGAATGAGATATGGACAAAATAAAAATCAGCCAAAAGTTGATTGGCAGAGAGCCTAGGGCCGGAACCAGAATAAATCGACGAGAAGCAATTTCGATTTCAACTCTGCCCTATGGTTACCCATTGTATAAGGGATACAAATAAAAAGGCATGACTCCAAATAGATAAGTAACAAATGAGATATGGAAAAATAAAAATCAGCCAAAAGTAGATAGGTAGAGCTGCCTAGGGCCGAAATAAAAAAAAATTGACGGAAAGCAATTCTGATTTCGACTGTGTCCTATTGTTACCCATTGTATAAGGGTTCAAAATGAAAAGGCATCACTCCGAATAGATAAGTAACGAATGAGGTATGGGCAAAATAAAAATCAGCCAAAAGTCGATAGGCAGCTGCCTAGGGCCGAATTCAGAAAAAATCGATGAAATGCAATTCCAATTTGACTGTGCCCTATTGTTTCCCATTGTATAAGGGTTCAAGATTAAAAAGCATCACTTGAAATCGGTAAGTAACGAATGAGATATGGACAAAATAAAAATCAGCCAAAAGTTGATAGGCAGAGAGCCTAGGGCCGGAACCAGAATAAATCGACGAGAAGCAATTTCGATTTCAACTCTGCCCTATGGTTACCCATTGTATAAGGGATACAAATAAAAAGGCATGACTCCAAATAGATAAGTAACAAATGAGATATGGAAAAATAAAAATCAGCCAAAAGTAGATAGGTAGAGCTGCCTAGGGCCGAAATAAAAAAAAATTGACGGAAAGCAATTCCAATTTTGACTGTGCCCTATTGTTTCCCATTGTATAAGGGTTCAAAATAAAAAGCATCACTCCAAATAGATAAGTAACAAATGAGATATGGGAAAAATAAAAATCAGCCAAAAGTAGATAGGCAGAGAGCTGCCTAGGGCTGAAATAAAAAAAAAATCGACGGAAAGCAATTCCAATTTTGACTGTGCCCTATTCTCACCCATTGTATAAAGGTTCAAGATTAAAAAGTATCACTCCAAATAGATAAGTAACGAATGAGATATGGGCAAAATAAAAATCAGCCAAAAGTCGATCGGTAGCTGCCTAGGGCCAAAATCAGAAAAAAAAATTGACGCAAAGCAATTCCAATTTCGACTGTGCCCTATTGTTGCCCATTGTATAAGGGATACAAATTAAAAGGCATCACTCCAAATAGATAAGTAACGAATGAGATATGGGTAAAATAAAAATCAGCTAAAAGTCGATAGGCAGCTGCCTAGGGCCGAAATTAGAAAAAATTGACGGAAAGCAATTCCGACTTTGACTCTGCCCTATGGTCACCCATTGTATAAGGATACAAATAAAAAATCATCACTCCAAATAGATATGTATTGTATGAGATATGGGAAAAATAAAAATCAGCCAAAAGTAGATAGGCTGCTGCCTAGAGCCGAAATAAGAAAAAATTGACGGAAAGCAATTCCGATTTTGACTGTGCCCTTTTCTTACCCATTTGTATAAGGGTTCAAAATGAAAAAGCATCACTCCAAATAGATAAGTAACGAATGAGATATGAGCAAAATAAAAATCAACCAAAAGTTAATAGGCAACTGCCTAGGGCCGAATTCGAAAAAAATCGACGGAATGCAATTCTGATTTGATTGTGCCCTATTGTTTCCCATTTTGGCTGATTTTTATTTAGCCCATATGTCATTCGTTACTTATCTATTTGGTGTTATGCTTTTTAATCTTGAACCTTTATACAATGGGTGAGAAAAGGGCACAGTCAAAATTGGAATTGCTTTCCGTTGATTTTTTTTAATTTCGGCCCTAGGCAGCTCTGCCTATCTACTTTTGGCTGATTTTTATTTTTCCATATCTCATAGTACTTGAAAGCAAGTCATGGAAACTCAAGGAGTTTCATCATATCTGGTGTTTAGTAAAACACAATCATTGCTTTGAATGCTTGAAAAAGTAACAAACAATTTCATGCAACTTGCTTCATAGAATATACATAATTAAATGTACCTTAGCTGGAGCAGATGATGGCAAGCTGAAGGTGATTGTTGCTTAACTAACAAAACTAGAATTAATATTCTAGACTAGACATAGACTAAGGTCTCAGAGTCTTCCGCTCTGATACCACCTTGTCACGCCCCGATTCTTGTGAACCAGGGTGTGACGGGGGTTGGATTAAAGAAGTGGGGAAGAAAGGGGATAATATTAATTTATAACCATTTTACGAGTATCTTAAAACGTAGAATGAGACTATAAAGAAAATGGTGGGGTAAACCAGCGTCAAGTTGCCAAGTGGAGTCGACCATCTACTACGACATATTGGAATTACCAAGAGTGAGTAGGAAATCGAGCGTCCAAGTAGAACCATTGTATGGCACTTTCCACCTTGCATAAAGTAAAAAGATGGGGTAAACCGGTTTTCAGTAAACTAGAGGAGTCGACATCCACTTCGATGTGATAACCATAATTGAGTGGGAATTCGAGCTTCCAAAAGGAACTGATATACGGCACTCTCCATCCAATAATAAGTAAAATAAGAAGAGAGAAATAAGTGTAGGAAACAAAGAAACCATATTATATAACTAGAGGGTTGGAACATGACGCCCTTGACTTATTTATTATTACCAAACTAGTAGTCTTGTTATTAGATTTATGAGCAAAATAACATAAAGGAAGCTTAATAAAGTCTTGCAACAACCCTTTGCCTTAGCCTTGCTGCGCATCACCTACTTCCAGACCTGAAAACATTTGAAAAAGTTTTGGGCTAAGTACTTGATGTACTTAGTGGTCATGCCCTTTTGGCAAGCATTTTAAAAACTAGCAATTTATCCATACATAGTATATCAAGAGGCTTGCAGAAAACAACTCTTGAAAATACATATATCATTTTGGGGTGTGTGATGTTCATTCTTGGACTCAACCAAGGCTACAAATCACCTTTTGTTCATCTAGACCGGGTTCAGGGCCGTAACCCCAAATAATCCCAGTACTTGCAGAAAACCCGAGTCGAAACTCAAGGAATTCGCCATTAGTTAGCATACGACGTGATCAAGGTATCGCATGTAACCCGGGTGCGCACAATTCAAAGTTAGTATATCTGATACTAACAATGAATCTCGATCGATCCATAGAGTCATTTCTTGGAACATACACACAAAATATTTTATGGATAATTGCATTTTTATAACATAAAATTTGAACCGCATTAAAAATATTGCCAAAATATTTTAGACCCACACGAAAACAATTTGGACCCACCTGATATCTGGAGCAACCTGGAAAGTAGCTCTAAACTAATAACTATAATCCTTCTTCATTATACTAGTATAGTAATGACTCGGAAGTTTGTTTTGTATTTGAAAGAGAAATATTCATACGGTCAACTATTTATAGGAGCACATATGCTCATGAATCTAATATGCATAGATGTATCGTTTTCCACCTCATGCTGCTAGCTTTTAATAGTCATCAATTTAGGTTTCGACACATATACAAGGCTATATATAATACTCACCAAGCCTATATATCTTAATAGGGTGTCACGTCTTATGCTACTCAAGAGTCAACAACTTAATTTCAAGAGATATATATATACGTAAAGGTTATTAATATAAAATGACATAATTCATGCACCTAATATATAATTATATATATATTAGTTTACGTAATATTATATCTTAATTAATCATAACATGTTTTCTATAATACTACTTATACATATATAGTATATGTACCGATAAATGTTAATAAATCATCTACTTTTTTCAATACAAACATAAGTACGTCTATATATTAACCAATTATTAGAAAAATATATAGACTATTCTCAATATGTATAAAATTATAGATTTCTCATTATACAATTTCTTTATTTATATATTTTCAAATACTAATATATCTATTTGATACGCATACATGTATCTATACTATATATGTATATATATATTCTTAATTAAGGATAATAGCTACTCATGTATAATAGTTATATAGGTATATCTTAATAATAATAATAATAATTTTTAGTTAGCTAGATTTAATGAGAAAATTTAGGATATTACATCGACTCTGCCCTATGGTTACCCATTGTATAAGGGATACAAATAAAAAGGCATCAGTCCAAATAGATAAGTCACAAATGAGATATGGGCAAAATAAAAATCCGCCACAAGTCGATAGGCAGCTGCCCAGGGCCGAAATTAGAAAAAATCGACGGAAAGCAATTCCGATTTCGACTGTGCCCTATTGTTACCCATTGTATAAGGGTTCAAAATGAAAAGGCATCAGTCCAAATAGATAAGTAACGAATGAAATATGGGCAAAATAAAAATCAGCCAAAAGTCGATGGAAAGCAATTCTGATTTTGACTCTGCCCTATGGTTACCCATTGTATAAGGGATACAAATTTAAAGGCATCACTCCAAATAGATAAGTAACGAATGAGATTCGGGCAAAATAAAAATCAGCCAAAAGTAGAAAGGCAGCTGCCTAGGGCCGAAATCAGAAAAAAATTGACGGAAAGCAATTCCGATTTTGACTGTGCCCTTTTCTTACCCATTGTATAAGTGTTCAAAATCAAAAAAGCATCTCTCCAAATAGATAAGTAACGAATGAGATATGGGAAAAATAAAAATCAGCCAAAAGTCGATAGGCAGCTGCCCAGGGCCGAAATCAAAATAAATCGACGGAAAGCAATTCCAATTTCGACTCTACCCTATGGTTACCCATTGTATAAGGGATACAAATAAAAAGGCATCAGTCCAAATAGATAAGTAACAAATGAGATATGGGCAAAATAAAAAACCACCACAAGTCGATAGGCAGCTGCCTAGGGCCGAAATTAGGAAAAATCAATGGAAAGCAATTCCGATTTCGACTGTGTCATATTGTAACCCATTGTATACGGGTTCAAAATGAAAAGGCAAATAGATAAGGAACAAATGAGATATGGACAAAATAAAAATAAGCCATAAGTCGATAGGCAGCTGACTAGGGCCGAAATCAGAAAAAATCGATGGAAAGCAATTCCAATTTTGACTGTGCCCTATTCTCACCCATTGTATAAGGGTTCAAGATTAAAAAGCATCACTCCAAATGGATAAGTAACGAATGAGATATGGGCAAAATAAAAATCAGCCAAAAGTAGATAGGCAGCTACCTAGGACCGAAATTAGAAAAAATCGACGGAAAGCAATTCTAATTTCGACTCTGCCCTATGGTTACCCATGAAGGGATCGCTCTTTCGCAAGCGAACCGAATTTGCCGCGGATCTGAATTGGATGTTGTAATTAATGCAATTAATTCACATATGAATTTAGATATACCTTCGAGCTCGGAGATGACAATCTACAGGTCTAGATTACTAGAGTGTTATCCTATTCCTCGTGCTCGAACAATAGGGTGGGCATTGGATTGAAGATCGGATCTTGGATCATGCCTTGTACTTGAGTTGAATGAATTCAACTCTTCTTCTTCTCCAAGAGAAGACTGTCGTCGCCAACTCTCTCTCTCTAATCTCGTGATAATGATATCTATTGATTGATTAATTGATCACTGATTAGGTCAAACCTAATCTCTATTTATAATTACTTATAAATATACCCGAGAGAGATTGCGTATGTGTGCTTAAATTAAATAATAATTATCACACATTGGGCTTAAGTACAAGCCTTGTGATAGGGAGTGATCTGTCATCTCCCGTTAGGCATCTGAAGCGCAAAAGTAATGCCTGAGCAGATGCCATAATTCCGCTAGATTCCTCAAGGAGATGAGCACTCAAGCCGCTCTATCAGTGATATGAACATATTAGGTGCAAATCACTCATCTGTCACCCTCGTTTCTTTAACCCAGATCCCCACATGAAGTGCGGAAAAAACATGACTGTGGGGTCCACTTTGGGGACCATTAATCATAACTAAAATATTCCTTCTAACTGACTTGTCTCCCCTGAAAAGACTAGTTCAACCTCACAAATAAGGGGTAATTACTCTTTCACCCTCACTTTCTACCCTACTATAAATACTTGATCTTCTTCACCGAGAAAAGGTACGCTCTCATTAGATACTTTACCTCCGCTGCAAGCTTTGCTAAAGCGGATCTCCCTTTTTTCTTTCTCAAATAGATACTGACTTGAGCATCGGAGTGTCTTCCCGGAGGAACCCTCCCCGTTTCTCCGGCTCTATTTTGCAGGATTATGATATTGAGCTGGATACCCTAAAGGATGTGTCAAGGTAGCATCAAGAAGACATTACAGAAGCATCAATTTTCATTCTAGTTAAATGTTTCCTCATATCTATTCCTGTAACAATTCTCCTAATTTGTTGATGGATAAATAACCCAATCTATCAACTGGCGCCGTCTGTGGGAATCATTTGACTAAGACATAGATTTCTTCTTAAAAAATGCTTTGAATTTTGATTCGGTCTTTATGCGGAAAAATGGAAAAAATATGTAAATCTTTGAATAGCTGACATGGCGTCGATTTCTATGTTAATTTATCTATTTGATTATGCTGTAGAATTCGCCTGAAGTACGAATGAAGAATGTTTCAATTTCTCTTTCGCCTTATGTAGGATTTGTGATAAAGAACAGGAACAGAGGATTTAAACAACTCTTGATTCCATAAAGAGAAATTCAATCAAAGTAAAGATAATTCTCTTATTTTATTCATTGAATATCCGTTGTTTTCCTGATAGGTATCGGTTTAGGCATATTCAATGAATTTCCATACAAAAAATTTTAAGGAAAAAGTCGTATATACAATGTGTGTTGATATTTCTCTTTCCTATGAAAAAGAGACTATCAAAGAGCTGTAATAGAAAATCCTCCATATCTCAAGGCGAATCTCGAGAAAAAGAGAGAACCTGCAATTAATATCTTCGGTGAGTAGAAATACATCACCTACACATACATGTTATAAAACTTGATAGATTTTTTGACGAAAAAGCAAGATAAGCTAACGGTAAGCCCTGGCAAAAGATTCAGGCACAGAAAGGCTATCTTCACGCTTAAACAAAAAATTCTCAGGATTATTTAAAGGGAAATGGTCGGAAAAATTCCAACAAGCGGACCCGAAGCTCCCTATCCTCCTACAAAAGGAGAAGCCCTAATCTAATATTAGGCACTAATCAAACAAATTTTGCATATATCTTTGTAGATTTTCCTTAAAAATGGATCAGCACTCTAGCATAGCCCAGATGATGGGATCATCTGCTGAAGGGCAGGCAAACACGCCTCATCCTACCCCTGGTTCCGGTACCAATCCCGAAGCCACATCCATGCCCCAGGGAAGCAATGCAGGAGAATCTGGTTTCTCCACATTGATGTTACAACAGATGAAGGCGATGATAGACGGAGCTCAGGAAGGAGCTCTAGAAAAGAGACTAGCGGCCATATGTCCGATTTAGTAGGGATAGACCCAGATGTCGCCTTACATAATCTTAACGTGGACCCCCAGGTCAAGCCGGTGAAGCAGAAGCTTCGGTAATTTGGAGTGGAAAAAGACCAGGTCATCAAAGAGGAGATACAGAAGCTGTTGGAAGCCAAACACATACGGGAAGTATAATTTCCAGAATGGCTATCTAACGCTGTTATGGTGCCTAAAGACAACACCGGCACGTGGAGAATGTGCATAGACTTTAGGGATCTGAACAAGGCATGTCCTAAATATCATTATCCCTTGCCCAGAATCGATCAGATGGTAGATTCCACATCTAGATGTGAACTATTATCGATGATGGACGTGTACCAAGGGTATCACCAAGTGAAGATGAATCCAGATGACATTACTCAAGCGGCTTTTGGGGTCTGTGTTGGAACTTTTGGTTTCCAAAGTATGCCTTTTGGATTAAAAAACGCTGGGGCAACATACCAGCGTATGATAGACAAGATATTCAGAAAATAAATTGGAAGGAATATGGAGATTTATGTCGATGACATACTAGTAAAAGCTTGAAAGTTGAAGCTCATATCAAGGATCTGGAAGAAGCCTTTGTTGTGGCTCGATTTTACCATTTAAAGCTAAACCCTGCCAAATGTGCCTTCAGGATACAGTCAGGAAAATTCTTAGGATACGTGGTAACTCTTAGAGCAATCGAGGTGAATCAAGCCAAAGTATAGGCTGTGTTGGAGATGGTTCCTCCCAGAAACATCAAGGAAATACAGAAACTCAATGGCAGAATCACAGCCTTAAGCAGGTTCAACTCCAGATCTGCTGATAAAAGTTTGCCTTTCTTTAAGGTGTTAAGGAAAGGTAGCCAATTCGAGTGGACCCAACAATGCCAAGATGCTTTTGAGGAGCTCAAAAAGCATCTGGTCTCTCTTCCATTGCTCACAAAACCAGCACCAAAAGAAGTCTTGTACCTCTATTTTGCAGTAGGAGAGGAATCTTTGAGTTCAGTGCTTATTAAAGAAGATGGATCTTCTCAAATTCCAATTTATTACATAAGTAAAATGATTCAAGGACCAGAAGCAAGATATACCGACATAGAAAAGGCTGCATTGGCAGTAATGGTCACCGCTCGAAGGTTATGACCCTACTTCTTATCCCATAAGGTCGTAGTGAGAACCAATATCCCGCTTAAGCAGGTGCTGGGAAAACCAGACCTATCTGGGTGAATGGTGAAGTGGGCCATTGAACTCAGTGAGTATGATGTAGAATTTGAGCCCAGAACAGCTATAAAGGCACAGGCCTTAACTGATTTTGTGCAAGAAACAACTCGAGGTGATGAGAGAGAAGAAAAGGTATGGATGACCTATGAGGATAGGTCTGTTACCAAAGAAAGATCTGGAGTTGGAATATACATCATAGATCCCAACAACAAAAAGCATCGGTTCGCTATCAAATTCAATTTTGTGGCATCAAATAATGAAGCTGAATATGAAGCTCTTATCAAATCCCTGCATATCCTATTGAGCATGGCTGCTAAAAGAGTGGAAATCTACTCTGATTCCCAACTGGTGACGCATCAATTATTAGGAATATGCGAAAGGAATGATGAAAGGATGATAGCCTATGCTTCCATGGCCGAAGCTCTGTTGGCCAAATTCTCGAAAGCGGAGATTATCCAGATCCCCGAGGAAAAGAATGAAGAAGCAGATAAAATCGCCAGGATTGCAAATGCTATTGAAGGCACCTAGGATGGAGATCTGACTGTACTACAAGCAGACGCCAGATCTGGCCTAACATAAATTAGCACAATATAAGAAATTAAAGACTGG
This sequence comes from Mentha longifolia, assembly GCA_001642375.2. Lineage (NCBI taxonomy): Eukaryota > Viridiplantae > Streptophyta > Magnoliopsida > Lamiales > Lamiaceae > Mentha > Mentha longifolia. The sequence continues at coordinate 45,156,931 of CM038112.1, read as the reverse complement.
AGAGCACCTATCATCCAGGTCTTGAAAGCTGAGGAACAAGATGAAACCAACATCGATTGTCATAAAAAGATGGTCATGGCAAAATTCTTTCTGCTTGAAGGGTTCCTGTACTGGAGATCCTTCACGCATCCCTACCTCAGATGTTTATCTGAGCCAGAAGGGGAGTACTTATTGAGAGAGATACACGAAGGAGCTGCAAGTACCCATACGGAATTCAATGATCTGATAAGGAAGGTCTTAAGGGCTGGTTTCTTTTGGCCCAATATTGAAAAAGATGCCAAAGAATTGGCGAAAAAATGTGAGCATTGCCAAAAAAATGGTAGATTGATCCATAGACCCGCAGAGGAAATGGGAACCATGTCTTCCCCTTACTCCTTTGATAAGTGGGGGATTGATATTGTGGGAAAGTTCCCTACAGCCCCTGGAGGAATGGTTTTCTTGATTGTTGCCATTGACTATTTCTCTAAATGGGTAGAGGCAGAAGCCGTAGTCAAAATCACAGAGCAAGCCATGAAAAAGTTTATCTGGAAAAACATATGCTGTCGTTTTGGTGTTCCCAAGGTACTGATTTTCGATAATGGAACCCAATTCACAAGTTCATCAGTGCAAGCATGGTGCCAGGACATGGGAATCCAGCAACGTTTCATGGCAGTAGCCCACCCGCAAGCCAACAGGTTGAAGTTACAAACAGAACTATCGTATCTGATATTAAAGCCAAATTGGGAAAAGCTAAAGGGAACTGGGTAGATGAGCTAGACTCAGTGTTATGGGCTTACCGTACTAGCCCCAAAACGGCCACAGAAGAGTCCCCCTTCAACTTGGTATATAGGTCGACGGCTGTGGTGCCGGCAGAAGTAGAAGCAAAATCGCATTGAATCTTAAATTATGATGAATACCAGAACCTGGGGTTGCTTAGGGAGAATCTGGACTTGATTGCAGAGCACAGAGCAGAAGCTCAAAACAAAGTTAAACGATATAAGCAACAGATGCGGAATGCCTATAATAAGAAAGTCCAAGTACGACAATTCGAAAAAGGGGACCTGGTGCTAAAAACGGCAGATGCCCTCAAGCTTATGGGAAAACTGGACCCTAACTGGGAAGGACCATACGTCTCACTAAAGTGCTCAGAGGAGGAGCATATGAACTCAGAGATGCAGAAGGAAGGGACTGGCCCAGACCCTGGAATATCAACAATCTGAAAAAGTATTACATTTAAAGCATTGTAGTAGTGTGGTAAAAAAAGAAAGGGAAGGTATACAAAAACCAACCCATTATCTGTTATGGTTGAAGTTCATGAAATAGATTTTTTTTCTTTTTAACGTCTTTAAGAAATGAATTATAATTCATTCGTATTCTTATAATTCACTTGGGGGGGAGTATGGGTATACCCCCTACTATCCATCTACTCCTAGAGCAAGTATCTATTTATGAAAATTGATTCAAAATTTTCAATTTTTTTTTAAAGAAAACAAGACAAGACATGGAGAAATAAAAATACATATATCAATCAAAAGTTGTGCACAATTCATAGAAACTATACATACGATAAGGAAATAAGAGTACTAGTGGAGCCAATCCCACTAACATGGCGCATCTATGTCTTCAAAAAATGCAAGAATGCTTACTCTTGCAAATTATCTTCGCCATCTGGAGTTTGCCCGTGCAGATCCGGGTCGGCGCCAGGTGTCAAAGTACCTGATGAGTCGACGACCTGAGGAGGAACCTCGACTGAAGGAAAGGTTGCCCCTGTTGTGCCCGCGAAAGTGTCCGCCATAATTTCCTCGACTAGATTGACTCCTTCCTCTACCTCTGAAAAATCTTCCCGAACAGGAGCCTCGCCCGCCGGGTCTGAAGAGAGGTGATCGGTAGGATCTGATGGGTGAGGAAGAGGCTGAGGCATCTATGATGGTAAAGGGGATGAACTCTGCTGGTCCGGCACCTGGTCCATCATCTGGCTTGACACCTGGGTCATCACCTGGTCCGTCGCCTGGCTTGACGTCTCGGTCGTCTCCTGGGCCATCATCGGGCTGGGCACCTGGGTCGTCATCTGATCCGTTGGAGGAGCTTGAGAGCTGGGACCGATTCGCCAGAGGGCCCACCGAGCTCTAAGGTTGCGTGGCTGTTCAAGAGCCCATTCAATGTGATCCCGCACGGGGATCGAAGAAAAGACGCTTCCTCTGACGCCTGTGTAGCCTTGATCTCTTGCAAGGAATCTCCCGTCTGTAAAAGACGGACACATAAGTTAGAATTTTTTAAACCATCAGAGAGGGTGAGACAGGGAAGAGGAGATTCCTTACCCATCGCTTGTAATAAAAAGAAGTTCATGAGAAGGACAAAGTGGATGACGGCTCGCAGCCCATAAATAATAAAATAATGTTTTATCGTAATAATTTCTACAAATACTTACCATTTTGAAGGCCTCCTCTAAAAGCCCATATATCCCAGCCTGAGGAGGGAGGAGATAGAAGGGAATCTCTTCCCAAGCAGGTAGAACACTTCCATACTCTTCAGGCCTATATAGGATCTGCACCGCAGATCTCAAGCTCCTCATGTACCAAGGGTTGCGGGCATCAAATTGGGGATTCATTTCCAAGGTCGGGGTCTCTTTCTCCAGGAGGTCCAGGATCTTATCAATATTCAGATCCTTCATCCTGCTTCTCAAGCCCAGTTAAGTAAGAGCCTCTTCTGTAATCGCCCCAACCCAAAAGGACAAGGGAACACTCATCCTCTCCCAGAAGTCCTCTGAATGAAGGAAATCTTCTGGGAGATCTCACACCAAAGCTTGAAGGAAAGCTTGACCATAGGGCGTCATCATCAGATAAGATCTGCAACAGTGGGCTCTTACCGCGGACCCAGTAATAAGCCCCTTCCGCAGACCTGCTTCGGTACCCTTCTTGAGGGCATTGTCACAAGCTCGCTCCAAGGCATCTCTATGACTCTCAGATGCTTGAGCTAGGTCCACCTTGGCTTGATCGCAAGATCTTTGGAGATCTTCAGCACGCGTCTTCTGATCAGACCTTAACTTCTGCTGCATGCTCCTCGCTGCGAGTCATTCTCAACCGCATCACCTCCGCCTGCAGATGCTCGTTAGAGGCATGCATGCCCGACATATCCCCCTTCATGGGGTCATAAGCCAACGCTCGAAGCGAGAGCATGGATCTGAATGCTATGGCCTATACAAGTAAAAAGAATAATAGTAATAATAAGTAAATAAATAGTTTATGGGTCGGTGAAAGAACATTTTTCAAAATTAAAGCTCTTTTTAGTACCTTAGTTTCATGAACAGAGGCTTGGCGAATAAGCTCTACAGAGGTCATTCTGTTCAGATGCCTCCAATCTTCAGCACGGGGGATGCTGTCTAAAACATTGGAGGCAGTACCTCCATCGATGGCCCGAACTGTACCAGGAACACTTACGCTAACCCTGGGAACGGTATAGGAGGCAGTGGGGACATCTAGTCCCTTCATACGCAAGGCATGAAGCATAGCTAATGTGGCTTCAGAAGCAGGGCTTTCTACCATGGCTGGTTCTAGAGGTTTAGTCACCGTATAAGGATTGGCGATAACATACCTAGCCAAGGTACTGGAATACCTCAGATGCCCTAGGGCAGATGGCTCCACAAAGAGGGGAGTGGGTGCCAAAACGCTAGAGATTGGCATGCCCACTCTCCGATCATCGCTTGCGGCAGAAAAAAAATTTCTCTTTGGATCCATGGAAGAAGAAGAATCTGAAGATCTCTTCTGTGGGACAGAAGATTTCTTAGGCCCTGTTGGAGCTGGTCCTTCGGTAATAGAAAAAAGGGTCCGACAAAAATCCTTCAGAAGCCTGAAAGTCCAAGTCTTCATCTGAAAGGGGAGCTGCCCCTTCAGACCAGGTAGCAAGACTACGATCCACCTCAGCAGCCAAGGGATGAGGAGGACGTGTCGAGAAAGATGTGACAGCTAGGGGAGCAGATGTATCTCTTATAACCACGCCGGGCAAAGCGGATTTCCCCCTAGTCCGAGAAGCAGATCCCCAAATTAGATTAGCAATCCCAGATCCCTGGAAGGGACCTGTAGATACTGCGGAAGGGGAGATCTGTGAAGTAGGAGGAGGAGGTGGCACAGAAACCCGCGGATCTGTCACGGTTTCTATCGTGGTCATAGAAGCTGAAAGGGGAGCTGAAGAAGGAGCTACTACAGATGCAGAAATCGGAGGAGCTTGTTCAAAAGCTGCCTGCAATCATAACAGCCATTCGCTCCTCAAATTGTTTCTTAGCTTTTTCCCGGAGAACAGATCTAGCCGACATATCTGAAAAGGCAAAGCAGCCACAAATTAGAAACATGACTAATTCCAAACCACACGCATAAAAATACTTGAATTCAAAATAAGAAGTATTTACCCATAGTGGGATTCCAAGGAGTCCCAGGCCTCAAGCAAAAAAAGGACAACACCTCTTCACTGAGAAGAAGTGGCTTTAACATCCCATGACCTGCTGGGTACTCTCTAAGCAGATCATGAAGGATATTCTTTTCCCATGCAAACAAAGTAATCTTCTCAAAAGAAGGTTTATCTGTCTTAGGCTCAAAATACAGAGGTATATCGGGAATACTCCAGAAATTGGGGAAAGGAGCACCTACGGTTAAATACTGAGGGTGCCATTTCCTGTCTATAGACTCATATTGGCCATAAAAGTTGTGAAACCATCCTATAGGAGAAATATATAAATGATACCCGCGATGCTTCAACTCATGAGTTCTAAAAAATAAAGACACATGATCTTCCACACCATACAATGTGGTTGCCAAAAAGAAGAAAATAGCCCTACGAAAAGAAGCAGGATTTAATTGGTTCAAAGGAATATTATATTTCATCACTAAGTTAGATAGAAAAGGGGGAATAGGAAATCGTAAACCTACCTCTAATTGACGGAGCAAGAAAATTTTATGATGGGCTCGAGGAAGTAAAGGGCGCTCACTAGGCCCCGGAATGTCTACAGTAAAACCCTTAGTATTCCCTAATCTGCTTAGAATTAAGCCTAATTCATACGGAGTCACAGTGGAAGACTCATATTCAACAAAAGGAAGAGGTGGCTGCGCGGCAGCTCTACCCTCTTTTTCCTCTTCACCCTCGACTAGTTTCTTTTTACCCTTACCCTGGGCACCTTGCCTAGAAGAAGAAACCATTCTTCTTGGTTTCTTAAATGTAATAGAAAACTAAGAAATAAACCAATGCGAATAAAGAAAGAGGGAAAGATAAAGAAGAGAGAAGGTACCTGTTGTTGGGAGAAGGATTGGCTGCGATAAGAGAGAGAAGGAAAAAGGCAAAGAAGTGATTCCTAAAAAAGCACAGGGAAAGCTTCTCAAGAAAAAATGGCGAAAAATTTCTAAGTGTTGATCTCTCTCTAGCTCTCTTATCTGTCTCTTTTAAATGAGAGGAGTTAAAGATAAAACCACCCACTACCGGCAGTTAAAGAGCACGTCCAGCCGTTAAGGAGACGTGGGCAAAGAAATTATGATGGTGAGAAGTGGCGGCGGTTTCGGGTCCCAATAAAGGAAAAGGAAAGTGACCCTAGAAAGCCTCGAAGCGTATGATATACATTTCGGTAAGGGTGCGGATCCCTTAAGAAAGGATCTGTAAATAGCGAGACCTGGAAACACGGGCCCTGTGAATCACATAACCCTCAAGAGAGGATCTGTAAGTAGCGGGACCGGGATACACGAGCCCTAGGAATCACAGAACCCTCACGAGAGGATCTGTATGTAATAGGACCTGGAAACACGGGCCTTACAAGTCACAGATCTGGCACGAGAGGATCTGAATGTCATTAGATCTGATACTGGGGAACTTGTAAACTACAGATCCCCAAAAGAGGATCTGTACATCATGAGATCTGATGATACAGAACTTGAAAACTGCAAATCCTTCAAAAAAGAGATCTACAGAACACGAAATTGATGGCACGAGACTTGTGGATCGCAGATCCCTCTACTGAAATCAGTAAGATAATTTTTGTCCCACCATCAGGGATTAACAAGGCAATTCTGCCGAGGCAAACATCCGAAAAATAAGTAATATGTATACACAGTAATTTCAACATGCGTAAGCTAAGAAAGTAAATGCATATGTATATGCATGACCAAGTACACAAGCAAGTCTTACATGTATAATATTTCAAAAAAAAAAATCAAGGATTTATTAATAGAAGTAAATACGAGATGTCACTCTCATCATACTTCTACGAAAACAGGGAATATCAGATGTCACTCGGATATTCAAGAATAAAAACATGATATATAGAAAGTTTTTAACAGGAATATCAGATGTCACTCGGATATTCAAGAATAAAAACATGATATATAGAAAGTTTTTAACAGAAGCAAAAATTGGATGTCACTCCAATAACGCCTCTGGAAATATAGATACATAAAATATATCAGATTTCACCCTGATGTTTCAAAAAAAAAAAAAAAAGAAGAAAAAAAATAGAAGCCTCAGACATTTCACTTGTTCATTCAAGAAGAATGAAGATTGACAAGAAAGGATCATCACAGGCCCGAAAAAATGAAAACAGTATTGGGATATAATGTTAAGGGCGAACTTAAATCAAGTGAAATAAGCAATTTATTTTGATTCGATTCCAAAACCCTTCTTAGAATATTTCCCTTATTATTTTTTGATAAACTAGATGAGTTTCTCTTAGATAAACTTACATGTTAGGAAGCTTCTTTTAATCTAGAAGTCCTAAAGATGAAACAGTCAGAGTTCACGAAGCGACAGAAAGCAAAGCGGCTCTAGCAGTGAAAGCGTCAGCAGTGAAGTTTTGACAAAGCGTCTTGAAGGCGCTTCAGATAAAGACCCTAAGAGCGAGCTTCCGATCAGTGGAAATGAAGTGCTCTCAAGTCAGCCCACCCAATGCGTCTCTGAGAAGGAGCTGTACTTAAAAGCGTCAATCAGTGCAGATGATAAGTTTGACCCAGAATTCCAATTTGAATTTCTGACAAGGCAGATTCAGTTCTTACGTGTCAACATGTCATTGCACAACGGATGCGGCTACAGTCTAAAAAGTCAAAGCAGGTGAAGTCGCCATACCTCTAGGAGAGGCGGACATCCCTTCCTAGTTCTGTCAAATCTGAAAAGAGACTGACACGCCGAATTATCTGAAAATTAAGGAACACGCAACCTCTTCTCTCTCAACTAGGGTTCCTTACTATAAATAGAAAGAGTTGCACACACACTAAAAAAATATACGCACGTATAAACGACTCAAGCATTCACATTTGCAAGAACTCAAGCAAATTTCTTTCTAGTACTTAGTTCTTTCAAAGCGCTTCACTTTAGTGTGTCCTTAAGAACTCGATTCTTAAGTATTGCAACTACCTCACTTTCTAGGCTCAATCTCTTATATCCATAGCCTAGACTCTTGAGAATCCTTATCCCTTACTTGTGATTTCATTGTAAAGGATTCACATACTTACAAAAATCCAAAACCCCAAAACCCAAGTCTAGAGTGAATAGATTGAGTTGTAAGGTTATCGAGCTTTTGTGAAAGAGTGTGTTGTGGTAAGGTTTCTCGAGAGCTAGTAAAATCTCTGAGGATTCAAGTGCAAGTTTGTTATTTGCCTTGAATCACTTCCCCTTGGAAGTATAAAACAAGGAGTACCGAGTGAAGGTATTTATCCCGTCGTGGATAGAGTGGATGTAGGAGAGGTGTTCCGAACCATTATAAATTGGTCGTCTCCTTATTTTAAGTTATTTATTGCTTTGAATATTCATATACACACACTCACCTCTTTAATATTAACAAGGTTTTAATTTGCAAGATAAGCTTTAAAGACTCACCACATTCCACACAGTATCACACGAGCGAGAGGCTTTGAACGCTTCACTTAGCTTCAAAGCGTCTACTCGTCTAAAAGGCTGAAAATCAGAAGAAAAATTAAACACTTCTCTACACACGTATTCATCCCCCCCCCCCTCTATGTGTATAAGCGCCTTTCAGGACCAACAAGTGGTATCAGAGCAGGGGTTCTAACTGACCTCTGTTTCTGAATACTGGTAGCGCGAAAGCACTATTGTAGGTCTACCTGAACTGATCTTTCCAAACTTGCATTAAAACCTCACTCACTATATATTGCATCTTTCTAATCCTTTTTTCAAGATGTCTTCCTCAGCACAGCTTCCTCAGTTCTCGATCGAGGGCTATACAATGTGGAGCTTTCGTGTGGAGTCCTATCTCGCTTCACTTCATGACCGCATGCATAAGGTTGTCGAAAAGGGACCCATCATAATCATGAAATGTCTATTAAGGAACCGTGAAAAGGAGAAACCCGTCGACCAAGACGGCAACCCTGTTGACAAGGAAGAAAGCGCTTCCACCGATGTCTATATCATAAAGCCTAGAGATGAATATACGACCAACGACTTCAAAGCTGATAATCTAGATCGGGTGGCGCGCAACGTGATCTAGTCAACCATCCCAGACGCCTATCTCCCAAGAATCATGAAATGCAAAATGGCGAAGGAGATGTGGGAAACTCTTGCCCTAATCTCACAGGGCACTGAGAAAATTAAAGAAAACAAACTCTCTGTATTGATGCAGGAGTTTAACGCTCTCACAATGAAGAGCAATGAGAGCATGGAGTCTTTTGAGACTCGAGTTCTGGGAATCACAACAACTGTGGCTTCCCTGGGGAAAGAACTCACCTTTAAAGAGATCAATCAAAAGGTAGTTCGCGCTCTGTCTGGAAAATGGCAGACAATTAAGGAACTCTTCCTCTCACAAAAAGAATTGGGAGACATGTCTCCTGAAATGATGTTCTCCGAATTCAAAGCGATCGAATTTGACTTAGTCAAGAAAGCGCTTCGTGAGGATGAGGAGGAGCTTCCAGCGAAATCAAAGAATCTTGCTTTCAAAGCCGCAGTAGAGAACACCACCATCGAAGCTGACACTTCCAACAACGAGGTTGCAGAAATGTCGAGAGAAGAACTGGAGGATTATGCTCTCTATCTCGTTAGAGGGTTTAACAACTCCAACGCTAGAGTGGCCAAGTATAAAAGATTCTACAAATCTCAAGGCCAAAGCTCACGCTTCACCCCACGCGATGGGAAGAGAGATGACAAATCTGCAGCCATCCCTAGAGATAAAGCCAACATTGAGTGCTACGAGTGTCACAAAATGGGGCACTACAAAAGTGAATGCCCGAAGCTCTCAACCAAAGAAAAAGATGAGGTCAAAGCTCGTCGTGAGGACAGCCGTCATGCTCTCGTAGCCGATGCTCCTATCGAATCCAAAAAGTCCATCGACCATGATGAAGATCTGTTTACTGATGATGAATACGATTATGGTTGCATGGCAATAGAAGCTGAAATGGAGGTAAATATTCCTGAACCTAATACTCTTCCATTATCACTAGGTAGTGAATATGGTGACAGTGAGGATGAGGCTTTCAGCTTGGAAAGTGATCTCTTTGATGACTATTTAGAGTTGCTCAAGAATCACGAATCCTTGCAGGAAGTTCTCATTCAGTTCAGAAAAGAGAATGACAGATCAGCCAATACCCTCGAGTCCAAAGAAAATGATATATTCGAGTTGACGGCCAAGTTCGATGACCTTCTTGAACATCACCAACGTACCATATCCACCTCCAAGGAACGCAAAGCCACTCTCGATCGTCTCAATAGTGCCTTTGTAGTTATTGAAACAATCGAAAGTTCTTTCAAACCCTCAAAAAGTTTGAAAGGAATCGGCTTCGGTTCCATCCTCACAACTTCATCCGATGCTAGTACCGAAGCGTTGATGAAAAGCTCCAAAGCTGATCAACACGCTACTAGCAAAGGAAAAAAGTTAGTCGGGTTTGTGGCTAAAACTTCAAGGCAAGCTTCCAAAGCGCCTTCGAAGGTTTAACCGACGCTTTGAGAAAATCAAAGATTGGAAAGCCTAAACGCTCTTAATGTAATTCAAAGCGTGTCCAGTCTTTGACAATTCCGAAGCGTCAACAAGAGCGTAAAGCTGACTTGCATAACTTCACATCTCATGGAGGAACTCAAGTTCGCTTTATCCCCGACGCTTCACATAACTTTCATGATCGAAATCTCATCGATCATTTTACACAAAGTGAAAGTACTCCTTCACGCACTCAGAGAAGGAGGAACCGTAAGCGCTTTCACTATTACACACACGATTATACTCAGGGTTTTCCTATTAAACAAAGCCCTATTTATTTCGTTCAGGATCTCAAGAAAGGAATCACTCTCTCGGTGAATCCAACTCGAGTTTCCAAAACCACTAACATCAAGGAACCCAATGCAAATTGGGTACCTAAAAATTGTTGATCTCTTAGATCAAAGCGGCGAACTCGAAAAATACGGACAATAGGAAGAAAGAAGTTGTTTGGTACCTAGACAGCGGATGTTCACATCACATGACAGGTGAACAATCCTTCCTCGACGAGTTCATCATAAAGTCGGGTCCAGATGTAATTTTCGGTGATGATGCAAAAGGTATCACCATCGGATACGATATTTTTTGCATTGGAAATATAAGACTTCCTAATGTCTTATATGTCCAAGGCCTCAAACATAATTTACTTTCCATTTCTCAATTCTGTGATAACGGGTTTGTGGTAGAGTTTATCTCTAACCAGTGTGTTGTCAAGAATAAAGTGTCTATGCAGGTTGTTCTAACAGGTACTCTAAGGCAAAACGTGTATGTAGCCAACTGGAGCAGCTGCGAAGTCAGAACCAACCTCATCGCTAGATGCACCTCGGAGATTGGGTGGTTATGGCATCGTCGCCTCAACTATTTGAACTTCAAAACAATGAACAAGATCTCCTGAAAGAATCTTGTTCGAGGCATTCCTAATGAGGTCTTCAACAAGGATATTGTGTGCCAAGCCTGCCAAGAAGGCAAGCAGATCAAGAAGTCCTTTCAAAGCGTCGAGGGATATGGTTCATCCCGAATTCTAGAGCTCCTGCACATGGATCTCTTCGGTCCTATTTCACCGGTCACCTTGAGTGGAAGAAAGTATGTTGTTGTAGTCGTGGATGACTTCTCACGTACACATGGGTACTAATTCTACTCAAAGAGAAAGATACGCTTCGGGAACTTCCAAAGCTCCTAGAGCAGTTGACAGTGGAAAAAGGATTGAATGTGGTAAAAATAAGCTCCGATAAAGGAACAGAATTCCTCAATCAATTCATTGAAGCGTATAGCACAGAGAATGGGATTCTACATCAGGCTTCAGCAGCTCATACTCCACAACAAAACGGCGTTGCAGAGCGCCGGAACAGAACCATCAAAAAGGTTACACGTTCAATGCTCGCGGATGCCCAACTACCAAAAAGGTTCTGGGGCGAAGCAACCTTCACAGCATGCTATACCCAGAACCGCACTCTAATCAACACACGCCACGACAAAACCCCATACGAATTATGGAAAGGGAAAACTCCTATTCTCTCTCATTTACATATTTTTGGCTGCAAGTATTTTATTCACAACAACGGTAAAACGCAATTGAGAGCGTTTGACAGCAAAGCTGATACGGGAATATTTCTTAGATATTCCCCTACTAGCAAAGCTTATCGTGTCTACAATTGTCAAACTCTTGCTGTGGAAGAAACACCACATGTCATTTTTGATGAAGCCGCTTTCAAGACTCCACAGGTACAGGTAAATGCTGAAAGCATGAACGCTGGATCTGAAAGCGTATTGGAGTCTCCTGAAGCATCTTCCAGACTAATCACGCATTCCGTCTCTAAACCAGTAGATTTGGTGGACGCTTCGGTAGAAGAAGAAATTGAAGACGGAGTTGAAGTAATGGAGCAGGATCTCAATAAGCTCTCTCTCGATAAGGGGGAACCAAACTCAAAAATAGCTGATCCTCTGACCTCATTGGTTCCAAACAGTGAGGAAGCTCCATCCAGACCAGTGGTCTGTGATCAAGGGAATGGTGATGATCACACATCACGCTCCGAGGCGGATGATATGGAGGCTTTCAACCAGAAGAAGCTTTGGTTGAGGTATCATCCCCAAGAAGGTGTTCTAGGTGACCCCAGCCAGGGTGTCAGGACTAGAAGTACCTTATTCCATGGTGAGAGTTGCCTGTTTAGTTGCTTCCTAGCAAACACCGAGCCTTCATCGGTGGAGGACGCTCTAAATGATTCAAATTAGATAACTGCCATGGAAGAGGAGCTAAATGAGTTTGCAAGGAATGGCGTTTGGTACCTAGTGGATAGACCTTCTCATCAAAGCGTCATCGGTACCAAATGGGTCTTCAAGAATAAGACCGATGAAAGTGGCAACATCGTTCGCAACAAAGCTCGCTTGGTCGCAAAAGGATATTGCCAGGAGGAAGGCATCGATTTTGATGAAACCTTTGCTCCTGTTGCTCGTCTCGAAGCCATCAGGATGTTCCTTGCATATGCTGCATCCAAGAAGTTCAAAGTGTATCAAATGGATATGAAGAGTGCCTTCCTCAATGGAGATTTGAAGGAGGAAGTGTATGTCAAACAGCCCCCAGGTTTTGAAAAGAATGATCAAGTGTACCAGCTCATTAAAGCGGTGTATGGCCTCAAGCAGACAACCAGAGCGTGGTACGACACTCTTTCAAACTTCCTAGTTGAAAGCGGCTTTCAAAAAGGGAAGGTAGATCAAACCCTCTTCACGATCATCGACGGTGAAGACATGCTATGGGTACAAATCTATGTCGATGACATCATCTTTGGCTCTCCAAATCAAACCTTGAGTGATAAATTTGCGGGCTTGATGAAGAGAAAATATAAGATGTCTATGATGGGGCTGATGACATGCTTTTTGGGATTGCAAGTAAAGCAAACGAGTCGTGGAATCTTCATCAATCAAGCTAAGTACACTCGTGATATGCTCACTAAGTTTGGTATTCAAAATTGCAAAAGCGTCAAGATTCCAATGAACACAAACTTTAAGATAGATCCAGACTTGGATGGCAAGTCAGTCAACGCTACGGATTACCATATGTTGATTGGCTCTCTGCTATATCTTATAGCTAGCCGACCTGACATCACTTTTATTGTAGGCGTCTGTGCTAGATTTCAAAGCAATCCAAAGCAAAGCCATTTGGAGGGAGCTAAGCGCATTCTTCGATACCTTAAAGGGACCATCAACTTAGGCCTTTGGTATCCGACGGAAGATGTTCTCACGCTTAGTGGCTACTCCGATGCCGATTTTGGTGGATGCAAAGTTGATAGGAAATCAACTAGTGGAACGTGTCAATTCATTGGCAACAAGTTGGTTTCATGGTTCTCAAAGAAACAAACTAGTGTTGTCACCTCTACCACCGAAGCGAAATACATGGCTGCGGGAAGTTGTTGTTCACAAATCCTTTGACTAAAGCAACAGTTGAAGGATTATAAAGTGGAATGCTCGGAGGTTCCAATTTATTGTGACAACACAAGCACAATTTCCATCACTCACAATCCCGTGCTTCATTCAAAATGTAAGCATATTGAAATTCGCCATCATTTTATTCGGGATCATGTGGAGAAGCAAGATGTTAAGGTGGAAAAAATTCTAACTGAGGATCAGAAAGCGGATATTCTCACCAAGCTGCTTCCTCAAGCACGCTTCAACAAATTGTGTCTAGAACTAGGGTTGCTAGACCCTGGTGAGGAGAAGGTGTCTCCCCTACGGAGTTCACACTCTCGTTAAAGATAGCCAAAGCTATGTTTAAGGGGGAAACACTTTATCTTAGAGAGAAAGCGCCTAGACGAGAAAAGATGCTCTCACACTTTCAATGCGTGAACGTTCTTGTTTCTCAACTGAAGCTTTTAACATTTGAGTACGTGGATCGCCAGAATATGGTATCAATCATTTACAATTTTGACTGACTAGTAAGTCTCCCTTTCACGTCTTTCAATTTAAGTAAGTAAGTCAACGCAAAGCGTCTTCAAGAACCTTGTGCGTGACCTACCGAAAATATTAAAGTGCTGATCCAGACACCTTCCGAACTAGACGCTCTCATCTAAATTTCTGAAGCATGGCAATCAGCCAAATTTCAAATCTTTCTAGAAATTAATCTCTCAGTAATTTACTTATATGTTATATATATCTATAAAGCAAGATATCACTCAAGTATAGTTTTCGTGTGATATCTTTTGCATTTAATGCAAAGACTGCAGCAGTTACAGGACTCGAGACCCACTCGCGCGTGCCTCTCACTCGTGCTACCGAACCGCCAAAAACTTTTAATCATGGCCGTCGGACGTTTTGAATTACTCTTTCCAGAGCCTCACGATTATAGTGACAACAAAGCACGATCTCAACCACTCACTCATTTTTCGGAAGTGATCCTAGCCACTCGCTATAACACAAGACTACCCACTAACCTTCAAATCCCTTATATATAGTGATACTATTTCATCATACACTATCTTCCTTACTTAACATTCTTCACCATTTCATCTTTTCACATTTCCTAAGTTCTTCCAACTCACAGAACTTTACTAGTCTACTAATTTTTTTTTCAGAAATCTCTCAATATATCAACAATGGTGAATGCCAAGTGGGAACCCGCAGATCGTAGCCTGTACGGCGAATATGTTTACACTGAAGCTCGCATCAATTGTGATCTTCTCACCGACGGTGGAGTTATTAAGCGCGCCATCGTCAGTGCCGGATTGGAAAACCTGGTCTTCAAGAGTCAAAAATTCATCATTCCCAGCGGCGTGGTTGATTTTCTCTCCAACCTCAACCCCGATACCTTAAAAACGAAGATATTGTTGCAGTCGACCGATGAACACGGTCTCACCCGCGCTTCTGCCACAGAGACGCTTTCCCTCGAGGAACTATTCGAGGATATCGCTCCAGTACCGAATGAAGGGAATGATCCGGAATCAGCAGGGGATCCGGATATTCAGAAGGAGTTCTGGCGCTTTACAATCAATGAACGTGCTCTATTCATCCGAGGCCAGTCCAAGGCGACCTCCCTACGCCCGCCTTTCGACAACCTCATGAATATAGTGACAAAGTGCCTACTTTGTCACACCGGTAGTTGGTCTACCATCACAGAGCAGAAGATTCGTCTTCTGTCTGCTCTCTGTGATGCTGTAGATAATGATACGCCTTACAATTGGAGGGCATGGTTCATCCGCCAGTTGATTGAAACAAGCAAAGCCGTCCGTGAAGTGAAGGATGGAGAAAGCAAAGGCCAACTTGAGTTTCTTGGCAAACTCGAGTATGGGATGAGGATCTCCTATTTTTTGGAAGAGTCCTGGCCTGCTCAAGAATGGCCGGTAAAAACTAAGTATACTCGGGCGCTATTCACCAAAGAGCTTGAGGGCAATGAATTCGGTGTTCACGCTGCTCCCGCTTCAAATCTGGAATACACCAAAGCCGAAGCGCGCATCCTCCAGAAAGAGGAGGAGAAGAAAAAGAAAAGGAAGGGAAAGAAGGGCAAGAAAGCGCCCAAAAGGCCAAACAAGTCCCCAGTAAAGCGCAAGCTGACCCTGGTGGATACGGATGATGAGGAAAGTGCTGCCTCATCCTCTGACTCAGAGAAAACATTGAGCGATCAACTCAACGAAGCCGCCATTCAAGTCCATCTTGAAGAAGGAGTTGAAGCACCAACCGGAGGTGGGTTCGAAGCGCCTGCCTTCGATGCAAAGCAGATCGAAGCACTCAACTTCGGGGAGGACGCTTTCGACACAATATTCTTTGACCTGGATATACCGGAGGAGATCCAGGGGAATGTTTCCACTCCTATCCGTTGTGTTCCTACCTCTGCTTCTGGAAACACAACCAGTCCAATAATACGATCCAGCCCTGTAGTGCAGGTTGTTGATCATGATCTCGTCTTTGCTCTCGATGAGAGCAAAGAACATTTCAAGGAATTCTCTCTCTCCGCTCCGACCCTCAAGGCCATCTCCCAATTTCTGAAGTATGTCCGATGCCGCAGCGCCAATCTCTTCAAAGTATGCAAGTTGATTGAAGGCAAGGACATGAAAGCACTAGCTGAGGACGCAAGTTGTTAAATGTATTTTTCTTTTTCTTTTAAAAAAAATCATCTTACAATGCATATAGTTTTAGATTGTAATGCACTACTACAATACATTACATAATGCATACAATTTTATAATGTAATTCATCTTACAATGCATTACAATTTTATAATGCATTACGAAAATGAATAAAATGCATTACGAAATATAGTATTATGCATTATTACTAATTTTTAGTTGCATTAGAATTTTAGAAAAACATAGTATAAAAAAAATGCATTGATCGAACCTTTTGTAATGCATTAGTTGAAGCCTTATAATGCACATCGTACAATAGTAAACTATAATGCATTCACATGACAGTGGACATCAAAACTGCATTATTAGCATTCTTTTGAATTTTTATTATGCAATGCATTACAATACATAAGAAAAATGCATGAAGAATTAGCTCGTATAGTACAAATATGAAAAAGACATATTTTATTTTGAAACTAAAATAGAATAGTGTTTTATTTTTTAAATAAAATTATACATTGAACTACTGTTTCAAACAAGAAATCCATTCAAGTCAAATTGTCTATGATTAAATATGAAATAATAGGAAAAAAAAATATAGATCAATTTATGTATGGTATCGATCAAAACTGTAGAAACAAAAAAAGATGATTTTTCCGAGTGAGAGTTGCATTAGTCATGGTAAATTAGCACAATAAATCCCATAATTTAAGGGAGTGGCGGTTACAAATAAACCACATTTACATCTTTAGCTTTCAATAAATATATTTGATTAAAAAGTTAAAAAAATAATTAGACATAGATCATGTGAAATCAAAGGTATAGATCACTTCCTATTTCTTACGAAATATGACTTTTGTATGTGATCTCTCACCTATATATATATATATAAATATATATATATATAGGGGCGAGTTCTAGTGAAAAGCCCCGTAAATGTAAGAAATAAGAAATAATTAAAGTCATAGATCACAATGAATCTAACGGTCAAAGATTAATAGAAAAAAATATTACACTTAATAGTAATGCCTTAATGGACGAATCTTCACTTCAATGCAGGGGTAAAAAGGTAAGAATGAATTCTAACAATTTGGCACTGACGGATTTTACGGGATTTTATAAACTAATTACACCTCAGAAATTAAGAATCTCACTAAAAAAAGAATACATTTCAGATTTCGTGCATTACATAGAAGAAAGATAAAGCAATTAGAATTGGAGAAAAAAAATATATCAAATTGTTCCGAAGGGCCGAACAAACGGTATTGATGCAAGTATGCAACAATGATACGAATGATTAAAAAATGGGAAACATGAAGAAAGTGGGATTAATTTAATGCACCAATTCAAAATTTCCTTTTTTTTTTTCCAATAAGATTCGAAAAATACTCTATGTTGTATTGTTGTGATTTGTTATCTCAATTAATTCATGAAACAATGTTCTGAATTTAATACTATATTCTTTTCCTGAGAAATAAATAACAATGCCTCTTATGTACAATTATAATGCACAATATATATGTACAATTATAATGCATCGTGCATTGTCAATACTATCATAATGCATCAATTGTCATAATGTGTTGTGTACAATGTATCAATCATCATAATGCATTTTATACAATGCATCGGTAAAAAAAAAAAATAACAATGCCTCTTATGTCCAACTATAATGCACGATATAGGTGTACAACTATAATGCATAGTGCATTGTAATGCATTGTTAATACTATCATAATGCATGAGTCGTCATAATGCATTTTATACAAATTTATAATGCATTAAACATTGCATCATAATGCCTTTGTCTTTTACATAAATATAAGTACTGTGTGTATTGAAAATAAGTTATACATATGCATTCGTAATGCATTAAAGGTCTATTTTAGTGCTTTTTTTTTTGCAGTATTATAATGTATTTCTCTACAACAGAAAATATGTGCAGTGTAAATATGTTATACAATTCTCTAATGTATTGTATTGTTAGTATGTCTTTAATGCAATTGCTATCATTTTATAATGCCAAAAATTTCCAAAATTATTATATATGGTGGTTGACTATATCAAATATTGCATTTTCTAAAATAATGTAATGAATTTTTTTTGGAATGGTGATAATGCATTATCTGAACATAAAATGCATTATAACTGAATGATATTGACTGGATTAGGTAATGCACAAAATAAGTAATTATACTGCATTATGACTAATACTAAAAAATTGGATCGAATTGTTCGTATTTTTGTTGAAACAAGTGTTAATGATTAAAAATATTGTTAAAATATAGTAAACCTTTTGGGTTTTAGAATATTTCAAAATCATCTTACACTGAAAATGCATAAATTGGAAAAATGCACTATATATAAACTATTGTAATTTATAATGCATTTTACGTTTTAGGATAATGCATTTTTCATAATCTACACATTATTATTTAAAATAATTTAATGAAACATATTAACTAAAATAAAAAGTAAACCTGCGAAATGAATAAAATAAACAAATAAAATTAAGTGAAACAATATATGTGCATAATTTAAGGACAAATCTAATTAATATCCCCTTATTTAGGAAAAACCGTTCATTCTCAAAAGAAACGAATTACAAAAATAACCTTTACGTATATAATTGATTAAGATAACGTATGGATTAGGAAAGATGGATGGATGAGATTATTTCTCATTTCTTACTGAATGAGAGCTTTTTATTTGATCTTCCCTCTATATATATATATATATATATATATGTTGGGATATTGGGTAAAGGGGGAACTTTGAGTTCAAAGTTCTTAATCTAATTAGTTTTGATTAGATCCCAAAACTCTTCCTTATAATTTTCCTTATTATTTATGATGTTGTTGAAAGTCACTTTTGTACTTTTTAATGTATTAGTAAAGTTTGCTTGTTAGGGGGCTTTATACTTTTAAAGCTTGTATTTCTGAAGCAGTTTAAAGTTGGAAAGCATTAGTGTTGAAATCCGCAAGATGGAGTCTCACAACTGCATTGAGGCGCTTTCAACTAGTGGACGCAGAGCGCATCATCTTTTCAACTGAAGTGGAATGCTTTAAAGCGTCCTATCCGAAAAGCCGCTCTCAAAGCGTTAGTGCATGTAGAGCAATAAGTTGACTCGCACTCTCAGTGTTTGAATTTTAAAATTACGACGAAAGCCTCACCGTACGTATCATTAAATGCGCCATAGTTGCAGAGTCCATGTGTCGTCGCTGCATTACTCAACGGAAAGTAAATACTGCAACGAGAAGGGGATGGTCAGTCTGTCGCTAACCAACTGCTCTCTGCTAGGGTTTCCTCTTTACCCAGGTATAGCCATACCCTCGTATGGAAATCTGAAAAGCACCTGACATTAATGCGGCTTTTCCATTCGGTTGAGGAACACGTGCCGCTTCTCCCTAATGGGAAGTAGGGTTCCTCCCGCTATAAATAGAAGGTATTGCACTCACACATAGGTTACGCACGCATTGTTGGTCCCAGAAAGAGTTCATGGTGTATGGAGGGAGAATACACCAATCTCCAATAGTTTTCGATTTTAAAGACAGATAGTGAAATACAAACTGATTTTATCAAACTAGCTTAGTGAACTTTAGACAGCAGATTGATCAGAGTGAGTTCAGTTTGTCCAACTTAGACTGTGAGCAGCTGAGTTTGTCAAACTGAACTTAAGTGCGGAAGTTGGTGATGTAGTTGGAGAAACTCTTGGAAAATCTTTTAACTTAGGAACAAACAAGTTTGTGATATGAAAGATTATGCAGTATGCTGGTTAGTTCATGATAGTTTATAATAGAATAGTAAATAAGGAGTTTGAGAGAGAGAGATCGAGACATGAGAGTTTTTATCATGGTCCGGAGATAACCCTCCTACATCCACGTCAGGTGATGGAGTCCAAGGTTTGTTGATTCAAGATCTGGTTCGTGTTCCAAGTGGGCCGGTGACAAGAACTCGAGCCAAGAAATTCAAGGAAGCTTTGCAAGGATTGGTTCAAGAAATTTGGGCTCAAGAGTTGATGAAGAAGCCCATTGGAGATGGCGGATCGGACAGCCCGCGAGTTGTTAATTTGATCGTGTGTGATCGGGCTGAAGAATAAAGACTTAGCATTTATTTTTGTCACTTATTTTGCAGCCCGCATTTTTGTGCCTTAAAAGACTTTATTTATGGGCTTTGTTATGTTAATTAATGGGTTGGACCATACATTTGACTATACTTGAGTTATTTCCTAGTTGGGCTAGGTTTAGATAGGTTTTGAGCACTATATATGGCTCTTATGTCATGGCCGAAAATCAACACTTTGATAAATAATATTTGTGAGTTTTATTCTCTCTTGAGAGTTCTTCGAATTCCTCTTGATTATTCCAAGATGAATTCTTATCCGGCAAATTAACGAGTCAATCATCCCTCATTGTGTGTCATTCATCGCCTCCGTATGACTTCGGTAATCGTCTCTTTGGGGTATAGGGAGTTAATCTCGCTTATATCATTTAGAGGGTTCGTCCGTCGGTATATTGGGGTATCCATTGTTCGAATTTCATCCTTCCGCATGCGTGAGTTTTATGGATCTGCCAAGGTTCGTATCATTAGGTCCAACTTGACCTGAAATCCCTTACTTCGGACTTTCTCTCTTTCTTTATACTGGTCAAGCACCAAACTTAATCTTCGTCAGTACCTCGACGAAGATCAAGTACGAGTTTTGGGTCGTGACCCTTACAAACTTTCCTTACAACTTATTAGCTAATACAAACTATGACTTGCTACAACTGTTCTAACACCTAGTTCAACCAAACTTAGTGAAGAACTTACAACTTAGACTCTCTACAACAAAATATAACCAATGGAGTAGTAGAGTGACTCTCTAAATAGTCACTCTATTTAAGCATGAGATAGTCAGCTTGCTTCCGGAGATGCAGAGGTCAGATCGAACAACCCATTTAGGCAGGTTGATCATATCTCTTCAAATTGGAGTCTTCAACAATCTTCCTTCAATCTTTGAGTCTTGAACTCTTCAAAGAAAGTGTTGAACTCCTTCAAACTGGCTGATAGCAATATGTCAAAACAAAACCTGTTTTGTTTTAGACTAGAAAGCACACTAAACTGGCTATACAAATCAGTTTAGTTCTATCAACATAACTCTAGAAAAGAGTTAAAATAAACTAAGTGTGATTTCAATAAACATCATCAAAGCTCAAGCTAAGTGGGGTTCCCAACACCTACAAAGCATTCAAACTCTCAAAGCAAGAACTCAAGCATTCAAGCATTCAAATTCCTCTAGTTCTTCAAGCTTTTTCTAGCCATTAGTGTGTCCTTAAGGAAGCCTAAATTACCTTAAGTATTGCAACTCCTTTCTATCTCTAGGTTCAACTGTTTACATCCAAAACTTAGCTTTTAAATGAAAATAAAACCCAAAAACCAAGTTTATTATTCTTAGATTGAGTTGTAAGGTTGTAGTTTTTGTTTGGTTGAAATTATGATTGTGAAGCTTAAGTTTGCATACTTAAGTGGAAGGTATTTGATTTTTTAGAAAGTTGAAGTTGTTTGTTGGCCTCTCGAGAGCCAGGAGTCTCTAGAGGATTTAGAGCAAGTTTGTTACTAGCTCTAAATCATTTCTCCTTGGAAGTATAAAACAAGGAATACCGAGTGAAGGTATTCGTCCTGTCGAGGACAAGAGTGGAGGAGAGTTCTTCGAACCACTATAAAGCGTTTGTGTTCTTTACTTTATTTACAAGCTTACATATCTATCATATTCCATACATTCACGCTCTAAATAAGAAAACGGTTTTAATCAAGCAACTCAAAGTCTCACCACATTCCGCACACAACTCTCACTCAAAGCGAGATGCTTTGAAAGCCTATCCAGCCTTCAAAACGTCTACTTTGAAAATGCCAAAAAACACAAGAGAAGTTAAACACTTCTCAACACACGTATTCCTCCCCCCCCCCCTCTACGTGTGATCGTGACTTTCGGGACCAAGAATATATATATATATATATATATAATAGGATTTCGGTAAAATAAATAAAAAATGATGCATCTTCTGCACAACTATACTGCACGACATGTATATCTATAACACATCGTGCATCACAATGCATTTTCAATACAATTATAACGCAACAATTAATCTGGACCGTAGATTATACTGAGATCAATTGTCCTTATCATTTCTCATTTTCCCTATAGAAATATTTTACACACTCTTTTTTTTTAATATTTAATAACCAATCAGAACAAAATGAATACAAAGTCCATTTTATAATACATCATGATCATAATCAACTATCTAAATGATAATAATAGGATGAAGTTGAACACAATTAAAAATCATTTCAGTGGACTAAAATGATCATAATCGTATTATTGCTCAACGGAAGCTGTTGTGTAGAAAAGTCAAGATAAGGTGCAGGTGGCCATACCTCTTACAACCACCATGCATGCAGTGACATTCCTCTATTACTGCAGGCTATAAAGCATCTGACCGAATAAAACTTTCTCATGATTTCCGGGAAAATGAGGAACACGCAACCTCTTCTCTCTCAACGGGAAGTAGGGTTCCTCTTACTATAAATAGAAGGAGTTGCACACACTAAAACTAACGCACGTACAAACGATTCAAGCATACTACTCGCAAGAACTCAAGCAAATCATCCTTTACATTCCTTTAGTTCTTCGAAGCGCTTTCAATTAGTGTGTCCTCAAGAAATATATTTTCTTGAGTATTGCAACTACTTTCTTTCTAGGTTCAACCGCATATATCCATAACCTAGCCTTGAGAATCCTTATCCCTTTACATGTGATTTTTATTGTAAAGGATTCTCATTTTATGAAAACCAAAAACCCCAAACCCATGTCTATTGTCATTAGATTGAGCGATAAGGTTGTAAGTTTTTGTGATAAAGTTTGTTGTTGTAAGGCTTCTCGAGAGCCCGTGAATCTCTGAGGATTCAAGTGCAAGTTTGTTACTAGCCTTGAATCACTTCCCCTTGGAAGTATAAAATAAAGAGTGCCGAGTGAAGGTATTCATCCCGTCGTGGATAAGAGTGGATGTAGGAGAGTTGCTCCGTACCACTATAAAGCGTTTGTGTTATCTACTTTATTTATTGCTTTGATTTATTACATTCACACACACGCTCTAAATATTCAATATTGTTTTAACTCGCAATAAAATTAAGTCTCACCACATTCCGCACCGTACTCACACGAGCGAGAAGCTTCGAAAGCCTCACTAGCATTCGAAGCGTCTACTCGATAAAAGGCTGAAAAAAGAAAGAGAAGTTAAACACTTCTCAACACACGTATTCACCCCCCCCCCTCTCTACGCGTGTTAGTCACTTTCGGGACTAACAAGTATGATATAAATAGTAAAATATAACAAAAATTATATTAATTTTAACATATTTTTTCAAAATTAATAAAAAAAACGTAGCTACGTGCAACGCACGTAATCTCTGCTAATATACTTAAATAGCTATAATATCAATTATTTAAAATCGAATTGGAATATTATATAGATGTGTACATTAAGTTACTCCCTCCGTTTTTTTTAAGTGTTATAGTTACTATTTTTGTTATTTGTTTTTAAGTGTCACATTTCGGAATTTGATGACATAATAGCTTTTTTTTTTCAACTTTATCCTTATAATTAATGTTATACTCTTCACGTCTCGCTATGATTGACCCATTTTCCTTATTGGGCCGTCTCACTATGATCGACCCCTTTTCTTTTTGGGAAATAATTAACTTTTAAATGGTACAATTAGTAAATCCCTTATTACACTTAACTTTCTATAATTAAATCTCATCATCCACTCACTTTTCACTTTTCACCACGTATCCCAATATAATTTCAATTTTAAAACTTTAAATTATCATAACTTGATCGTTTGTTCTCGGATTTTTATAATTTTTATACCAAATTAAAGGTCTTGTTACGATCTTTCATTTAAGATCAGACATCAATATATTTTTATGCATCTATGATGCTCTGGTTTTAAAATATGCCTAAATACATAAGGAACACTGCATTCCTGCACACAATACGCTTTATACATTAACCACTTCCATCTTAAGTCCCGTGCCGAAAAAAAAGGGGTCGATCATAGCGAGACGGAGAGAGTATATAAGTTGGTGCTCAGAAAAAAAGAATAATAAATGAGATTAAAATGTAAATTTACTCATTTTCTTGGTATGTGTAATCTTTTGATTGTGACACTTATAAAAAACAGAGGGAGTATTTACTAAATATTTAATTTTTAAAAAATTGAAAGATATACAAAACTTACTATTTATAGGACAAAAGAAGTTACTATAAAAGACAGGCCGGTGTTGTTATTAGTATATAGATTGAAAATTTTGATTCATCTTTCGCTACTCCTTATTTAGGAGGAAGCATTATGATTAAATGGTGGGACAAATTTAAGTTTTTCAAAGAGTTCATTTTTTTATGTTAGAAGGATAATATGCCTTGAGCCTCCAAAAGAAAATGAGGAACTTAAAACGGAAACTTTCCTTAAAATTCAGATTGTTCATGGATTTTCCTATAAAGACTGAACCTCTATCTATATTCTTACCATAGTTTTTCCTTGCAGTGGTTACATGGGAACCATGTTTGTTTATTATTTTCTGGTCTTTATAGTTTTGAGGTTCTTTTTATTTTTTAATCCATATTAGGGAGAAGAAACTTCTACAGCTAAAGGACAAAAAGATTGAAGAGTTGGAGGAGGTATGCTACTTTTCCATTTCATTTGCCTTGACCATCAGAATATATAAAGCTCGTTCCAAAAATATTTACATCATGTTGTTTCGACCTTCCTTGCTTACTCACTTGCAGCTAAGAAGTTTGATGGCGTTCCATTATTTGTAGTCTATTTTTATTTTCTTTCTAAAAAAGGGATTGTAACATTTTAGCTCTTAAAAAACAAAATCAGGCAGAAAATTATATTTATTTGTTTGCATGAACAATTGACATATGATCTGATATTTGAAATTTCGAAACATTGGTGTTAGAATTACCACCTAAAAAAAGAAAAGAGTGTCGATTGTGTGGGCACAGCCCAATACTCTAAATTGGGCCGTGACAAAGCAGGTTGGGCATCATATCCTATCATTCCCAAAATACCCCAAAAGAGGCGAGGAGGGAGCGGAAAGTGGGGAGGGTAGTTTGGGGATAGTATAAAACAGGGCTACGGTAATATCACCTCAGAGACGCCTCACATCCATATCTCTCTCTACACCTTCACCCCTTCGCTCCTCTCTCCCCGTCTCCCTCTATAAATCTCTTGTGTTGCGTATATATATAACAGAGATCCTATAAAAGACTTCTTCTTTCGAATTCTTACCGCTCTTAATCCTAAACCATACCTCGTATTCCATCGCCTCTTGTCATCTGCTCAACGAGGACTGTATAAGAACCCTAGATCATTCATATTCACACTCTAAAGGTCCGATCTCTGATTTATTTTGTAGGAATTGACTTAAAACATCTCCTCTCTTCGAAATCTTGGATCTCTTTTTCTTCTTTTGAGCTATGGTTTCCGTACGATTTTTTTGGGTTGACGCCCTCTCGAGTTCATGCGTGTTTTGCGATAGATGGGTTTTTCTTCTTTCGATTTATTTTGGGGTTTTCTGTCACTTGAATTGAAAATTAAACGCAAATCAAGAAGTTTTTACATGAGCACAATCTGATTCGATTTTTCCACATTTGACTCTTTTTTTTTTTTGTTTCCAACCCAGTATTGTGGAAGCTGGTGGATCCTGGGCAAGGCTGGGGACGGAGCAAGTGATTTAATGGCAGATCCTCAAGGTGTGGAAGGGGGCCAACCAGTTGATCTCTCCAAGCATCCCTCTGGAATTGTGCCAACTTTGCAGTACGACCTTGAATCTACTTTGTGTAAAAGAATATATAAATAAAAATGTTTATTTGTGATGGCCAAGTATTCAGAGATTGTATAGAGTATTACTATTTAACTCATTGACTTGCTGAAGCATTCGAAGTTTGTTTCGTCGAAGTGGAGATGGTAGTTATTATTAGAGCATGGTGTAGAAGTAACTATTCAGCCCAAGTGTCTTAGCTAAGATGCCCCTTATGTGGTCTGCAAAGCAGGTTTCAGTTTGTGCTACCATGATTTTCGCAATTTGAAAGTCTGACAACCTATTCCTAAAAGAATATGAAAGATTTTAAACCATGATTAACTAAAGAGGTTCAATGTAGTCATTCTATATCTTAATAGTTCTGCGAAAATAATGGTGGTTAACATTAGGTAAAGTCTCAAAGACATGGAGAGGTTGATGGAGATTCTAGAGAGTGTAAAGTGAAACAGAGTTAACTACTATTACACTTTAGTACTGTCTAAGTAATGGATGAAGCTTGGAATTTGTACCCTTTCACATGTGATATGGACATATGGTAAGTGCCTTAATTGAATCTGCCTAAGAATAAGCTTGTGTTATATCCAGATTAGTATTTTCCCTCTTCCCAAATGTGCACAATAAACTATATAGGAGTATTACTTTTTGCCACTTCTAAGAACCTCAAAAATAACCATCATTACAGGTTCTACTTCTATCTACTTCTCGTTCTACTTAACATAGTAGGACCTTCTTTGTATCATATTTCTTAATATTAACCTATGATATTAATTGGACAGACTAAAAAGTATGTGTCCAATTTTGCTTCGTAAAGCTGTTGTGCATTAGGTGGCTGTCTAGGAACATTCCTGAACAGAACTACTGGTGAATATGCTGTGAATTTGGATTTTATTTCATACATCTTCTTCATTGATTAAAATTTCTGGATGATTTATTAACAGAAACATTGTCTCTACGGTGAATTTGGATTGCAAATTGGATCTTAAAGCTATAGCATTGCAGGCTCGTAATGCAGAATACAATCCCAAGGTTTGCTATGTCCCCTAATGTTTCTTGTATCTCAATTAGCGTTTCATCTAACATTTCTAGAGGGCTTATATTCTTATCCTCTCAAAATGATCTCATCTTGTGAATAGGAGGTAAATCACACATTTATGCGGATTTGTATTTCAAAGGGAATAAAATGTCTTTGAAATTAGTAATTCTTGACTGCCACCTACGGTCAATTTTCTTTTGGTAATTTAATATATTGTTGACCCTTAGTGTATGCTATTAATTGCACTAAATTATTCCCAAACCCCTACTTTCGATGTAGCTTTACTTGTATTGTACTATTAGTGGATTTAGAAAAACTGGGGACTAAAAAAAATCAAATCTTTTACGTGTTTGTATGTTATTGTATGTCTTCTTCTGTTATATATTTATTATCCCACGCGTTGTTTTCGAGTTGATTCCAACTTTGTGATGTTGCCAGCGTTTCGCTGCAGTGATCATGAGGATTCGAGAACCAAAAACTACTGCACTAATATTTGCATCTGGGAAGATGGTAAGTAGTGATTTGGTCCTTGAAATCTTATGCAACTTCTTGAATTGAGCGTGGTGAAAGGTTTTGTTGAATGATTTGTGGTAATTCCATTTCAGCACTGTTTGGTTGCTCAAGTTATATTTGTTTTCCGTGGATGCTAATTTTCTCTGTACGTTTTCAGGTGTGTACTGGAGCCAAGAGCGAACAACAATCCAAATTGGCTGCCCGTAAGGTATAGTATGTGATATGATAAAAATGTCTGGTTTCCAGAATCCGAGTATTTCGGCCTTCTGCTCAATCCTAGACCTTTAATGACTTCTTTTAGTTTGTCACTTGGAATTATTATTTAAAATCATCAGTGGATCTCATCTATCTCGTGTTCAAATGATTATCATTCCTTCCTTTCATGTTGCATGACTCTGAACTCTATTTTCAGTATGCTAGAATTATTCAGAAGCTTGGGTTCCCTGCAAAATTCAAGGTACTTTCTATATTCTCACAGGAAATCGATAAGAATGACATCTTCTCATATTCATTTTCCGTCTTCAGAAAAGAGTTTTAATCTTCAATTTTCTTACTTTGCCATCTTCTTTTAGGATTTCAAGATTCAGAATATTGTTGGCTCCTGTGATGTAAAATTTCCCATTCGACTTGAAGGGCTGGCCTATGCTCATGGTGCTTTTTCCAGTGTGAGTGGTTCACTTTCCTACATTTATCATGCTCCAAATATGACTCAATTTAGTCCAGTGACTTTTGGTATTTGTGTTACCTGAAAAAATCAGGCGATACTGTGTATCATATGTATTTCACCAATCTTAATCTTTGGACCTCATTTACTTGTTTTGGACTGCGATCTTTAGTTTGTTGGTGTGATATTTATATTCTGTTTAAAGTTTATTTCAGTGTGAAATTGTTTTGTTGGCTTTTCAAGATTGGTTTGTGCATCTTTTTGCTTGGATGAGCAACAAAGTTTTAGTCTTCATTTTTCAAGTTCAGTTGCATTGTGATATACAGTTTGATTTTTGTGGAGATTATTTCTGCTTTCTGTTACCTACAAGAGCATTTCAAATATGTAAAACATGTTAATGTGGATAAAAATTATGTGGTTTACAACCATCTCATTTTCCCCATGGTATTATATAAATAATCCTTTTTCCTATTGTCTGTCAATTCTATCACAAGAATTTCAATCTGTCCCAAGAATTTTGTGCCTTGTTGGTTGTATAGTGGAGTTTCGAATTTTCATCAACACTTTTCTCTATTGATATTCTGGATTCAATTAGATTTTGTGTGCATTCTTGAATAGGGGTTAGAAGGAGAGCTTTTCCTTTCTTTTCTATATAATGTTGGGTTATACCTTTTTGTTTTTTTCAATTTTTTAATTGCTTTCGTGGGGGAAAACCTTGATCTTGGGAAAAATGCTTGGTTGTAGTTGAAGTAGATACCAAATTCATGGTGTTTATCACATGTCTCTTTTGTTGGTTCAGTATGAGCCAGAACTGTTTCCTGGATTGATCTACCGAATGAAACAGCCTAAGATTGTGCTGCTTATTTTTGTCTCTGGGAAGATTGTTCTTACTGGAGCCAAGGTAGAAATTTGTCACATTCATTTTTCTTGGCCACCGACTTTTTGTACTCTGCGAATCATCTAGAGACGCATATATGATGCCATTTTGCCTATAACTTTTCAGGTTAGAGATGAGACCTATACTGCCTTCGAGAATATATACCCTGTCCTTACAGAATTCCGGAAAGTTCAGCAATGGTATGGCTCCCATGGTGTTGTGTGCTTCAGTTTCTATTGCTATAGCAATAATATATATTTGTTCTTTGACATTAGTTCCCTGGCATTAATATTTTAGAAGCAGTATTCATCAACAAGCTTCATATCATTTAAATAGGGCTTAACCATTCAACAAAAAAAAACCCACCGATATTAGCTATTATTATCCTCTAGCCATTGCTTTTCCATAATCTTGCAGGTGTCTAATTGCAATGGCATGTATTATATTTCTATAATAAACTTGCACTAAGCAGCAGTTCCTTGTATTTTGTGTTACACTTTTATGCAGATTCTTCTAGAAAACTCTAATCTACACTGAACTGTAAATACGTCGAGGGATTGGGGAGGCCAGCAGAAGAATCCAGCCGTTGATTATTAATGTTTTTCATGACATTCTCTTTCATATTCTCTAACGTTGGACGACCAAATTCAAGAAAAGAGATGCTGAGGTCATCAAGGATCAGGATTATTAGTTCCCTCACAATACATGATGTATTAGTTGGATCTTTCTATACTGTTAATTTTTTTTATTATTACTCTCGACTCCCACATAATTAGTACGTTTTGGTATTTTGTTGTACTAACTAATGTGATTTGTGTATTTGCATCTCTTCTTAAACAAAATCCTGTCTCTTTTCGTTTAAAGAGAAAATCTTAGACCTACATAAAAATTGAACAAAAATTGGTTTGGTCGTAATTTCAATAATTTAAACAATTTGGCTCGGTTTGCTTTTTGGCCAAAACTAAATGGAAAAACCGAATGCTCACCGCTACCTATCTAAACCAATTTTAGGGATCGTCAAGGCAAAACTCAAATTCATCCATTTATTTCTTTCTTAGAATAATACTTCCTATGTCCCACTTTAACATACTTGTTTGTTTTCGGCACCGGATTTTAGGAGTGTAAAGATAAAGTATAGTTTTTAATATTTTAATGCGAATTTTATTGTTTTAAACCTAGAGTATCATGTATAAAAACATATTGAGGTTTGATTTTAAATGAAATATCGTATCAAGACCTTTAATTTTGTATAAAAATCATAATAATCGGAGAACAAACGAGAAAATTATGATAATTTAAATTTTTACAATTTAGATTATATTAGGATACTTGCTGAGAGATAAGTGGATGCTGAGATGATTAGTGATCCATTTAATGACTAATTCTTTCCATTTTAGGAAACAAGCCAATTGGTGTGAGACGATTCGTGTTAGTATACATGCCAATTAAACTGAGACGAAGGGAGCGTCTATTAATACAATAAGGTGATGATTGGTATGCACAAATGAAATGGGGAAGATAAATGAATGAAATCATTAATTCTATTCTTATGGTTAGTAATCATAAGGAATGAAATGGTTACTTTTTAATTGAATTATATTACAGTAAAACCTCTACAGTCATATTGTCGGGATTAGAAGAAATTATTACCATAAGGAGTTTTTTCCTATAAACAGTTTTACATAGAAAAATAATTTTTCTTTTAAGAAAAGCATTCAATTAAATACTACATCACATAGATAATTTATCATATTTATATACCTAATTAATATAAATTTTACTAAACTATGCATTCACCTTGTTAATACACAAAACTACAAGAGACTATATATGTAGACGAGTTATTACGTACATGCAAATTGAAGGATATAGTAACTACTCATAACATTAAAATGATGTCACAAGCATAGATAACTATTTTAGGTCATCTTAAATTTTATGTAATAATATTATTATATAAGTATATATTTTTTTATATATATATACATAGTAATTTATTCTTATGTGGAGGCATAGACCCTTAAGACGGGACCAAAAATATATATATATATGACTTGTTACAATATAGAAGTTATTCCTAAATATAACTGGTCTCGTCAGGACCATAATTTTGTATTACTATACATAGGGAGGTTATTTCTATATAGAGTATTTCTATAAGGAAGTTTTACTATACCAAGTACTAAAGATGGGGCCAGTCGGACCATGAGTTCATTGGGCTTTGGGTAAAAACTAAGTCATGTCAGTGCAAAATCATATATGCCAGAAAATATTATACCTATCACATGAGTTGCATGGTTTTACCTACCACATAGTTGTGGTGGAGTCCCGATCCCATCTTTTAATTCATTAAAAACTACTACATCCGTTCATGATCTTTAAACACTAATACTATATTGGGACGTCCACCATCTATAGACATTCTTTTTAGTAATGTGCCCCACAACTTTATTAGAGGGACCCACAAATATTACACTTTAACATATTAATTTATTAATATATCATCACAATGCATTACACTCTGTACCTGAATTTTTGTGTCCGAAGATTGTGAACGGAGGGAGTATTATTATTATTATTATTATTATTATTATTAGTATTAGTATTATTATTATTATTACACTCTTAGTTTAATTCTTTTTTCCCAAGTGACAAACAGTAATTCTTTGTACTTGCTTTTATTTAATTTCAAGCCTAGTTTAATTTAGAGGCAACATGTATTCTATCCCCTTAGAGGATAAAAAACTAACATTTGCCCAAAATATAAGAGTCACATAAATTTTGCCCAATTTTTGGGAGTGAGACTAAAATACCCTTCAAGCCAAAAATCAAATTTTTTTTCAATTTTCGTTCTCGCAATCATATTTTTTTGTTTTTTTTTTTAATATTGTAAGGAGTCAAAATATTTTGATTTTTTCTACCAAATAACTTGGTAAGAATTTATCAATTTCTTATCTTTTTCTACTCGTTTCGTAAGAAATTTAATCTTTCATTACATTTTACCAAATAACTTAGTAAGAAATAATAAAATTTCTTATAATATTTTAGAAATTTTTTCTTACGAATAATTTTGGTAACAAATTTGACAAATTCTCCAATTTCTTGAAAAAAAGAAAAAAAAAGTATTTAATTGTACATGAGATGGTAAGAAAATCACACACATCGGTAAGAAATTACATCACATTTCTAACCACTTAATCATTTATTAAGGCACTATTATTAATTTCAGAAATGAAAAAAAAATTACTTATGTTGGTGCGAAAATTGTTAGTTTTCTTACCAAAAAACGGCAAAAAGTTATCAAAAAAAACTACAGATATAGTAAGAAATTGATATCTTCTCGTCTTTCGCGTCTCATAGCCGTCGTCGGCTGAATAATTCCTACAATATGAAATGATGCAATTCTTATATAACTTGAAAAACAGTAAGAAATTATCAGATTCTCGCTAACTATCGTTATCAAATACAGGCATTATCAAACAGTAAGAAATTATCAAATACTCAATCTTTTATTACCAAAAAAATGTAAGAAAAATGTCAGATTCTTATCAATTTATCAAACAAAACAAAGTAAGAAAAATAACAGATTCTTACCAACTATCATCAATTACCAAAACAATGTAAGAAATTATCTTAGCACATTGTTCACATCACTAAAATCATAGTAAGAAACTTCGGTCGATTCTTACCAAACACAAGCATTAACCTAAACCCTAAATACTCAGTCTTTTGTTACCAAAATAACATAAAAAGAATGCCAGAATCTTACCAATTTATCAAACAAAATAAAGTAAGAAAAATGACAGATTCTTACCAATTATCATTAATTACCAAAACAATGTAAGAAATTATCTTGGCACAGAGTTCACAGCACTAAAAATATAGTAAGAATCTTCGGTCGATTCTTACCAAACACAAGCATTAGAACCTAACACCTTAAATACTCAATCTTTTGTTACCACAATAACGTAAGAAAAAAAATATCAGATTCTTACCAATTTATCAAACAAACAAAGTAAGAAAAATGACAGATTATAGTAAGAATCTTCAGTCGATTCTTACAAAGAAGAAGCAATCAATTCGGAATCCCTAAAAATTCTAGAATTTGTTACATTAAAATCAGAGAAGAAGAAGAAGAAGAATAAGAAGAAAACCCTAGATCTATGTACAAAAACCCTAGATTTGCTTTCAAAAAAACCCTACATCTGAAGAGAGAGATAGAGAGAGAGAGAGATCGGACTTGCAAACCTCGCCGTTCAGCTGCGTTCGAGGTGAGCTTCCGCCGGCTCCGACTCCACCTCCGCCCGCTTCGTAGAGAGAAAAAAAGACAGAAAGGGGAGAGAGAAAGAGATAAAACCGTAGCCCGTCGTCGGAACCCTAGCTCGTCGTCGGAACCCTAGCCCTTTCTTGTCCAGAGGCTACCGCCTCCATCTTCTACATCGATGGAGGGCTCGAGATGAGGTGCTACTAGGGTTTTAGAAAGAGAGAGAGAGAGAGAGAGAGCTAGGGGAGGGGGGCTAAAGCTTTTAGTGAAAAGAGCTCTCAAGAGCTCATCTTCTTCTCCACCATCTCATCTTCTTCCCTCTCAAAGAGAGAGAAATGTGGAATTGAAATTCAAAATTTTAGAGAGAGAAAAAGAGAAAGAGAGAAGAGGAGAGAGTAGGAGATTGAAGTGAAGGAAAAATACAAAAATTATTTATATCAAACCTTTAAGGGCATATTTGTCCTACTACATAGAAAATGGGCAAAATTTATGTTTTTTTATCTTGTGGACAAAATTTAGTATTCTTATATCTAAGAGGACAAAACACTATAATTCCTCTTTAATTTACTTGCTTTATTTCATTAAGTCTAGGATTAATTATTAAAACCAAAACCCCAAAATTCTTTACTTGCTTTCTTAGAGTGTTTAGGATTTTATTTGCTTTTTGTGTGCCACATAATTAATTGGGCGTTATTTCTCTACTTATTTCGTGGATATTTTGGTGGAATTTGGTGTCATTTTGAGTAATAGTGTCTTGATTTGGATTAATTGTGAATATGATGTGTTTTTGTAGTAGAAAGATGATTTTTGTGATTATGGATGAGTTTTGGTAGATATTCTCGAAGTTGGACAGAGCAAAAGAAGAAGTGGTCTGCTGGAAATTCAGGCGGCGTGCTCATACCGTCTGTGGAGCCATGTTAGTGGCGAGAAAAGAAAGAATTTCAAATTTTTGAAGACTTGGAAGACATTTAATTAATTCC
Source organism: Mentha longifolia (assembly GCA_001642375.2). Classification (NCBI taxonomy): domain Eukaryota; kingdom Viridiplantae; phylum Streptophyta; class Magnoliopsida; order Lamiales; family Lamiaceae; genus Mentha; species Mentha longifolia. Next base: position 45,122,754 of record CM038112.1, on the reverse strand, counting down.
TGCAGAATTAATTATTGTAATTTCGGTTTTCAGGATTTTATTAAGTTAATAGTTTATTTAGATATTATTTAAAATTTTCCTAAGTAGTTTAGGTATAGGGGATTTATTTCCTTATTAAATAAGGAAACCCTTTAGATATATAAATAGGAGCTTATTAACTCTTGGAGGAAACTAACGTATTCAACATTGAAAAAGGGGGCAGAACGGCTGAACTTTGATTCAGGCCTTCTTCTCCATCTTCTCTGATAGATTGGGTTATTTTCCATCAACGAATTCATACAATGATTAAGAATATAAATAGATAAAAGACGCTGAAAATCTCTCTAGATGAACTTTAAGTATTTTCTTTGAAGAATCAGCTTTTTCCTTTTGTTTAATGATGCTACCTCAGTGACGCCTTTCCAGTCACCACCTCTCAGCTGCGAGCCTGCAAAATAACACCGGAGGAGCGGGGGGGGATTCCTCCGGGAAGACACTCCGACGCTCAAGTCAGTATGTGCTCGAGGGAAATAGAAATCCGCTTCACCAAAGCTTGCAGCGGAGGTAAAATATCAATGAAAATGCGTACCTTTTCTTGGTGAAGAAGGTTGAGTATTTATAGTAGAGTAGAAGGTAAGGACAAAAGAGTAATTTCCTTTTAATTCGCAGGGTCAAATTAGTCTTTTCAGAGGAGACAAGTCAGTTAGAGATAATATTTTAGTTATGATTAATGATCCCCAAGGTGGTCCCCACAGTCACGTTTTTTTCTACATTTCGGGTAAGGATCTGAGGTTAATGGGATAGTAATGACGGGGAGGTGATATGCGCCTATTATTCCCAGATCACGGGCAAAGGGTGATCTGAGCTCGTTATGCTCTATTCACCGATAGATCAGATCTGCAGGATCTGACGGAAATTTAGCATCTGTATGTTTATCACTTCTGCACTTCAAATGCGCATTGGGAGCTGACAGATTGCTCCCTATCAGCTACTCGCCCCCAGGTTCCAGGAACGACTTCTGAGAGTTCCAGGTCCTGGTTAGCTTCTTCAATACGCTAAGAACGGGAAGCTTTCTTGTCAGCTGACATCTACCTCACCACACTCGAGGTGTAATGATAGCATCGCCTTGGGGAGTCGAAACACCCCTAATTTTTAGGCCCTTGATTTTTTGCGGCTTGATCTCCACCTTCGGCTCTCCTGCTATATTCCACCATAAATAGGGGTGGTCCCATTTATTTCGCTCATCTTCTCCGGCGAGAAAGGAAGATGAATTTTTCCATGGCCGAAGATGCTTCTCTATGATGCTTTTACAGAGACGTGTCATCCATTTGAGCGAGGCTTCCTTTACCAAAAGCATTGCTATGATAGAAATTAATTGCCTTATAATCGAGGCCATTTACGCCTATGATGATCCTTTCTTGCCCATACCCATTCTTATGAATGAGCAAATGAAATTTTTTGAGGCTTATTACTTCTTTCCTTTTTTTCTTTTTTCTCTCTCTCCCCTTTTTTTTTTTTTTTTTTTTTGCAATCATCAGAGTGACATCTGATACATTTTATGTTATCTATATTTCCAGAAGCACTTATTGGAGTGACATCTTATTTTTGTTTCTGTCAAGAAATTCTTTCATATCACGATTTTATCTCTTGAATATCTGGGTAGCATTTGCCATTTCCTGCTTCCGTAGAAGTATGGCGAGAGTGATATCTCATACTTACTCCTGTCAACAAATTTTTCAATCGATTTTTTGACGATGATGATGATGATAATGATGATTTTTTGTTTTTTTTTTTTTTACACCATCATGCATATGAGCCTTACTCGTATACTGTAGACATGCATGCACATATGCATCTATTTACTTAACTTTGCACATGTTGAAGTGATATATATCTATATATATATATATGTATCACTTATTTTTTGGATATTTGCCTCGGCATAATTGCCTTGCAAATCCCTATTGGTAGGACGGGAGTTATCTTACCATTTTCAGTAAAGGGATCTGCGATCCCTAAGCCTCTCGCCATCAGGTCCGCGTTACGCAGATCTCTTTCCTGAAGGATGTACCGATTTTAAGTTCTGTATCTCCAGATCTCATGCTATGCAGATCCTCTTTTGAGGATTTGTAATTTACGAATCACCCGGTACCAGATTTAGTATATCTCAGATCTTTTTACGTCAGATCTGTTATTGGCAAGGTTTGAGTTTCCGAATATTATTTTACACAGATCCTCTTATGAGGGTTCTGTGATTTTCCGGACCCGTGCTTCCAGGTCCTACTTCGAACAAGTCCTTTCATGAAGGTTCTGTGAGTTACGGGGCCCGTGTTTCCAGGTCCCCATAACCACAGATTCTTTCTTGTGAGATCCGCACCCTTACTAAAGCGTATTTCATACGCTTCGCAACTTCCTAGGGTCGCTTCCCCTTTTCCTTTATTGGGACCCGAAACCGCCGTCACTTCTCATCATCATAACTTCTCCGCCCACGTCTCATTTATCGGCTGGATGTGCTCTTTAACTGCTAATAGTGGGTAGTTATTTTTCCCTTTCTCTTTCTTAACTTCCTCCATTTAAAAGAGAGCTAGAAAGAGAAATCAGTGCTTAGAAATTTTCTGCCATTTTCTTTTCTTCTTGAAAAGCTTTCACTGTACCCTCTCTAGGAATTGCTTCCTGCCCCTTTTCTTTTCTTCCTTCTTTCACCGCAACCAATCTTTCTCTTCAGCAAGCAGGTACCTTTCCTCTTCTTTATCTCTCCTTTTCTTTATTCGCATTAGTTTATTTCTTAGTTTTTTATTATATTTAAGCGACAAGGAAAGATGGTTTCTTCCTCTAGGCAGGGTGCCCAGGGTAAGGGTAAGAAGAAACTAGTAGAGGGCGAAGAGGAAAAAGAGGGTAGGGCTGCCGCGCAGCCACCTCTCCCTTTTGACGAATACGAACCTTCCACTGTAACTCCATACGAATTAGGCTTAATTTTGAGTAGATTAGAAGACACTAGGGGTTTCACTATAGATATTCCGGGACCTAGTGAGCGCCCTTTACTTCCTCAAGCCAATCATAAAAATTTTGGCTTCGTCAATTGGAGGCAGGTTTGCGATTCCCTATTCCCCCCTTTTTGTCTAGTTTAGCAGCGAAATATGATATCCCTTTGAACCAATTGAACCTACTTCTTTCCGTAGGGCTATTTTCTTCTACATAGCAACCACATTATATGGTGTGGAAGATCCGTATCCTTGTTTTTTGGGACTCATGAATGAAAACATCGCGGGTATCATTTGTATTTTTCTCCCATAGGCTGGTTTCATAAATTCTATGGCCAGTATGAGTCTATAGACAGAAAATGGCACCCTCAATATCTAACAGTAGGTGCTCCCTCCCCCAATTCCTGGAATATTCCCGATATACCTCTGTATACCGAGCCTAGGAAGATAAACCTTCTTTTGAGAAGGTCACCCTGTTTGCATGGGAAAAAGATATTCTTCATGGCCTACTTAGAGAGTATCCAGCAGGTCATAGGATGTTGAAGCCACTTCTTCTCAGTGAAGAGGTGTTGTCTTTTTTTGGTTTGAGGTCTGGGACTCCTTGGAATCCCTCTATGGGTAAATACTTCCTATTTTTGATTCGAGTGTTTTTATGCATATGTCTTGGATTCAATTGTGTTTCTAATTTATGGTTATCTTGCTTTTTCAGATATGTCGGCCAGATCTGTTCTCCGGGAGAAGGCCAGAAAACAATTTGAGGAGCGGATGGCTGCTATGGCTACAGCCTCTGAACAGGCTCCTCCAGCCTCTGCAACGGCAACAGCTCCCTCTTCAACTCCCGTTTCGGCTTCTGCACCCATAACGGGAATCACGACAGATCTGAGGGCTTCTGTGCCACCTCCTCCTCCTGCCTCACAGATCCCATCTTCTGTAGTGCCTACAGGTCCTTTGAACGGATCTGGGGGTGCTACCCTGCCTAAGGGATCTGCTTCTCAAGCTAGGGGAAAATCTACCTTGCCCGGGGTGACCATAAGGGGAGCGCCAACTCCTTAAGCCGTTATGTCTCCCTCCACGCGCCCCCCTCACCCCTTGGCTGCTGGGGTGGACCGTAGCCTTTCTACCTGGTCCGAGGGGGCGGTTATTCCTTCCGATGAAGACTTGGACTTTCAGTCTTCGGAAGGGTTTTTATCAGACTTGTTCGCTACTGCTGAGGTACCAGCTCCAACAGAGCCTAGCAGACCTTCCATCCCACAGAAGAGACCTTCGGATTCCTCATCCTCCACGGATCCGAAAAGAAAAAAGATTTCTGACAGTAGTGCTGACCGGAGAGTGGGCATGCCAATTTCTAACATTTTATCCCCCACACCCATCACCGTCTATCTTGGGACATCCGAGGTACTCCAGCACCTTGGCCATGTATGCCACTGCCAACCCTTATCTGGTGGTTAACCCTCCAAAGCCAGCCGTAGTGGAAAGTCCTACTTCTGAAGCCACGCTGGCTATGCTCCATGCCTTGCGCATGAAGGGTTTGGATGTCCCTACTGCTTTTTATAATGTTCCCGGGGTTAGCATAAGCTTCCCTGGCACCGTTCGGGGCATCGATGGAGGCACTGCCTCTAATGTTTTGGACAACATCCCTCGTGCTGAAGATTGGAGGAATCTGAATAGATTGGCTTCTGTAGAGCTTATCCGTCAAGCCTCTGTTCACGAGATTAAGGTATTAAAAGAGAGTTTTTGACTTCAGAAATGTTCTTTCGCCACCTTCGTAAATCACATATTTATTTAATATTTTTATTATGTTTAGGCCATGGCCTTCAGATCCATGCTCTCGCTTCGAGCATTGGCATATGATCCCATGAAGGGAGATATATCCAATATGCATTCCTCTACCGAGCATCTGCAAGCAGAGGTGATGCGATTGCGGACGGCTCGCAATGAGGAACGTGCGGCCGAGCTCAAGGCTTTACAGGACCGAACGGCACATCTGGAGCGAGAGCTGGCAGATCTGAAGCAGCGGGAAGCAGAAAGGGAGAAGCTTGCCCAGGAACGGGAGCTTTATTTTTAGCAACTGGAAAGAGATCTGGCTGATCAAAGGACTCGTGCTGAAGATCTTCAACGATCTTGTAACAAGGCAAAAGAGGATCTGGCACAGGCATCTGAGAGGCATAATGATGCCATTGAGCGAGCTTGTGACAACGCCCTCAAGAAGGGTACTGAAGCGGGCCTACAAAAGGGGCTCGTTACTGGGTCCGCCATGGGAACACACTATTACAGGTCTTACCTGCTGATGACGCCCTACGGCCAGGCTTTCCTTCAAGCCTTAGTGCGGGATCTCCCAGAAGCTTTCGTTCACTCAGAAGAATTCTGGGAGAGGATGAGTGTCCCCTTGGCTTTCTGGGTTGGGGCGATCACAGAAGAGGCTCTCACTCAACTGGGCCTAAAAGACAGGATGAAAGATCTGAACATTGATAAGATCCTGGACATCCTGGAGAAGGAGACCCCAACTCTGGAATTGGATCCTCATTTCAACACCCGCAACCCCTGGTATATGCGGGGTTTGAGATCTGCAGCCGAGATACTGTATAAGCCTGAGGAGCACGAAGGTGTTCTGCCTGCTTGGGAAGAGATTCCCTTCTATCTTCTCCCTCCTCAGGCTGGGATGTATGGGCTCCTGGAGGAGGCCTTCAAAATGGTAAGTATTTATAAGAATATTATGATAAAGCATTATTTCATTATTTGTGGGCTGCAAGCCTTCATTTACTTTGTCTTTCTCATGGACTTCTTTTTATTACAGGCGATGGGTAAGGAATCTCCTCTTCCCTGTTTCACCTTCTCAGGTGACTTAAAAAATTCTAACTTATACCTTCGTCTTTTGCAGACGGGAGATTCCTTGCAAGAGATCAAGGCTATACAGGCGTCGGAGGAAACGTCTTTTCTTCGATCCCAGCGCAGGATCACATTGAATGGGCTCTTGAACAGTAGAGGAACCTTAGAGCTCGGTGGGCCCTCTGGGGAATCGGACCCAGCTCTTCAGCTCCACTCCCCAGCTCAAACTCCCTTTACGGATCAGATGACGTCCCAGACGCCCAGTCCAATAATGGCCCAGGAGGGGCCCCAGGTGTCAAGCCAGATGACGGACCAGGTGCCGGACCAGCAGAGTTCATCCCCCTCTCCGTCACAGATGCCTCAGCCTCTCCCCCTCCTATCAGATCCCACGGATCACCTCTCTTCAGACCCGGCGGTCGAGGCTCCTGCTCGGGAAGATTTTTCAGAGATAGAGGAAGGAGTCAACCTTCTCGAGGAAGTTATGGCGGGCACTTTCGCGGGAACAACAGGGGCAACCATTTCTTCAATCGAGGTTCTTCATCAGGTCGTCGACTCCCCAGGTACTTTGACACCTGGCGCCGACCCGGATCTGCACGAGCAGACCCCGGATGGCGGGGATAAGTTGCAAGAGTAGGCCCTCTTTCCAAGACGTAGATGTGACATGTCAGTGGGATTGGCTCCACTAGTACTCTCTTTTTTTATCATGTATTACTTATATGAATTTCGTATGCCATTCGGTTGAATGTATATTTTTATTTCATTTCTCCATGCTTTATTTTCCTTTGCAAATATGTTTTTTGAAAATTTTGAATCAATTTTTATAAATAGATACTTGCTCTAGGAGTAGATGGATAGTAGGGGGTATACCCCTACTCCCCCCCCCCCCCTCCCAAGTGAATTATAAGAAAGCGAATGAATTATAATTCATTTCTTAAAGACAATAAAAAGAAAAATATTCTATTTCATGAACTTCCATCATAACAGATAATGGGTTGGTTTTTGCATACCTTCCCTTTCTTTAAATTTATCACACTACTAGAATGCCTTAAACATAATACTTTTTCAAATTGTTGATGTTCCAGGGTCTGGGCAGATCCCTTCCTTCTGCATCTCTGAGCTCATATGCTCCTCCTTTGAGTACTTTAGTAACGACATAAGGTCATTCCCAATTAAGGTCCAGTTTTCCCGTGGGCTTGAGAGCATCCGCTCTTTTCAGCACCAGGTCTCCTTTTTCGAATCGTCGTATCTGAACTCTCTTGTTATAAGCATTCCGCACCTGTTGCTTATATCGCTCAGCTCTATTCTGAGCTTCTGTTCTGTGCTCGTCAATCAGGTCCAAATTCTCCCTGAGTAACCCCAGGTTCTGATTTTCATCATATTTTAAGATTCGATGCGATCTTGCTTCTGCTTCTGCTGGTAACACAGCCGTCGATCCATATACCAAATTGAAAGGAGACTCTCCTGTGGTTGTTCTGGGGCTAGTGCGGTAAGCCCAGAGTACTGAGTCTAGCTCGTCCACCCAGTTCCCTCTTGCTTTTCCTAATCTGGCCTTAATTCCAGGTACAATAGTTATGTTCGTAACTTCAACTTGCCCATTGGCTTGCGGGTAGGCTACTGCCACAAAGCGCTATTGAATTCCCATTTCTTGGCACCATGCCTGCACAGATGAACCTGTGAACTGGGTTCCATTATCAGAGATGAGAGTTCTGGGAACACCAAAGCGGCAACATATGTTTTTCCAGATGAATTTTTTCATGGCCTGCTCTGTGATCTTGACTACAGCTTCAGCTTCTACCCATTTAGAGAAATAGTCAATAGCGACAATCAAGAAAACCCGTCCATCGGGAGCTGTAGGGAATTTTCCCACGATATCAATTCCCCACTTATCAAAGGGATAAGGGGAAGACATGATTCCCATCTCCTCTGCAGGTCTATGAATCAATCTGCCATTTTTTTGGCAAGGCTCACATTTTTTTACCAATTCCTTGGCATCTTTTTCAATACTGGGCCAAAAGAATCCTGCTCTTAAGACCTTTCTAGCCAGATCCTTGAATCCCGTATGAGCACCAACAGCTCCTTCATGTATTTCTCTCAATAGGTATTCCCCTTCCGGCTCAGATAAGCATCTGAGATAGGGATGCGTGAAAGATCTTCGGTACAAGAATCCTTCAAGTAGGAAAAATTTTGCCATAATCATCTTTTTACGTCTATCGACATTGGTTCCATCTTGTCCCTCCATTCTAAGGATCTGAATGATAGGTGTTCTCCAGTCTTTGATTTCTTGTATTGTGCTAATTTCTGTTAGGCCAGATCTGGTATCTGCTTGCAGTACGGTCAGATCCCCATCCCATGCGCCTTCAATGGCACTTGCGATCCTGGCGAGTTTGTGGCTTCTTCATTCTTTTCCCTAGGAATCTGAATGATCTTTGCTTTCGAGAATTTGGCCAGCAAAGCTTCAGCCACAGAGGCGTAGGTTATCATCCTTTCCTCTTTTCTCTCGCATATTCTTAATAACTGATGCGTTACCAGTTGGGAATCAGAATAGATTTTCACTCTCTTGGCATTCATGCTTAATAGGATATGTAGAGATCTGATGAGGGCTTCATATTCAGCTTCATTATTTGATGCCACAAAATTGAATTTGATGGCGAACCGGTGTTCCTTATTGTCGGGATCAAGTATGTATATACCAGCTCCAGATCCCTCTTTGGTAACCGACCCATCCACATAGGTTCTCCACACCTTTTCTTCTCTTTCATCACTTCGGGTGGTTTCTTGCACAAAATCAGCTAAGGCCTGTGCCTTTATAGCTGTTCTAGGTTCGAACTCTACATCGTACTCACTGAGTTCTATGGCCCATTTCACCATTCGCCCAGATAGGTCTGGCTTCCCCAACACCTGCTTGAGCGGGATATTGGTTCTTACCATGACCTTATGGGATAAAAAATAAGGTCGTATCCTTCGAGCAGTGACCATTACCGTCAGTGCGGCCTTTTCTATGTCGGCATATCTTGCTTCCGGCCCTTAAATCATTTTACTTACGTAGTAAATTGGGATCTGTACTCTTGGTTTCTTAATCACTACTTCCAATAGATCAGCTGGGGATCTAGTAAGTGGTGTGAGAGACCGTTGGAATCTTTCATTTTTCTCAGGTTTCCTTCCTTCAGGAGCCCCTCTTTTTCTATCATCAGGCTTCTTATCTTTCTTGAAGGCTACATCGGCCTGCTTAGCATTCATAGCTTCTTCCATGTTTATATACTTCTGTACCCGGGATAAAAGTTCATCAAAGGTTTCAGCGGGTTTCTTCATTAATGAAGCAAAGAAGTGCCCAGGCCTCAATCCTTCTACAAAGGAATGTATTTTCAATGTGGCTCCCACACCTGGAATTTCCAGTATCGCCTCGTTAAACCTGGTCATATAATCTCTCAGGCTTTCAGTGGCCCCTTGTTTGATGGTTGTTAGATACAACGAATTCTTAGTGGATCTCTTAGAGCTCACAAATTGGTGTAGGAAGATTTCTCTTAAATCTTTGAATGAGTGGATCGAGTCCCTAGGCAATTGCTGAAACCACTGTTGTGCAGGGCCAGAAAGAGTGGTTAAAAATACTCTACATTTGACTCCTTCGGAGTACTGATGCAATAAGCACAAGCTCTCAAATTTCATGAGATGTTCTTCAGGATCTCCTTGCCCTTTATATTCACAAGAAACTGATTTGAAGTTCTTGGGAATAGGGTCAGTTTTAATATCTGCCGAGAAAGGGTTGTTCTCATTAACATAGTCAGGATCATATTCAGATCTGCTTTCCTTCCCCGTGCGGGCTACAGATGTGCCCATTGTCTCTTCTGTTGGAAGGACAGATTCCTCCGCGTTTCTTTTTTCAGATGTCTGGTGTGCCTTATGGAGCTCTTCCAGCTCTTTGGCCATGACCTTCATTTGGTCTTGTTGATCTTGAATCTGCTTTTGAAGCATATCGGTAAGAGTCATCTGTTGACCGGTGTCTGTTTCCCACACCTCATCGTCAGAAGACCTATAGTCTGTGAATTGCCCATCCTCTTGGATCTGGGGTAGTTTGGTGATAACGTCCTTAAGGACTTTAGGATCTTGTGATCTGGATGCGTATTTGTCTTTCGTCTTTTCCTGATTTCCCTTATTCTCGGGGAGTGAGGATAGATTGATAGGATTTGCAAGAGTACTAGCCCCAACGGCAGCTAGTCTCTTTTCTAGGGCTCCTTCCAGAGCCCCGTCTATCATTGCTTTCATCTGTTGCAACATCAATGGGGAGAAACCAAATTCCCCTATATTAGTTCCCTGAGGTACTGACATGGCACCGGGATTGGCACCAAAACCAGGAGTGGGATGAGGCGTGTTTGCCTGTCCTTCAGCAGATGATCCCATCATTTGGGCTATGCTGGAATGTTGGTCCATATTTAGGGAAAATCTGCAAAGATATATGCAGCATTTACTTAATTAGTGCCTAATATGAAATTAGGGCCTCTCCTTTTATAAGAGGATAGGGAGCTTCGGGCTCCCAATAAGGGGCTCCCTTATTGGGACTTTCCCGACCATTTCCCTTAAACAATCTTGAGGATTTTTTGTTTAAGCGTGAAGATAGCCTTTTTGTGCCTAGGTCTTTTGCCAGGACTTACCGTCGGCTTATCTTTCTTGCTTTTTTTTTTTCAAAATATCTCTCAAGTTGTATGATATATGCGTAGGTGATGTATTTCTACTCACCAAGTAAGTAATTTGCGGGTTCTTCTCCTTTTCTCGAGATTCCTCTGAGATATGGAGGACCTTCTATTACAATTCTTTAATATTCTATTTTCCATAAGAAAAAGAAAGATCAACATACACGATATATGTAACTTTTTCCTTAGGATTTCTTACATAGAGATTCATTGAATATGCCTAGACCGATACCTAGTAGGAGCACAGCGGATATTCAACGAATAAAATGAAAGAATTTAAGAGAATGATCTTTACTGCGATCAAATTCCTTTTGCTGGAATTAGGATTTGCTGAAATCCTCTGTTCTTTCCTTTTATCACAAATCCTACATAAGGCGAGAAAGCAATTGAGACACCCTTTACTCATATTTCAAGTAAATTCCACATCATAATCAACAGAGGAATTAAAACAGGAATTAGTACTATATCAATTATGCAAATATTTAGATTGTTCTTTTCCGTTTTTTCGCAGAGAAATCGAATCAAAATTCAGAGCGTTTTTTAAGGAGAAATCTACGCCTTAGCCAGAATTTCCCACAGACGTCGCCAGTTGATAGATTGGGTTATTTTCCATCAACGAATTCATACAATGATTAAGAATATAAATTGATAAAAGACGCTGAAAATCTCTCTAGATGAACTTTAAGTATTTTCTTTGAAGAATCAACTTTTTCCTTTTGTTTAATGATGCTACCTCGCTGATGCCTTTCCAGTCACCACCTCTCAGCTACGAGCCTGCAAAACAACACCGGAGGAGCGGGGGGGGATTCCTCCGGGAAGACACTCCGACGCTCAAGTCAGTATGTGCTCGAGGGAAATAGAAATCCGCTTCAGCAAAGCTTGCAGCGGAGGTAAAATATCAATGAAAATGCGTACCTTTTCTTGGTGAAGAAGGTTGAGTATTTATAGTAGAGTAGAAGGTAAGGACAAAAGAGTAATTTCTTTTTAATTTGCAGGGTCAAATTAATCTTTTCAGAGGAGACAAGTCAGTTAGAGAGAATATTTTAGTTATGATTAATGGTCCCCAAGGTGGTCCCCACAGTCACGTTTTTTTCTACATTTCGGGTAAGGATCTGAGGTTAATGGGATAGTAATGACGGGGAAGTGATCTGCGCTATTATTCCCAGATCACGGGCAAAGGGTGATCTGAGCTCGTTATGCTCTATTCACCGATAGATCAGATCTGCAGGATCTGACAGAAATTTAGCGTCTGTTTGTTTATCACTTCTGCACTTTAGATGCGCATTGGGAGCTAACACATTGCTCCCTATCATTCTCATTATTTCTTATTTATTTAACTTTTGCTTTTATCTAGTTTATGAGTATTAGTTAATTTCTTTATTCCGGCAAAGACAGTGAAGCCTTGGCAAGATTATTTTGTGAGATCTAATATGTTTTCATACTTTGATTTATATGCTTGCATCTGTTATTCTCTGTGTTTATTTTTATGAATTGTTTCATGCTGCTAGATAGTGCGCAATATTTAGTGGTTTGGAATTAATTTATAGCCAATTGAATCGGCCATACGTAATTGTGGTTAGATTTAATTAGTGGTAAATTGACTTGTTTTAGTCAAGAGAATAATAGCCTTAATTCGATAATCCTGCGTCAGAGTTTATCGGTTTTGAATTGGGTTTCTCTTGTTGTTAATGTTGTCGACTCATTAAATCTATAGAGTGTCTCTTACGGTTGTCAGTCGATTAGGGAAATACCTGGTGAAGCGTCTTCCTGGTTATCGAGAATTTATGGAGAAATAAGATCGCGTCAGAAACGTCTTCGGTGATCATAACCGATTTGTTTGCATTAAATTAGAGTCATCTTTGCATCGAGGATCAGAATAATTGAGCTAGGGCTGAACTTGTCTGTTGCCGGAACCGTCTTTAATTTGTTTGAACTAAAACTCAAACCATCCTTTAAATTTTTTGTTTATTTATATTTTCTTATATATTAATGTAGTTAGTTTAATAAAAATTCATATTTTGTGCAGTTGGAAATTTGGAAGAAATCTCGCCGATCCTTTGGGAGACGATCTTGCTTACCACTGTCTAAGCAGTGTTGGCACGCCGGCTAGAAAGTCGGAATTATTTTTGGTGTAAAACGACGCACCAGTTAAACTTACTAGTCTATGATAAAACTCGTTCTATTGCGAGCACTTTTAGGTGAAATAAATTTTGGCGCCGCTGCCGAGGAAGACTTCAGGCAATTGATTGTATGGTTTTGTTTTCCGTGTTTCTTTTTCTTTTATTTTTATTTTATTTTTGCTCGATTATTCTTCTCTCCCATCGGTACGTTTAATCCGTTTGTTGAGTGCTGTGGATGTAAGGTTGCCAAAGTTCTAAAGACAAGGTGATTTTAGCAACAAAAGAGGAGGAAGAAGTCGAGTTTCAAGACTACTGCTTAGTCTTGCCTTTTGAAGAATTCGAGGTTATGGCAGAACAGCCACTTGCTCAATTCGGTCGTCCCACTGTCACCGCTTCCACCTCGCCCTGTCCAAGCAGGTGAGGGAGCATGAGCTTAAACCGCAATACCAACAGCTGGTGCCCTCTTACCATGGCTTGGCGAATGAAGATGCCCTCGATTTCATTCAAGAGTTTTGTTCGATCATTCAGAATTTTCCATTGGGTGATATATCTGAAGACCAATTGAGGATGAAGTGCTTTCCTTTCTCCTTGAAGGACCGTGCAAAGGCATGGTACCATTCTCTCCCAGCCAGATCGATGACTACATGGAAAGATGTTTGTGAGAAGTTTATGTTGAATTACTATCCCAATCGGAAGACTCAAGAGGTTCGATCGAAGATAATGCACTTTATACAAGATTCCAATGAGCCTTTTCATGAAGTATGGGAGAGATTCCAAAATTTGTTGCAACAGTGCCCGCACCACCAATTCGCCAACAAGATGTTGTGGCAATTCTTCAAAATTAGACTGATTAGATCAACTATAGCCTTTTGATCATTTTGGATAGAATAGCTTGGCCTAGAACTGTCACATCCCGATTTTCGTGATCTGAAATTAGTGGAATCGAGATGCGACTGGGTAGGGTTAAGAAAGATTAACAAGGGTTTGGACGTATTATTAAGTCCAAAACCGTTAGCTAACCCGAGGAAATTTGAATAACATCTCCACTATACCAGGATCAATCCGTTGTGAACCAAAAGCCAATTCCAACCAACAGTTGATCATTTATAAGGGTTATTAAGTCCAAAGTGTTTCACCTAAAAGTGTTCCGCAATAGAACGAGTTCTATCATAGACTAGTAAGTTTAACCCAATATCGAATCTCAATGAAGATTTAGCAGTGAAATTAATTATGTGGCACACAAAAAGCAAATAAAATCCTAAACACTTTAAGAAAGCAAGTAAAGAATTTTGGGGTTTTGGTTTTAATAATTAATCCTAGACTTAATGAAATAAAGCAAGTAAATTACACTAGTAGGCTTGAAATTAAATAAAAGCAATTACAAAGAATTCCCGTCTGTCACTCGGGAAAAAAGAATTAAACTAAGAGGAAAGCAATAAATCTAGCTAGGCATGAATTGAAAGGAAAAAAATAAAGAAAGCAAATAAATCTAAGCTAGAGCTAATTAATCCTAACATGTCTGAAAATAAGTCTAAGGAACTAGAAAGCAATTAAATCTAATCTTAGCAAATTAATCTAAACTAGTGAAAGCAATTAATCAAAGCAAGTAAAGAAAGCAAGTAAAAACTAATCTAGAAAGTAATCAATAAACTTATGAATTAAAAGCGCGACGAACGAACGAAAGGAAAACGAAGAACATGAATTAACTTGAATGCTAAAAAAACTTGAATCCAAAAGCTATAATCTTCAAAACAATATCTAAAAGTTAATCTAAACTAATCTAGAGCTTTAAAGGCTGAAAAATAAGAGAGGAGAAGTGTATTTTCATTCCCCAAGGATTACATATTTATAGGACTTCAAAAACCTAATTAAACAAGGAAATAAACTCAATAAGCCCGTCAGCCCGGTCCAGCGGCCCGCTGGGTACAACATTCGGCCCACTGCGTGCAACTTTTTTATTTCGGCCGTATCTCCCTCGTCCGAACTCGGAATCGACCGCCGTTTTTTCCTACGCGCTCCTATCGAACTCCTCTTTAATAATATGCTTTTATTTCATCCTAACTTCATCTCCACTTTTTGCTCATTTTTTCATTCTTGTGCTCATTTTCTCTCTTCTCTTCCAAAACTCCTCATGAACCCAACATTGACTAAAACACATGAAACGAACACATAAAAATGAACAAAACATACGAAAACATACTCACACCAAACTGTAAAAATCACACAAAAACATACTAAGTAAATCCCCCACACTTAATCATTTGCTTGTCCTCAAGCAAACAATCCAATACCAACAACAAACATGGATTATGAAGTGATAATGAATTAGGCTTCAGAAAATTTTTCAAACAAAAGATACTTCAAGCAAAACACATCACTCATCAACAAGCATTTCATAGCAAACTTCAACATTCAACCTCTTCGAACAAGAATCCTGACGACATGGATAAGCATATGAGTGAACCCTCAACTCTCAAGTGTATAGAATGGAAAAAATATATATCTCAATTCAAAACACACACAATGTCTACCATAAGCTTGCAAATCGTCTAACCTCTCCATTGCTATGATGTGTGCTTATAATAAAGATAAAAAATGACTTTGCTTTTGGTTATAATGTAGGCTCTTTGGTAGGTAGTGAGATTTTGGCTAAGTGAGCTTAAAACCTAAGGATATTTCTTTCAAAAAGACTCTTCCCACACTCTCCTTTTAACTTTGAATCTCATTCCTCCCCACACTACTTCAAACCATAACAACATTTTCAATTCCAATAACCTTTTTATGGATATTTCACTTTCTACCCACTTATAATCTATCTATTTTTTATTTATTTTTTTACTTAGAGAATTTTTCTCTACTTTTTTTTTTTTTTATCTAGAGCTTATATGGGTAAAAAATAATAACTCTTGAATCCCTTCTCTTCTTTCTAAATCTATAAATATATTTTCCAACAGTATTGTGCCTTAATATTTTCTAGCACATATGATTTTGAACTGACATGACTCAGTTTTTACCCAAAGCCCAATGAACTCGTGCTCAGACTGGCCCCATCTTTAGTACTTGGTACAGTAAAACTTCCTTATAGGAATACTCTATATAGGAATAACCTCCCTATATATAGTAATAAAAAATCATGGTTCTGACGAGACCTGTTATATTTAGGAATAACCTCTATATTGTAATAAATCATGTTTTTTTTTCTGGTGTACTATATATATAAAAAATATATATATATACTTATATAATAATATTATTACATATAATTTAAGATGGCTTAAAATAGTTATCTATGCTTGTGACATCATTTTAATTTTATGAGTTGTTATTATATTCTTCAATTTGCGTATACGTAATAACTCGTCTACATATATATTCTCTTGCAGTTTTGTGTATTAACAAGGTGAATGCATAGTTTAGTCAAATTAATATTAATTAGGTACATAAATATGATAATTTATCTATGTGATGTAGTATTTAATTGAATGCTTTTCTTAAAAGAAAAATTATTTTTTTATGTAAAACTCTTTATAGGAAAAAACTCATTATGGTAATAATTTCTTCTAATCCTGACAATATGACTGTAGAGGTTTTACTATAATATAATTCAATTAAAAAGTGACCATTTCATTCCTTATGATTACTAACCATAAGAATAGAATTAATGATTTCATTCATTTATCTTCCCCATTTCATTTGTGCATACCAACCATCACCTTATTGTATTAATAGACGCTCCCTTCGTCTCAGTTTAATTGGCATGTATACTAAATCAGGTCGTCGCACACCAATTGGCTTGTTTCCTAAATGGAAAGAATTAGTCATTAAATGGATCACTAATCATCTCAGCATCCACTTATCTCTCAACAAGTATTCTAATATAATCTAAATTCTAAAAATTTAAATTATCATAATTTTCTCATTTGTTCTCCGATTTTTATGATTTTTATACCAAATTAAAGGACTTGATACGATATTTCATTTAAAATCAAACCTCAATATATTTTTATACATGATACTCTAGGTTTAAAACAATAAAATTCGCATTAAAATATTAAAAACTATACTTTATCTATCTATACACTCCTAAAATCCGGTGCCAAAAATAAACAAGTCTGTTAAAGTGGGACGGAAGAAGTATTATTCTATGAAAGAAATAAATGGATGAATTTGAGTTTTGCCTTGACGATCCCTAAAATTGGTTTAGATAGGTAGAGGTGAGCATTCGAATTTTCCATTTAGTTTTGGCCAAACAGCAAACCGAGCCAAATTGTTTAAATTATTGAAGTTACGACCAAACCAATTTTTGTTCAATTTTTATGTAGGTCTAAGATTTTCTCTTTAAACGAAAAGAGAACGACAGGTTTTTGTTTAAGAAGAGATGCAAATACACAATTCACATTAGTTAGTACGACAAAATACCAAAACGTACTAAATATGTGGAAGTCGCGAGTAATAAAAAAAAATTAATAATAGTATAGAAAGATCCAACTAATACATCATGTATTGTGAGGGAACTAATAATCCTGATCCTTGATGACCTCAGCATCTCTTTTCTTGAATTTGGTCGTCTAACTTTAGAGAATATGAAAGAGAATGTCATGAAAAACATTAATAATCAACGGCTGGATTCTTCTGCTGGCCTCTCCAATCCCTCAACGTATTTACAGTTCAATCGCAGATACTTGAGCTCGTCTCGGTGTAGATTAGAGTTTTCTAGAAGAATCTGCATAAAAGTGTAACACAAAATACAAGGAACTGCTGCTTAGTGCAAGTTTATTATAGAAATATAATACATGCCATTGCAATTAGACACCTGCAAGATTATGGAAAAGCAATGGCTAGAGGATAATAATAGCTAATATCGGTGGGTTTTTTTTTTTGTTGAATGGTTAAGCCCTATTTAAATGATATGAAGCTTGTTGATGAATACTGCTTCTAAAATATTAATGCCAGGGAACTAATGTCAAAGAACAAATATATATTATTGCTATAGCAATAGAAACTGAAGCACACAACACCATGGGAGCCATACCATTGCTGAACTTTCCGGAATTCTGTAAGGACAGGGTATATATTCTCGAAGGCAGTATAGGTCTCATCTCTAACCTGAAAAGTTATAGGCAAAATGGCATCATATATGCGTCTCTAGATGATTCGCAGAGTACAAAAAGTCGGTGGCCAAGAAAAATGAATGTGACAAATTTCTACCTTGGCTCCAGTAAGAACAATCTTCCCAGAGACAAAAATAAGCAGCACAATCTTAGGCTGTTTCATTCGGTATATCAATCCAGGAAACAGTTCTGGCTCATACTGAACCAACAAAAGAGACATGTGATAAACACCATGAATTTGGTATCTACTTCAACTACAACCAAGCATTTTTCCCAAGATCAAGGTTTTCCCCCACGAAAGCAATTAAAAAATTGAAAAAAACAAAAAGGTATAACCCAACATTATATAGAAAAGAAAGGAAAAGCTCTCCTTATAACCCCTATTCAAGAATGTACACAAAATCAAATTGAATCCAGAATATCAATAGAGAAAAGTGTTGATGAAAATTCGAAACTCCACTATACAACCAACAAGGCACAAAATTCTTGGGACAGATTGAAACTCTTGTGATAGAATTGACAGACAATAGGAAAAAGGATTATGTATATAATACCATGGGGAAAATGAGATGGTTGTAAACCACATAAATTTTTATCCACATTAACATGTTTTACATATTTGAAATGCTCTTGTAGGTAACAGAAAGCAGAAATAACCTCCACAAAAATCAAACTGTATATCACAATGCAACTGAACTTGAGAAATGAAGACTAAAACTTTGTTGCTCATCCAAGCAAAAAGGATGCACAAACCAATCTTGAAAAGCCAACAAAACAATTTCACACTGAAGTAAATTTTAAACAGAATATAAATATCACACCAACAAACTAAAAATTGCAGTCCAGAACAAGTAAATGAGGTCCAAAGATTAAGATTGGTGAAATACATATGATACACAGTATCGCCTGATTTTTTCAGGTAACACAAATACCAAAAGTCACTGGACTAAATTGAGTCATATTTGGAGCATGATAAATGTAGGAAAGTGAACCACTCACACTGGAAAAAGCACCATGAGCATAGGCCAGCCCTTCGAGTCGAATGGGAAATTTTACATCACAGGAGCCAACAATATTCTGAATCTTGAAATCCTAAAAGAAGATGGCAAAGGAAGAAAATTGAAGATTAAAACTCTTTTCTGAAGACGGAAAATGAATATGAGAAGATGTCATTCTTATCGATTTCCTGTGAGAATATAGAAAGTACCTTGAATTTTGCAGGGAACCCAAGCTTCTGAATAATTCTAGCATACTGAAAATAGAGTTCAGAGTCATGCAACATGAAAGGAAGGAATGATAATCATTTGAACACGAGATAGATGAGATCCACTGATGATTTTAAATAATAATTCCAAGTGACAAACTAAAAGAAGTCATTAAAGGTCTAGGATTGAGCAGAAGACCGAAATACTCAGATTCTGGAAACCAGACATTTTTATCATATCACATACTATACCTTACGGGCAGCCAATTTGGATTGTTGTTCGCTCTTGGCTCCAGTACACACCTGAAAACATACAGAGAAAATTAGCATCCACGGAAAACAAATATATCTTGAGCAACCAAACAGTGCTGAAATGGAATTACCACAAATCATTCAACAAAACCTTTCACCACGCTCAATTCAAGAAGTTGCATAAGATTTCAAGGACCAAATCACTACTTACCATCTTCCCAGATGCAAATATTAGTGCAGTAGTTTTTGGTTCTCGAATCCTCATGATCACTGCAGCAAAACGCTGGCAACATCACAAAGTTGGTATCAACTCGAACACAACGCGTGGGAAAATAAATATATAACAGAAGAAGACATACAATAACATACAAACACATAAAAGATTAACTTTTTCTGAGTCCCCAGTTTTTCTAAATCCACTAATAGTACAATACAAGTAAAGCTACATCGAAAGTAGGGGTTTGGGAATAATTTAGTGCAATTAATAGCAAACACTAAGGGTCAACAATATATTAAATTACCAAAAGAAAATTGACCGTAGGTGGCAGTCAAGAATTACTAATTTCAAAGACATTTTATTCCCTTTGAAATACAATTCCGCATAAATGTGTGATTTCCCTCCTATTCACAAGATGAGATCATTTTGAGAGGATAAGAATATAAGCCCTCTAGAAATGTTAGATGAAACGCTAATTGAGATGCAAGAAACATTATGGGACATAGCAAACCTTGGGATTGTATTCTGCATTACGAGCCTGCAATGCTATAGCTTTAAGATCCAATTTGCAATCCAAATTGACCGTAGAGACAATGTTTCTGATAATAAATCATCCAGAAATTTTAATCAATGAAGAAGATGTATGAAATAAAATCCAAATTCACAGCATATTCACCAGTAGTTCTGTTCAGGAATGTTCCTAGACAGCCATCTAAAGCACAACAGCTTTACGAAGCAAAATTGGACACATACTTTTTAGTCTGTCCAATTAATATCATAGGTTAATATTAAGAAATGTGATACAAAGAAGGTCCTACTATGTTAAGTAGAACGAGAAGTAGATAGAAGTAGAACCTGTAATGATGGTTATTTTTGAGGTTCTTAGAAGTGGCAAAACTTAATACTCCTATATAGTTTATTGTGCACATTTGGGAAGAGGGAAAATACTAATCTGGATATAACACAAGCTTATTCTTAGGCAGATTCAATTAAGGCACTTACCATATGTCCATATCACATGTGAAAGGGTACAAATTCCAAGCTTCATCCATTACTTAGACAGTACTAAAGTGTAATAATAGTAGTTAACTCTGTTTCACACTCACTTAACACTCTCTAGAATCTCCATCAACCTCCCCATGTCTTTGAGACTTTACCTAATGTTAACCACCATTATTTTCGCAGAACTATTAAGATATAGAATGACTACAACCTCTTTAGTTAACCATGGTTTAAAATCTTTCATATTCTTTTAGGAATAGGTTGTCAGACTTTCAAATTGCGAAAATCATGGTTCAGCACAAACTGAAACCTGCTTTGCAGACCACATAAGGGGCATCTTAGCTAAGACACTTGGGCTGAATAGTTACTTCTACACCATGCTCTAATAATAACTACCATCTCCATTTCGACGAAACAAACTTCGAATGCTTCAGCAAGTCAATGAGTTAAATAGTAATACTCTATACAATCTCTGAATACTTGGCCATCACAAATAAACATTTTTATTTATATATTCTTTTACACAAAGTAGATTCAAGGTCGTACTGCAAAGTTGGCACAATTCCAGAGGGATGCTTGGAGAGATCAACTGGTTGGCCCCCTTCCACACCTTGAGGATCTGCCATTAAATCACTTGCTCCGTCCCCAGCCTTGCCCAGGATCCACCAGCTTCCACAATACTGGGTTGGAAACAAAAAAAAAAAGAGTCAAATGTGGAAAAATCGAATCAGATTGTGCTCATGTAAAAACTTCTTGATTTGCGTTTAATTTTCAATTCAAGTGACAGAAAACCCCAAAATAAATCGAAAGAAGAAAAACCCATCTATCGCAAAACACGCATGAACTCGAGAGGGCGTCAACCCAAAAAAATCGTACGGAAACCATAGCTCAAAAGAAGAAAAAGAGATCCAAGATTTCGAAGAGAGGAGATGTTTTAAGTCAATTCCTACAAAATAAATCAGAGATCGGACCTTTAGAGTGTGAATATGAATGATTTAGGGTTCTTATACAGTCCTCGTTGAGCAGATGACAAGAGGCGATGGAATACAAGGTATGGTTTAGGATTAAGAGCGGTAAGAATTCGAAAGAAGAAGTCTTTTATAGGATCTCTGTTATATATATACGCAACACAAGAGATTTATAGAGGGAGACGGGGAGAGAGGAGCAAAGGGGTGAAGGTGTAGAGAGAGAGATATGGATGTGAGGCGTCTCTGAGGTGATATTACCGTAGCCCTGTTTTATACTATCCCCAAACTACCCTCCCCACTTTCCGTCTCCCTCCTCACCTCTTTTGGGGTATTTTGGGAATGATAGGATATGAGGCCCAGCCTGCTTTGTCACGGCCCAATTTAGAGTATTGAGCTGTGCCCACACAATCGACACTCTTTTCTTTTTTTAGGTGGTAATTCTAACACCAATGTTTCAAAATTTCAAATATCAGATCATATGTCAATTGTTCATGCAAACAAATAAATATAATTTTCTGCCTGATTTTGTTTTTTAAGAGCTAAAATGTTACAATCCCTTTTTAGAAAGAAAATAAAAATAGACTACAAATAATGGAACGCCATCAAACTTCTTAGATGCAAGTGAGTAACAAGGAAGGTCGAAACAACATGATGTAAATATTTTTGGAACGAGCTTTATATATTCTGATGGTCAAGGCAAATGAAATGGAAAAGTAGCATACCTCCTCCAACTCTTCAATCTTTTTGTCCTTTAGCTGTAGAAGTTTCTTCTCCCTAATATGGATTAAAAAATAAAAAGAACCTCAAAACTATAAAGACCAGAAAATAATAAACAAACATGGTTCCCATGTAACCACTGCAAGGAAAATATATGGTAAGAATATAGATAGAGGTTCAGTCTTTGTAGGAAAATTCATGAACAATCTGAATTTTAAGGAAAGTTTTCTTAATTTGATTGTAGTTCTTATTGAAAAATCACATTTAGGTGACATGTACTATGCTTTCGTGGAACTTTTGTATCAGCGATGAATCTACAAGCCTACAAGAGACTAGTATAGAGCTTTATCTTTTTATAAAGAAATATACTAGTAAAAGAATAAGAGACACAAGTGTTGAATAGAAGCAAACAATGTTCGATGACTTATAAGATACATCTCCTTCTCTCGAATTTCACTTGAAAACTTTTGAAGTAAGCCTTACTCTTTTAGGCCTTGTCAAACACCTGTAAGGAAAAGGAGCAATCTGTATCAGGTAATACAACATAAATTAACCATGAGTAGTTAAAAGATAAAGACAACAAGAGTTTCAAATAAACCTGCAGTCACATAAACTAGTTGCAATTTAATGATAAAACCTTTTCCTAGTTAAGTAAACTGGAACTCTATGTATCATTTGTATATCAACTTTATCATGAAGCTAAAACTAATCACACACTCCTATATCTGAAAAGAATAAGCACGGTAAGCATGATAAAAATAAACATCAGATTCACTAAAACTATGAGTTTAATCTAAAGAAGCCAACCGCAAAAGAATATTTGGTATTTTCAAATAAACATCAGATTCACTAAAAATAAACATAAGGAGGGAGGGAGTATCTTTAGCTTCTTAGTGATGCACATGTTCTTAATTGCTCCAAACAACTGAAGCAACAGGGAAGAAACTCGAGGAAGAAAAAGAAGAAGATGAAGAAAGAAAAACTCAACTATAGCAATAACTATACGACCAACTATGAATAAAAACCATATCGAGTAAGATAGTTGTCACCGAGCACCGCCTATATTACAAAACATCAAAACGAGTTATATCAAAAAACAAAAAAAAAAATGAATAATGGTTGTTTCTTGAAGCTACAGAGAGAATAGCAAAAATAATCTTCAATGGAAACTTCAATTTCAACTCTACTTACTCAATCAAGCCCGAAGCACATCGTACAAATTTAGGGCAAATCATAGTTTGTACAAATAACGCAACCAACACTGCAAAAACAACAAATGCGTACTTTTAACGGAGGATAGGCGGTGGAATTTCTCTACGGCGCCGCCTCCGGTGCGGTAAATTAAACGGCGAGGCAAATTTTCCCTTAAAGGCAACTAATGATAAGAGAATGGGCCGATTTGGGGTTTAGGGCACATAATTGTTGATTAGAGAAACTACAGTAAACAAAAATATTACCTTGAAGAGGGCAACGTTCACCGTCGACGGGGACACCGCCGATGGAGATGGCGGAGCACCTCTGTTAGTAGGCACGTACGCGTAGGTTAAACGAAGAGACAAATAGACTTTATAGAGAAAGCCGGCGGAGCGAGAGAGAGAGCCGACACGGAGAGAGCGCCGTCCGTGAGCCGGCGGGGAGAGAGAGAGTACCGTGAATTTGGGGAAATGAGAATTGAAATCTACTTAGGCCCGTTTGGTTTGAAAGATAAAGCATGATTACATCCCAGATTCCACCCTATCTCTTGTTTGGTTGATGGGATGAATAATTTATCATATCATTCAAATTTGCACTCTACATTATTTCAATTATGTAAAATTTACATGTTCTTTGAATTAAAATAATACGAATATGAAAATTTTAAAGAAATATATATTAAATATCCTTGTATAAAATAAATTTGTAAGGGTATATTAGTAAATGAGTAATAATATATGGGCGCTTGGGTATTTCTACCTCTTGTAAAGAGCAAAATGTAAAAAGTAACCTTTTTAAAGAAACAAATTGTAAAAGTACTCTTATATAATTAAATAATGTATGATAGTGGCCCACAATTGTATTGGATCAGTGTATGAGCTGGTAGATGCTCGGCTCCGGTAATTGTGCCGGTCAAGATATTTTTTTCGTTTGTTTATTATGAGTGGGGCCCACTCTCAAACTAATGAAGCGTGTGTCGTGTGTGCATGAGAATGAATATTCTCCCTTAGCATATAGCATAGAAACAAAACAACAAAATCAAACATAATGCTCATACTATGGATATCCACCCCCCCCCACACACACACATATATATATATATATATATATATATATATATATATATTGTATGATTGCATGCATTAGTAGTTCAATAACCAATAATCCAATACTATGAATACTATGAATGGGACATTGGATACTTTGAAAGAATTTGAAAGAATGAGACACTTGTCATATCATGCTGCATTGTAGGGGTGGGGGGCCGCTGCTCGGTGCTCACGGGAAGGGTTGGTGCTCCCGTGAGGGTGAAGGGAGTTGAAGGGAGGAATTCAATAAGAATCTTAGCAAAAAAAAAAAAAAAAACAAAACGATACACACAAACCCTCCCAACACTAAAATCTCTTATAAATAATGTACATACACACACCACAATACACACACCACAACTTCTCCCTACTCTCGCACTCTCGCACTCTCTCGCAATACACACACTCTCGCACGACACTCTCTTCTCCTAATCTCCATACTCTCACAACCGAGGCCGGAAGCTCTCAAGCATATAAGCTCCTCCTCCTTTCCTCAAGAATTGCACAATTTCAAGCAGTCCCTAGTGATGTCGGGAGGATACAAGATCGATGACGAGGGACACAACGTGTTGCCGGAAAACGAAATGGGAATCTCGATCGAAATAATTCCACGACGAATATTGGTATGTTTAAAAAAATTGTATTCATATTTTGTTACATTTGGTATGAATTAAAATGGTATTACTGTAAAAAGAAAAATACCTCAAAAATTCATTTTAAAACCCATCACCGAGAAGCGTGGAAATGCGTGCCGAAAATGCCAAAAAGAAAGGGGTCAACAATCTTGAGCCAGAGGAAGTATTTATTATCGTTTAAATTGTATGATTTACGATTTAAATTTTATTTATTGTGGATCTCGATTTATTTGTTAGCAATTGTATGAAATTGTATTCGTGTGATGTTTATATGTATTATTTTTTAAGATTTAATTCAAAGTTAAAATTTATATGTGTAAAGAGAAAAAAAATTGGGTGTATATATATGTCATGTTTGAAACATTAAAATTTACATTCGTATTTAGACAAATAGAAGAAATTTTTTGGCATTAGCAACCGGCCAATCCGATGCCAGAAAATTGGCAACCGGACGCGTATTCCGGTCGCCGGAAAATTAACATTCCGGTCGCCGGATTGGCCGGTTGCATATACCATTATTTTTCTTTCTTTTTTCTAAGTAAATAATGTTAATCACATTTTATTTTTGTGCTTATTAAATAGTTTGTATATTTATTTTGAAAATTAATTGATATATATTTTGTTTAAATTAAGTTTTTTTAAGTGATTTAATTAAAAATCGAATATATATATGATGTTTGAAACATTAAAATTTACATTCGTATTAAGAAAAATAGAAGAAATTTTTTGGCATTAGCAACCGGCCAATCTGATGCCGGAAAATGGGCAACCGGACACGTATTCCAGTCACCGGAAAATTAACATTCCGGTCGCCGCATTGGCCGGTTGCATATACCCTTATTTTTTGTTTTTTTTTTTCTAAGTAAATAATCTTAATCACAATTTATTTTTGTGGTTATAAAATAGTTTGTATATTTATTTTTAAAATTAATTAATATATATTTTGTTTAAATTAAGTTTTTTTAAGTGATTTAATTAAAAATCGATATATATGTCATGTTTGAAACATTAAAATTTACATTAATATTGAGAAAAAAAGAAGAAATATTTTGGCATTAGCAACCGGCCAATTCGGTGCTGGAAAATGGGCAACCGGACGCGTATTCCGGTTGCCGGAAAAATTAACATTCCGGTCGCCGGATTGGCCGGTTGCATATACCCTTATTTTTCTTTTCTTTTTCTAAGTAAATAATGTTAATCACATTTTATTTTTGTGCTTATTAAATAGTTTGTATATTTATTTTGAAAATTAATTGATATATATTTTGTTTAAATTAAGTTTTTTTTAAGTGATTTAATTAAACAACCTATATATATGTGATTTTTGAAACGTTAAAATTTACATTGGTATTGAGAAAAATAGAAGAAATGTTTTCGCATTAGAAACCGGCCAATTCGGTGCCGGAAAATGGGCAACCGGACGCGTATTCCGGTTGCTGGAAAATTAATATTCCGGTCGCCGGATTGGCCGGTTGCATATACCATTATTTTTCTTTTCTTTTTTTAAGTAAATAATGTTAATCACATTTTATTTTTGTGCTTATAAAATAGTTTGTATATTTATATTGAAAATTAATTTATATATATTTTGTTTAAATTAAGTTTTTTTTAAGTGATTTAATTAAAAAAGGTATATATTTGTGATGTTTGAAACATTAAAATTTACATTTGAGTTCAGAAAAATAAAATAAAGTTTTGTGCATTGCCGACCGGCCAATCCGGTGCCGGAAAAGTGGGAACCGGACGCATATTCTTGTCGCCGGAAAATTGACATTCCGGCCCACTATTTGGCCGGTTGACTATACCATAGTTTTTCTTATTTTTTTCTAAGTAAATATTGTTAAACACATTTTATTTTTGAGGTAATAAAATAGTTTGTATATTTATTTTGAAAATTAATTGATATATATTTTGTTTAAATTAAGTTTTTTTTAAGTGATTTAATTAAAAAACGTGTATATGTATATGTATGTGATGTTTGAAATTCAGAAATTTACATATATGTTAAGAAAAATAAAAGAAATTTTTGTACGTATATATATGCGTATGTAATGTTTTTTTTTTTTTTTTCTAATTATAGATTGTTATTCTTTAAGTAATAATTATTTAAAAAAATAATGTTTTAGTAATTATAGATTGTTATTCTAATCATACGTGTATATATGCGCATGTAATGTTTTATATATATATTGTTTAAATTAATTATTTAAGTAATTATTTGGATAATCTTAACAATAGATTTATACTATTTTATATGCTCAATACTTATGATTTGTAAAACATAACGATTATTTATTAAACATAATACTTAAATTTGTAATACTAATATATATTATGCCCCTATTTTACAGGAATCTGAGCCCCCATGGTTCCGTCGAAGCTATTTGATCAACAAGAACATGGATGTGACTAACTACTATAGGATTAAACTCTTGGCTGATATCCGTGACGTACTGAGCGAGAGCTATACGCTAGTCGATAGATTTCAAGAGGGACCTTTCGGACACTTTCTGAATTGGGAGCCGGGGCAAAACAGCAAAAAATTGCTAAACTCTATTATATCTCGTTGTATTGTTACTGGTCAAGGAATTTGGTTCCACATTAGGGGCCAAGACGTAGAGTACACCATCCGAGACCACGCTCTCATTACAGAATTGAGATTTGGGCATACACTGTTTGATCCTAGGGTTCAGAGGCATCCAAGTGAATCGCATTTCTTTCAGGTGGTCTGTGGAGGCATTAATAGGAATGCGGCGTGGTTGAACTCGCAACTGAAGGAGATCACATCGGGCAACGATCCAGATGGCGAAGTTCGTGTGAAGCTATCAAACTTGTTGATGGCAAATTGTTTTATTCTCGGTCACGAGGCGAAGGCCAATGTTTTTCCGTGGTTGTGGGAGTTGATTGATGACGAGGATGAATTCAACGGTTTTCCTTGGGGTGCGTACACGTACAAGACCCTTCAATACTATTTGAGGACGTTTCAGACATCGTCCAAGAAATATCACATTTACAGGCCGTCATGGGCATTGATGATTTGGGCTTTGGAGGTGATGACGGGTTTCGGTGATGATTTTGCGGTGAGATGTCCTACAAATGACGTGCCAAGGTGTCTGAGATGGAATTTCCTCAATACCTTTAAGGGCGTGTCTGATGAT
Organism: Mentha longifolia; assembly: GCA_001642375.2. Classification (NCBI taxonomy): domain Eukaryota; kingdom Viridiplantae; phylum Streptophyta; class Magnoliopsida; order Lamiales; family Lamiaceae; genus Mentha; species Mentha longifolia. The sequence goes on along the minus strand of CM038112.1, from coordinate 45,094,617 downwards.
GAGTTGTACGCACCATTTGAGTATCCTGAAGGACAAATTTCGATGATCCATCCCAAAGATCAGGAGATCCAAGAAGGTTACTTCTTGTCTGTACTTCAACCAAGGTCCTTGATGGTTAATTTTCATGTGCCGAATAGTCCGTACATCATCGTTGAACGCCCACCTGTACGTCGATATGTGCCCGAGCCTCATCATGCCGAAAGAGATGATCACTTGGAACCTCAACGTAGACGGAGTACCCGGTCTACGAGGTATTCTGGGCCACTATCCGATGAGGGTACATCTTTATCCCGTCACCCACGAGTGAGCAGTAGTGGCAGCGATGATGGCATTCCTTCAGGGATGTCTAGAGAGGATTGGATCGGTATCGTACAGGAGGCCGCCCATCACGAGAATGAGAAAACAGAGGCCAAGATGATACAAAAGATCAGCAAATCCGTCTTGTCGAAGGTCAAGAAGTGGCTCAAAGGGGGCATTGACATTGTGAGCTGCGGGACTTTGAGTATGTCCACTCGAGTGGACCGGCCCCAACTATTGAGCCCCCCTCTCAATGTTTCATCTGCACGGGAATCGGGTTTTGCAGTCACGGCTGTTGATAAGAGCCCCAAGGTGAACGAGCACCCCGAGGCAGCGACTGCACGTATGGACACCTCTCTGCCCATCTGGACGCCATCCTGTACGGGGCCCTACATGGGATCCGCCCCGAGTACTGTAGTGGATTCCGTGTACACTTCCATATTCGGCCAGGTACAATCTATAAGATTATTAAGTTTCTTTGACATTTACTTTTATTAAATTCTTATATGTTTATTCGAATATTCATTTATCGTACAAGTCCAGCAATTCACTCCAATCACCACTAGTGGGCCCCTTTCGACCTATATTCCTCCCTACGGTCAATCGTATTTGCCGTATGCTGGCGATGCTCATGAACAGCCCCGGTGGTCTTTGGGTGACTTCTCATTCACCGCGCCTGATTTCTCGACGCCCAGACCGTCATTCCCGACTGCTGCTCACCCCAACATTACAATTCGTGAACAACCGAGGCGTGCTTCGTCAGTCGAGCTTGGGCAGATATTTTTTACTCTCTTTTAAGTTACTAATTATTAAATAGAGTCATAAATAAAATGAAGCTTAGTTAATATCATTTTAAGAATAATATTTATACCCTAATTTCTCCTCAATTCCTATAGTCTACTAGATCAAGATCTATTGAATCCGAGAGACATGGAGTTATTCCTAGTAATTCAGGGAGTCGTGGAGAATCGAGCTCTTCAGCCAGTAGAAGTACTTATTTGCAGCCACAAAACCCACCTTGGGCCCCAAGGGATGTGGTCGACCGATTCTACAAATATGTGAACTCCGACAAGCCACAACGCCCGATGAGGGTATATGACGCAATAACCGATCTGACAACCTTTGATTTCAAAAGAATGATAGCCAAGGATGGTCAGTGGGATCTTCCGGTATGTAAAGTACGCCATAAATCTTAAAATATTATTTATATTGAGTTTCTAATTAAATTATGGTTATAACATCTACGTCTTCAATGCACAGACTTTTGATCTTGCCCTAATGACCATGCGTCTGAAGCTACGAGAAGGCGTTGATGTCAAGCCTGAGTATCGGGATGAAAAATTGATCATATGCCCTACTTTTGTGATCGTAAGTATTTAAAATTATAATCTGATTTCACATATTTTAATGACTTAATCCACCACTAATTAATTATTTCGGTGTAGAAATTTCAGATGGATCTTAAAGCGGACTTCTCTAAGTTGATAAAACCAGCGAGGGAGCTTTTTGGTGCTACCTGTGAAGAACGAACTGGTCCATTCTACTGGCAAAATGTCCGTGAATACATGGTAAGGGAGTGGGAACCCAATCGTTTTTTGATAAATTTCATAAAGGGCCAAGGTTTGCCACTCGAGGGGAGCCCTGCCTGGTGGAGCGCAACTACGGTATCACATTTCTGTAAATTTGATTTATTTCTTGACGTATATTTATATTCTTATTTAGTTAATATCGTAACTGACGCAACTTTAATTAATTATGTATTTAATCAATTCTTTAGGTGATCATTCCATGGGTTGTTGGTGAAGCGAACAGATATATTTTGTGCATTCTCAACCTTGAAACTAAATCTCTTCAAGTTATGGATGCGCACTATTGGGATCTCCCAGAGAAGCAAAGAATTCAGATTATGATTGACTTGATGCCCTTGAAAATGCTTTTACCAATTTGGGTAGCTGGTGGGGGATATTGGCTCTGCAACCGTAATGGTTGGCATGAAGCAGCTCCCATGTTTGAAGTCAGTTTTCTTCCAAAAAAGGATATCATTGAGAGTGGTCGTCCCCATAGTGAATGTCCAATTGCGATAATGAATCTCGAGCGCTTCATTACTGGATGTCCCGATGTACTTGGTGCAGACAGAAATTTAGACAATTATAGAGAGTTGATTGCTTGTAGGATATTTAGTTATAGATGCTAGTTGTTGCTATTCGAAACTCTTATTTTTTTTTCGAATCTCATTTCATAAGAAAAATGGTAACACATTTGCGAGAACAATTTTGTGCAAAATAATAAGATGTTTATATTTATCGCAATTTAATAATTAAGGAGATGATTTTTCATGACAATTTAATAAGACAATTAATAATTTAATAAGACAATTTATAATTTAAATTATTAAAAAAACGAAACCAAAATATTAATCTGAGACATTGGGACAATTGGGACCGGTGTGACCATATTCGTTGCAGTGCAGACACCTACGAGGAGGACGACCTCGACGAACTCTTCTTTCCACTCTGCCTCTTATTCTTTTTTCCTTCGGACGACCTGGTAGACGTTTTGGAATCGGTGGCTGGACGTCAATGTCCGATAAATACTGCGGCACTGTCCACAGATGCTTCTTCGGGACACTACGAATTGGCACGCTGAAACACGCCTGATACGTTGTCCGTCTGTAAAAATGCGATACATAATCGACCATGTTTTCTCCATTTTGCCTACAATAAAGAAATTCAGCCAGTTAAACAAGCCTGAGTATCGTGCGTATTAGTTAATTAAAATGACAAGATATATGAGTTTCATTACTTGATTGCCGCGATTGCGTGAGCACAAGGTAGACAATCATACTCCCACCGGTGGCATTCACAGATGTGTTTTTGCAAGTCCACACTGACTTCGCGTGCCGACGTTTTCACTTTATAATGAGGAGCATCTTCAATCCGGGTGGCTACGTAGGTTGTTGACCTTTCCAATTGAACTACCATCTTTCTCCTTGCCTCTTCTGTGATTGGATGAGGATCGTTCCTGCACTTTTCTCGTCGCTCATTGAACCATTCTTTAATGATAAGCCTCACAGCATCTAGACAAGCGCAAATCGGCAGACGTCGGGCCCAAAGAAGACTGTTATTAAAAGATTCTGCGGCATTCGATGTCATGTTGGAGAAGCGTCTGGCAGGGCAATGTGCTCGAGACCACTTATCAACTCCGATGTTTATCAATTTCTTATAAGCCAACCTACTAGTGCTACGAATCCCTGACATGAATTTCCCGAACTCCGTCTTGTCGTATGTGTATGCGGCATGTTGAAAGAGTTCGCCAAATTTCTTTCTGTAGATCGCCAGATTCTTGGCAAGGTGCCAGTAACAAAACCCATGTCTAGCTTCGGGGAACTCGACTTGAACCGCATGTATGATAGACGGGTGTTGATCGGAGACGAACAACGTAGCCCCACATGAACCATATGCCATTCGGAGGCATCGCATGAACCAAGTCCACGAGTCGTTATCCTCAGTCGGCCCGATTCCATATGCCAAAGGAAAGAGTTGCTCGTTCGCATCTTTAGCCACAGCTACAAACATTAAACCGTTGGCATTTCCCTTGAGATGCGTACCGTCAATAATAATAACCGGCCGGAGGTATCCGTTTTCCCATGCGAATCGCGTCGCGCCTAGAGCAATGAATATTTGTTTGAACCGGCCATCTGGTCTGATCTCGTACTCGGTGTAGGTATCGGGATTAGTGATCTTCAACATGTGAAGGTAACCGAGCAGATCGTTGAAGGACTCATTGTGTTTGCCGTATACCATCTCGATTGCGTGATTCCGTCCCTTCAAGCACACGTTGTAGGTGGCATCGATGCCGAACTCTGATTTGAGCTCGTTTTGAATTATTCTGGGCTTTATTATCTGAGAATCACGCAACAATCTCTTTGCAAAAATTGAACCGATCACCAATGCATGGACCTTCCTCTTATGACCGGTATTTGTTAGATCAAATTCACTGCACACGTGCTCCTCAATAAATTTCGAAATAGTCCAAGGCCCGCCCTCGGTAGTGAGTAAAAGCCTGAAGGGGCACTGGTGGGATAATTTGCACGTCGCTAGGAATCTCTTGTTATCTGATTTCTCGACAATGTATTCTTTCCTCCTAATCAAATGCCACAAACCGACTGTGATGCAGATTTCATCCTTGTCCCAAAAAACAGAGTCCTTGGAGAGCTCATCAATATTAATGAAATCATCGTGATATACTGCGGAATCACGAGGTCGGGGGGGGGGGGGACTAACGGGACAACCCAATTACTCATGTGGTCGGTGTCGTTATCCGCCACTGCTTCACCCTCACTCAAATCTGGGAACATCATCCCAAACAGTTTCTGCATACCCCCTTCCTCCTGGATCCAAGCAGTCCACTCTGCAAATAAAGCTCTGTTCATCTGTCTACCATCATGGTATAAATTGGTCTCGCCCTCGCTCTCCGAGGTCTCCGAGCTCTCATCAGGGTCAGGGACGTAATCTTCATCATCCGTTCGCTCCTCGTCATTCTGGACCGATTGATTGAGGTCTGGAATTGCATTATCATGGACGATATTTTCATGATTCGCCGGATCCGCACCAACGTTGTTGCTCTCGCCGAGATATACGCCCTCATACCAGTTACTAGAAGCAGCAACCCTCCCGAAATGTTCCAAATCTGCATGCCAATTAGTGCATTGGTTGTGAAAATCAAATGAGCCAACATACGACCCGGGTTGATCGAAGGTAGGGAGGGAGGATGCCCCGGCATGTGAAGATGATGGCCCAGCATGTGAAGAAGATGCTCTGTCGTTCGTCTTCATGAATATCGTTGGCGTCAAACCAGCATTGCATAATTCAAATAATTTCTCATCTCTTGTCAAGTGTGATTTGACAGTCCGTCCGCGGTTGTTCATCCTCAGATAAGAAATATCGAAATCGGAGACCGTCAGGTTGCAATAATAAGATATGAGGTATCACAAGTTGTAAACGGTTATCCCGTAAGAAGATAATGGGATAGTTATCTCTTGGCCGCCTTCATAACTACAACCATCCCATTTACCCCCGTATTTAACGTTCACGTAGACCGAATCCATCTGTAATCACATAATTAAATATTAATTAATAAATCATCAACTGCAAATAAATATAAAAACAACAAATTAAACACCAAAAATATACCAATTTCTTTAAGAGTACCAAATTCAATTTCGAAATCACTATTGTATACTAATTTCGAATTAAATATTAAACGAATTAATTTAACAAAATAATAATCAATTAATTTCAATATAAATCTATAGGAAGAATTTCTAAGCTCAAAAATTAAATGTGATAAACTAGGCATACTTAGAAAAATGTATGAAAAATAATGGTATAGCCAACCGACCGGTAGGTTCACCGGAAAAGTGATTTTCCGGCAACCGGAATACGGGACCGGTCGGCCTTTTTCCGGTGTCGGAATGGCCGGTTGGCTATACCAAACTTTTTCTCTTTTTTTTTCTTAACATATTTATAAATTTTGGTAGTTCAAAAATTAAAAATATTTTAATATTTCGAATTAAATCATTTAAAAGAATTAATTTAAACAAAATAATAATCAATTAATTTCAATATAAATCTATAGGAAGAATTTCTAAGCTCAAAAATTAAATGTGATAAACTAGGCATACTTAGAAAAATGTATGAAAAATAATGGTATAGCCAACCGGCTGGTAGGTTCACCAGAAAAGTGATTTTCCGGCGACCGGAATACGCGACCGGTCGGCCTTTTTCCGGTGTCGTAATGGCCGGTTGGCTATACCAAAAAAATTTTCTTTTTTTTTCTTAACATATTTATAAATTTTGGTAGTTTAAAAATTAAAAATATTTTAATATTTCGAATTAAATCATTTAAAAGAATTAATTTAAACAAAATAATAATCAATTAATTTCAATATAAATCTATAGGAAGAATTTCTAAGCTCAAAAATTAAATGTGATAAACTAGACATACTTAGAAAAATTTATGAAAAATAATGGTATAGCCAACCGGCCGGTAGGTTCACCGGAAAAGTGATTTTCCGGCGACCAGAATACGCGACCGGTCGGCCTTTTTCCGGTGTCGTAATGGCCGGTTGGCTATACCAAAATTTTTCTCTTTTTTTTCTTAACATATTTATAAATTTTGGTAGTTCAAACATTAAACATATTTTAATATTTCGAATTAAATCATTTAAAAGAATTAATTTAAACAAAATAATAATCAATTAATTTCAATATAAATCTATAGGAAGAATTTCTAGGCTCAAAACTTAAATGTGATAAACTAGACATACTTAGAAAAATGTATGAAAAATAATGGTATAGCCAACCGGCCGGTAGGTTCACCGGAAAAGTGATTTTCCAGCGACCAGAATACGCGACCGGTCGGCCTTTTTCCGGTGTCAGAATGGCCGGTTGGCTATACCAAAATTTTTCTCTTTTTTTTCTTAACATATTTATAAATTTTTGTAGTTCAAACATTAAAACTATATACTAATTTCGAATTCAATCACTTAAATAAATCAATTTCAACGATATAATAAGCAATTAATTTTGAAAATAAATCTATAAACTATTTCCTAAACATATAAGTTCATTTTCGACATGTTAAAAAAATTCAATAAATCCCTAAACTACTTACTATACTAAGCATACAAAATCGATATTAAAATTTACCTATATTATTGGATAATCCAAAAACACGATTGAAGAAGATGATGAAGCAGGCGTGGCACGATATCCTCCTTGATAAACCGTTATAATGGCTCGTCTTCCTTAACTCAGCTCAGTTCTTTAGCTCGGATGTTGATAATGCCTCCTCTTCTCCCAACAATTTTTTTTGGGTGAGTCTGTTTATTTTTTAATTCTATTTGCAATTTTTATGGTTGTATATATTGAGTTTTCTGTGGGTGGGTTGGCATATGATACCAAAATTTATTATTCCTATACATAGTATAGATTGAATTATTGCAGAAAAACAGTCAAAAATTGTATGATTCAATATTATTAATAGTCTTATTCACGCATGCATGCAAACAGTAGAGTCTCAGTAGATCAGTAGGGTCAGATTGAATTGAATTATTGTACAAAAACGGTCAAAATTGTATGATTCAGTTCAGTATCATTCAATTCATATGCATGCAATCTATCATTCAATTCATATGCATGCACTCGTTGCACAAAATTTATTAGTTGTGAAAAACAAAAAATAAAAGATAAATTATAATAAATGAAAATAGTCACATCCTTGGTTGGTTGGTTCGTTGGAAGATTGCTACTTTTTAAATATAAAATTAGGGCCCATTACACATTAAAATATTAAAGAGGGCACTTTTACAATTTCATTTGTTTAGAAGGCTACTTTTTCCATTACCCCTTTTAAAAGGGGCAATTTCTCCTATTTGCAGTAATATATGGATATATAATCTTTCAAACCAAACATGATTTTCAATCATATAAAAATTAACATGCCAACCAAACAGTTTTCTTTTATCCGAGATACAATCTTGACATATCCCGTATTAAATCTTGCTTAATCTAATTTATCAAACCAAACAGGGCCTAGGCCCTGTTTGGTTTGATAAATTAGATTAAATCTACGCACGGAATTTAGTGCACCCCCAAATTATTCTGGCCCATACACTACAAATATGTATAAATGCTCGGCTCACAAATTTCAATCTTTTTGATGTAGTGTACTGGGTAAAGCTTGAAGCGCATAATGGAGTTTTACTTTGGTGGTCGCGTGTTCTAAACCTGCTGGGGACATATTACTCCTCTTTATTCATTTTATGTTTTTTAGAAAAATTTTCTTTTGTTTCTTTCTCAAACAACGTTATCATTGCATCCTTCTTCATTTAATTTTTTTTAGAATCTTTTTTTTGGTTATTTATCAAATTACGGTTTTATTTTATTTCTCAAACTTAGGACCCACACAATGGGAGTGGATCAAATAGAAACCAACCCTTAAGTGTAAACTAGGAACCATTTTACACCATTAATCTCATGTAATCTAACGATCCAAATTTGACATGATTAATAAATTATTATCTTCATTCTTTAATTATTGTCATATAAAAAGGATAAATGCGTAAATTAACACATCATGACTACCACAATTAGTACTAGAAACTTGCCGTCAATACCGGAATTGCCATTAGAGTGTAGGATACGATGATATTGCAATTGAATATTTAATTTGAGACAAATTTTATCGGCAATATTTATTGTATAATTTTTGCTTGCAATAATATTCTTTATATAAATATAACATATTTTGAATTGGTTAATCATGGCAAATATATAGACACTTAATTACAAGGTTTGAAATGCTTATTTACATACATCTAAGTGTTTATTTTGTATCTATATCTCACCAATCAAATTTGCATATTTACATTGGAAATATGTTTATCTGTATGTATATTTCACATTTTAAATTGCTTATTTATTCCTACCAAATTGCTTATTTATACTAAGCAAATGCTTATATTGTAGATATATATTTCATTTTATAATTGCTTGTATACACTTTTTGAATTGCTTATTTATACCTATCAAATTGCTTATTTACTCTAAGCAAATGCTTATATTGTAGATATGTATTTCATTTTATAAATTGCTTGTATAGTCTTTTTGAATTGCTTATTTACACCGATCAAATTGCGTATTTACACTAAGTAAATACTTATTCTGTATATATATTTCACATTTTGAATTGCTTATTTATTCCTATCAAATTGCTTACTTCCACTAAACAAATGCTTATATTGTATATATATTTCATTTTTCAATTGCTTGTTTACACTTTTTGATGAATTGCTTATTTAAACTATTGAATTGCTTATTTACACTAAGTAAATGCTTATATGGTATATATATATTACACTTTTCAATTGCTTGTTTACACCTTTTAAATTGCTTATTTACACCTATTGAATTGCTTATCTATTCTAAACAAATGCTTATTATTTTTAATATAGATTTTTCTAATTATTGGCTTATTTACACCTTTTAAGTTGTTTATTCGCACCGGACACCGGACAAAACCTTATTATGTATATATACTCTTAAAAAAAACTGCAAAAGAGATCATTAATAAATTAATATATTACGCTTTGTATTGCTTATTGAGAATTTCAATGGTGCTAACGGCTATTTAGATAATATTTTCTCACTTAATTTGCATCTCTTAATAAAATTTAATGCTTATGTAGATAGACACTTAATTTACTAAATACTTGAGTTTTAAGAATCTATTGCTTATTTTCATGATGAAAAAATATAAAAATCGGTCAGCATAAATGCCTACTAGTGTTGTGAATATTTGAAATGAATGAGGGTTGACGTAATAGGATGAGATAAAAAAAAATTAGGAACACACGTTGCAGTATCTTATAATTAATTATGTGAGAGAACAATATTTAATGTGAATCTCCTAATTAGTGGAAACCGTTAGTCAAGTAACTAAAATGACATTATTAACCTTTTATATTTAAGGGACAAATATAAATAAATAAAGATGTAAAATAATAATAACCATAGATCTAATAAAATAAATGGCTAAGATTGGATCCTAGTTACTACCTACGTATTAGGATCTCATTTGATCCCCAACCCCCACACAATAAGCAATAATTTTTCATATTCTTTCCGTCCCAACTAATAAAAAGCCTTTTTTTTTTGCATTTTTTTTTGCTTTTATTTTAATTTGAATATATATTTTCAAAGTCATAATTCTTTATTTTTTTATTTGCTTTTATTTTAATTTGAAAAAAAATCTATTTTAGGAAATAACTCTTTAGCAGTGGAACAAACGAAAAATAAAAATGACTCTTTATAAATTGGACAGATGGAGTATTCATAAAACCACAACATACCAAACCTCATCTAACTCTATCTATCAATTCTCCCAACATTCACAAAAATGATTTTTTAGTTATGAAAAAAGGCCTGATTTTACGAATTCGCACAGGGCCTCCAATATGCTAGCCCCGCCCCTGAATCCATGAAGGCATCCCAAAAATAAAATACTCCATATTTCTTCTATTTACTGATACTATTAGCTTGTTAGTGTCCTTTCATGTAATATACCACTAGTATTGTATTGCTATCTATTGTGCTCCACTACTACTGCCACTATCTTTTGTATTCCATTATCACATCCACTGCTATCTAGTAATATAAACATATGCTATCATCCGTAGCATCTATATTTTTCTTCTAATATAATATAGTTCCTTATTCTCCAATACTTCTCTCTTATTGTACAAATGGGAGAATTATCACAATAAGAGAGAAGTATTGGAGAATAAGGAACTATATTACATAAGAAGAAAAACATAGATTCTACGGATGATTATTATATGTTTATATTAGTATAAGATAACAGTGGAGGTGATAATGGAATACAAAAGATAGTGGCAGTAGTAGTGGAGCACAATAGATAGCAATACAATATTAGTGGTATATTACATGAAAGGGCATTAACAAGCTAAGGGTCTTGATAATATGGTAAGCGTAGTGAAGTGTGTCCACTACAATGTCAAAGATCCCTTTTATAAGCTCTAAGCATCGGACTTCACTCCTGGAATTGAAACTGGTTTTATAAACAATATTTTTGTATGACGTAATCTCTTACGTCATCTTCCACATATTGTAGCAATGCAACAAACCTTTGCTCTTGTCCTTATTTAAAGGGATTGAGAATCCTGCATAATTGAGTCAGATTTGTCGGTGTCCTGACTCATATCTTCTTCCTCATCTGATGAGTTGGATTCCAATAGAGCTTTAATTTGATTCTTCAAATCTTTGTTTGAAGAACTTGCCAATAATTCTTTAAGAATTTCGGACGTATCCTTTTTAGGTTCCTCATTTTCTTTTGGAGGCTCAAGGCATATTATCCTTCTAACAGAAAAATGGACTCTTTGAAAAACTTAAATTTGTCCCACCATTTAATCATAATCCTTCCTCCTAGATAAGGAGTAGCGAAAGATGATCAAAATTTTCAATCTATATACTAATAACATCACCCCGCCTGTCTTTTATAGTAACTTCTTTTGTCCTATAAATAGTGAGTTTTGTATATCTTTCAATTTTTGAAAAATTAAATATTTAGTGAATACTCCCTATATTTTTTATAAGTGTCACAATCAACAAATTACACATACCAAGAAAATGAGTAAATTTACATTTTAACCTTATTTATTATTCTCTTTTTCAGAGCACCAACTTATATATAACATTAATTATAGGGATAAAATTAGAAAAAAAATAGCTATTATGTCATCAAATTCCGAAATGTGACACTTAAAAATAAATAACAAAAATAATAACTATAACACTTAAAAAAAACGGAGGGAGTAATTTAATGTACATATATATATAATATTCCAATTCAATTTTAAACAATTGATATTATTGCTATTTAAGTATATTAGCAGCGATTACGTTGCACGTAGATATATTTTTTTTTATTAATTTTGAAAAAATATGTTAAAATTAATACCAATTTTGTTATATTTTACTATTTATATCATACTTATTTTTTATTATTGTGAGTTTTATGATATAGCACGTAGGAAGCAATAGATCCTTGAGGAGATGAATAATGTTCTTGAGAAATTGAGAAGATAAATAAGAGCGGAGAAATAGAATTGTAGTTGAAGTATGAGAAGTTTATATACATTTAATTCAGTAATAAGATTACATTTAAAATTATTTCGTTACCCTTAAGGGCCCGTTTGGTATCCATATACGTATATCAGGTATGGGTATCAAAATGGCTCATACCTATATCATGTGTTTGGTATATCAGTATATGGAAATCAAATTGATATCTTTGATATACCCATTTTTCTACTTTTAACATTCCCTATATACTCTTTTCACCACCGGTATCGCTTTTTTCTCACACAAACCCTATTTTTCTTTTACGCTGCTCTTCTACGAGCTCCAATTTTTCAAGAACTTCATCATTCTGTCGCCCATCATTCAAGATATTTTATTTTTTTTCTTCTTTTTTCTTCAAAGTAAGAATTTGAGGTTATTGTTCTTCCCTTGTTTCAATTTTATTTCCCGTCACTTTGAAATTGTACATTCCAAAAATCAATCATGAAATTGGAATTAGCTGCTTTTTCTTTCTTTATCTTCTGAGTAAGTTAGAGGTGAGTTTTATTCTTTCTTTTTCTTCTTTCTCTTCTGCGTATATTCTTTCTTTTTCTTCTGAAATTGTACATTCCAAAAATCAATTTTATGGTTGAATAAAAGATGCTTGAGTTCATAACACTCTCACTGTTGCTGAAGTTACTATTCAGAAAGAAAAACATGACGGGCGCAGGTGTATTTGTTGGTTGTTTGATATCATTACAGTATGCTCAAAATTTTTGCTTACATGTATTTGTTGGTTGTTTGCTGAATTCATAATAGTGTGATTTGTCTCTATTTTTATAGAAATTGATTAGGTCAATATGATTATTTTGTGTGTAGTCAATTATTGGTGATTGATCAATATGAGCTTGAATCAATAGAAAGAAAGAAGAAAAGACAAGAACTTATACAATCAACAATTGTATTAGTCATGGAATTGATTGTCATTATTACGACAATGATTCATGAACAAGTACATCAAATTAAGGAGGTTTCAATGCAAGCTAGAGATAAGATAAGTCATAGATTGACCAATCTTAATAGGTTAATTAGAGAAAGTGATGTTATATTGGTGTTATAGCTAATACTTAGAAGGAGGCTGAAAAACGTGAACAAGAAGTAGTGGAACAAAAGAAAAATTTATTGTCCAAAATTGCTATGATTGATGGAGTTTCTAATGTTGATGCAATTGATGCTACTAGCTATCTTTCAAGGAACTCAAGTGACCTCCATGCATTCTACAGTTGTCCAAATGACCACCGGAAGAAATTGTATGTGGTGAGGCTTATAGTTAGGCTTCATGGGCCTTCAGGTGCAACATAAGAGATAGAAGATTCTTGATGGGATGAAAATAACTTTTTTGCTTGTGATTGCAAGGTCATTTTAATGGTGTAAATTTTTGGTAGCTTTTGCATAACTTATCTATCAACCATTCACCAATCCTAATTTTTAGGAGATTTTTTGTAATGATCAATGACAATTTTAGTAATTTTATATGACTTATCTATGTAGCCATCTAGCTTAAGATTTTTATTATTTTTATGGATTTGTTAATGTCTTCGATTGTTTTTAGTTAAGAATTGTAAAAGAAGAAAAAAATATAAAAAAAAAGAAAGAAGAAATAAAGTACAAAATTAACTAATATTATTATTATTATTATTATTATTATTATTATTATTTTATAAGTTAACTTAAAAAAAAGGATTTAATTTTATAGGAAAAAATTAAAAAAAAATTAAATTAAATTCGTCAGTCAACGGTCAACGACCGTTGACCAACCTGGGACAGACACGTGGCGGGCGCAGCAGGGCATCAAACGGGCGAATTTGTGCCCGTCGAGCCACGCCCTCCGAGGGCGTCATCAGGCACGCCCGGGCGCTGGAGGTGAGGTGGCGGAGGGCGGACGGGCGCGCGCCCTGTGGCTGCGAATGCTCTAAGAAGGCGCTTTATGGTCTTAAACATGTTCCTCTTGCCTGGTATCAGCGGTTCATCACATTCCTTATGAGCTTGGGGTTTTGTTAGAGTCGCTCCAGTCCATCTCTCTTTTATTTCCTATGAGGTACTCCATCTCTTTATCTTCTCTTATATGTCGACAACATTATTGTGATAGGAAATTACGAGCCTCTGCTGCGCAACTTTATAAATCGGACACACAAAGAATTCAAAATTAAGGATTTGGGATGCCTTAATTACTTTCTTGGCCTTGAGGTTATGCATACGTCCGATGACATGTTTTTTGGGCAGGCTAAATATGCTCGTGACATTCTTGATCGAGCAAACTTGATGGATTCCAAGCTTGTTGCTACTTCCTTGGCGGCTGGGGAAGTCTTGGTTAGTGATGGTTCTCCTTTCCATGATCCTACTCTTTTATCGCTCATTGGTTGGTGCTCTTCAATATTTGACTATTACTCGACCGGACTTATCTTATGTTGTTAACGTCGTCAGTCAGTTTCTTCACTCTCCCACAAATGACCATTTCCATGCAGTCAAATGGATCCTGCATTATGTTAAGGGTACGATTCACTTGGCTTATCTTTCACTAATCGTTCTGATTCGTCCATTGTTGGGTACTCGGATGCAGATTGGGCTCGGTGTGTAGAGACTTGTCGCTCTACATATGGTTATTTAATTTTTCATGGTGGGAACTTGAACCTTGTTTCTTGGAGTGCTAGGAAACAAACCACAGTAGCTCGTTCTAGTTGTGAATCGGAATACAGGGCTATAGCAAATGCAGCAGGTGAACTTGTCTAGCTCACAAATCTTCTTGGTGAACTTCATATCTAGATTCCTTTATGTCCTACTGACGAGCCCTTATTGTGCTCGTTTTGTCTTGTTTTAAGTCTTATTTTTTGGTACAATAGAGTCATTATGTATCGAGTTTTGTGCTTTGAAGGGCGCATGTTGGATTCAGGATACGCAGGACAAATAACAGCAGAAACATGTCAATTCTGGGTATTTGGGCATATGAAGAGAGAAGACAGGAAGAAGGCATAGCAGAATACATTCACTGGAGTGATCGTGGGCAGAATGACGACCATCGCGGGCAAAGAAGAGGCTATCAGGTGAGAATCAACAAATAAGGAAGAAGATTTACCAAGAGATTCTTTCCTTATTTCACTTTGATCAAACATCGAAGAAAATCAATGCATAAGGCAAGTTCCACTTGAAGCCGAAAAAACCCTAGTAGCCGCTCGTATGGGTCTGGGCCATGATCCACAACATTTACAAGTACAACTATGTAAGGCAGAATGAAGAAAAAAAGCAGACAAGCACATTAGGAAGAAAGGCAAGGCCTCTGGGCAGATAGCGGATGTCCTTATCCGGGGAATCACATAAGGAAGAAATCATTTCCTTCCTTATCCATGAAGATACGCACCTTGCTGAATATCTTGGAGATAAGGGTGGATTCTAGCTTGGGGAGCAAGAAGGTACAAGAAAGGAAAGTTCTACCAAACAAGGCAACTTTCCAAGATCTGCTGGTCCAAGCCCATAGCCCATTTACACTAATATATATATGTCCACTCGCCCAGAGCTACAGACACTCATATTCACCTTTTCTTCACACACACTTAGAGTTTTGGAGAGCATTCATAATATATTTCTTGGAGGAGGAAACAAGCCTTACGGGCACACCATATATATATATATATATATATATATATATATATATATATATTAATATTATTTCCTTTTAGTTTAATTATGTCTTTCTTTTACTTTTATGTTATTTACTTTTCAAGCATGCTAGAGTAGATTTATAAACCTGTCTGTAATGCCCCAATCCCCAGGGCATGTAAAAATGTGCCTCGGAGACTGGTGCACTACGAGTGGTATGCTATAAAGGACCTTACTTTAGACTCGACTTAAGAGATTTAATTTACTAAAATAGTAATCCATGATGTTTCAAGAAATCTAAGTGATTATCGAAGGAGTTACATTATAAAAAGGATAGACGATCTCTATGTTCGATGAGTTATTCAAAGGAAGGCTTGGATCGAAAAGTGAAGGATGAAACAATAGTCGGTCTCAACTACATATCATATGCCTTAGCCATCGAATCAATCAACGAATTACATACTTAACAACTTAATTAGAACTTATGAAAAACATAAGACATCAATTACAATCATCATAAGCGGAAGAACGTAGTTGAAATGCGTGTATGGAGACACGCACTACAGGGCTACAAGCATGATATCCCGATCCTTGAAATAAATACCTAACGGTGGCTATTAAGTCACTGTGACTGTATATCTTTTTGTGGTAATTTTTTAAAACATAGAGAATGAAATTAAAAAATAATAATAATAGATATTCACATGCATAGAGAAAATAAAAAATCTGCCCAATCTATATTATTAATTAGATATTAGAAGAACTCTATATATATATTGTAGTGGACAAAATTCATCAGCCCAAATTATTCAACTGGCCCAACGCGATCAATTTGATTAAATAGAATAAGCCCAGTGCTCAACTTTGAGCCATAGGGTGTCCAACCCAAATGAGCTAACTCATCAGCACGCTTGACCAGGTCAAGCCGCTTTCTCCTACTGCTAGGGTTGGAGAAAGAGTCAACGTGAGCTATCACATCCACAATAATCGGAACAGACGAGCGAAATGGTGCAACGGATAAGGACGAACGGTTTAAACCCTAAGGGGTTAAGCCGTCCTATATATACAACTCATCACGTTCATCAGCACCATCTGATTTCTCACGTTTTCACTCACTCTCCACTCTTGCTCTCTCGCTCTCTACCCTCTCAACACGCTCATACTCCCGGAAGCAGAGGTTTCCGGTCGTTTGAACTAGCCGGACTAGCAAGAATGACCATCTCCTCCGTCTCAGTCATCTTAGTCAGATCAACCAGATCAATCGGCTTATTCGACTATCTTGCACTATCTTTTTCAACTCTTAATCATTTCAATTGAGTTTATTTACTTTTTCACATCACCCTATTGCCCTATTGACTTGAGCGTCGGAGGCCCTTCACCGGACACCCCCACCGGTGCTCTTGAAGGGCTCTTACATTTGTTGCTTGTGTTGACAGGTTGCTAGTGCCCAACCCATTCAGCCAATCCAACCCGTTCAGCCGGACGAGTCGGATCTAACTTGAATTGTAGATTTATCCTCTACATATATATATAGAGGTGATGTGCTACACACCCTTCACGGTGGTCAACTCTGTGGGCATATTCGTCATTTTATCACTTTGGCATTACTTTGTTCAATTTTTTCAATTGTTTTATATTCTAGTACCTTAGAAATTAATATAGAAATCATAAAATCTAAAAAATCAAAGCTCAATTTATTATTATTTTTTATTTTTAACTTCAAAAAATGACTAATAAAACAAATAGAACTTTGAGTTTTATTTATTTTTTAGATTTTATGATTTCTATAAACAATTGAAAAAATCGAACAACGTAATGCTAAACTGAGAAAACAACGAAAGTGCCCACGGAGTTGACCACCGTGAAGGGGGTGGCACATCACCCGTCTCTCATATATATATATATAGAGAGAGAGAGAAAAAAAAAAATGATATGCTACTCACCTTATGGTGGACATTTTCATGGGCACCTTCGCTGTTTTTTCAATTTGGCATTATTTTAATTTACATTTATATATCCATTGTCATCCCTAATAACAAATCTTAATAGATGCTTATTAATAAAAATTATACACACTAATTTTGAATTTATCGATCCTAATATAACTAATAAATGAAAAATTATATGCTAAAATATAATTATAAACTCTAATTTGATTAGTGATTTCTAAAAAATTATTAAATTAACTAAATCAATATAATTATAATTATAATAGAAATTTTATAAAATTAATAAAAAAACTAAAATTTGGGATATATTTGATGGATGGCAACAGGTTGGATAACCATCTATTAAACATTTCTCAAATTTGAAAACTCATACCTATCTCAAACCCGATTAAAAACCTAAATCAAGCATACACTAATAATAATAATAATAATAATAAATGGGTTTGAGCATCGGGTACCCGCATAAACCGGACCCATTGCCATCCTTACTTTCTGTAAAAGCGGATGAATGTGGAGGGGAGAAATACCTTCTTTCGGTGAGAAGCCCGTATGCAGTTGAGCGTATACCTTACTCGAAGAAAGCTGAATAACAGTTTAGATTAGTTCCCCTGAAAGAAATGTCATCATTAGTCCAACCTGAGTTTCTACAGTTCGGAAAAAAAAATAAAAAAATAAAAAATAAAAAATAAAAAAATAAAAAATAAAAAATAAAAAACAAGATTAAAGTAACATAAAAAATCACATCTTTTTTTGGATCCGGATATTGAAAGTCCTGAATATTGAACCTTTGTGGCTCAAGAGTATACCTAATTTCAAGTAATTACTGCCAAGAAATGAAACCAAAATCGTAGTTTTGATGGAAAAAAATTTATGTCTTCAACCAAAGGAAAACTTTAGCATATGGAGTGGTATGGACAAAAGATACAGCACCCCCAACAGCTATGCTGTGCAAAATCATGAAGAAGATATAGAAAGCTGAAGTTGGTAAAAGGAGTAATTTCAAAAATCAAAAGTAGTCATAGCTAACCAATCTGTGGCGTAATGGATTCGGCTTTCTACCCCTGCAATTTATCCAGCACTCAAGTCAATGAGATTGGATAACCACCACAAATTCATATGATCATATGATGTATTTGACAGAAAAATTGCATACCTAAAGGATTCATTATACTAACTCCATCTCATTTAATTATACACATTTGTCATTTTAGTCCGTCTCAACAATTAGACTCATTTCCTAAAATGTCAAAGAATACTTGGCTACAATTAACTCTCTCTCCTCACAATTAATTACAGCCACATATTAACCACTCTCTTGGTTCTTGGATCTATAGTAAATGTACCTAATTAGATGAGATGGAGGTAGTACTAGCTAGGAAACTTTTCCGAGAACCATCCACCTATCAAAAACATTAACCACTCAAGTCTCCCTATAAACATATACCATGGAGTTATTATAGTTATTTGTCACTATCTATGATTAAGTCTATTAGAATTCACCCCTAGATGAACTTCTGCCTAAAGTCAATACATGTAGCTCTAGTATATCAGATGATGCACTTCTGTTTAAAAAAAAAAAAAAAAAAAGAAAAAAAAAGAAAAATCAGAGATAGTGATCAAATCATTGATCTCACTATATTGGATGACATGGCAGATGATTTCCTCTCTTTGTAAAAAATCAAGGCAAACTAAGATTCTTCAAGATAAAAATATTAGAGCCTCAAAAAGTGTTACCTGAAAAGACGCCATAAAGCTTTGTTGATAGAGAGAGAGAAGTGAAAGGCATAAATGAAGAATCAAAAATGTGCATAGAAATTTTTTCAAATTTTTGAATATAACGAAATGTTTAAAATATGAGCAATGGCAATATATAGAAAATAAAACAAAATAAGAGGTTTCTTCGTAGCTGATACGAGCTCATCATCACCGGCGCCCATGCAAGATGAACGAGAGGAGTTGCAGCCGCTGGAGTACGATACGTTGACACCTGGGAGAGTTGAGGTCGAAGAAACGGAGAGAAAGGGACGTCCGAAGCGGAGGAAGCAGGGGCCGATCAAATATAGAGATTTTGTTCCATATTCTTAGATATTTTATTATTATTGTTTTTTTGTTATTTTAATTGTTTTACGGGCTTGGCCCAAATTAAACGCTAATCGAGTCGAGCAATATTATAAGCTCCTTTTCGGGTTTTCTTGTTGATTCTTTCCCGAATCGTAGGTCGAATCAACCAGGGTCCTTAGATATAAATATCGAGATTAGTGTTATTTTAGGAAATAAGAAAATATACCCTAATTCTCTAGTTTTCTTTCTTGTTCGTTCGTCTTGCGTTCTCTGAGATCGACGAGTTTCTCGCTCGCGACCAGATTTGGTTCTTGATAGGGATTTCATCGTATTAACTGGTGCTTTCATTCTTGAACGATGGGTACACAATCGGGCGTATCGTCGGCGGGACTCGACCTCCAATTTGGCTCGTCCTCCGCGCCGCCACCGGTTTCAACACAACCAATTTTCTATGGATTCCACATCTGCGCCGTCGTCGCAGGCCAACATGGACACCCTTCTCACCCTTATGCGGCGGATGGAGACTTGATTGGAAGCTTCCGAAACCTGCTTATCGCGGCTACTACACGACGCACCGCGGCCATATCCGGACCCCCCCTACGGCATGCCAACGTCGTGGGCCTCCCCTTCGTGGACCCCCGGCGTCTCTGCGACGCACTCTACCATCGTCGCCATTCCGCCGATACAGCTCCCCCCTCGGCACCGCCTGTCAGAGCCGTTCGAGTCGATCTGCCCTCCCCTCGGGTCTCGCCTACCTGGGTTCGCATCTCGCGCACCCCCGCCACCGCACTACTCAGCGTGGGATCCCCCACCATTCCGCACGACTCCGGAGCTGCACCAGCCGCGGTCGTCATGGGAGCCCCAACCCTCACGATCACAGTACCACCATACCCCATCCGACCCATCTCGGCAATTTCGGATGGACCCCCCTATGTTCGACGGCTCGGAGGCTTCGAGTTGGGTAACCCGTATCAATTATTATTTCAATCATATTATGCTTCCGGAAGATCAACGCCTTCATTATGTGGTACTCTTATTTTCACCCCCAGCTTCAGATTGGATTTTTTCGTATCGTGCTAACAATACGCAGGTTTCCTGGTCGCAATTTCTGGATGACGTTCGTCGTCGTTTCGACCCTAATTATTTTGTGAATTATATTGAATTGCTAGCAAAGCTTACTCAGACAGGGACGTTATCGGCCTATCATCGGGATTTTGAAAGTATGCTGAACCACATTCATGGCTTGCCAGAAACGACGTTACTACCGATGTACTTGGGTGGGTTACGTCAGTCGTTACGCAATCAAGTTCGTTTTCAACACCCCCAATCAGTGGCAGCAGCTATGGCCTTGGCAGCGGAGTTGGATAGCGCCTCGGATCGCAGCAACTCGAGTTCTTCGCGCGCCCGGCCGGGGCCGCCTCAGCACCTCACCGCCCCCACTTTCCACTCGGAGGCGCCGAAATCAGCCACTGTTAGCGGCCAAGTTCCCAAACACCGTGATTATTCCAAGCTCCCGGTTCTACGCCTATCGTCAGCTGAAAAAGCGGAGCGTTCGAAATTGGGGTTGTGTTGGTATTGTTCGGATAAATGGGCGACCGGACATGTGTGTAAGAAGACATTTTTGGCTTACATGGGGGAAGATGAGGAGGACGATGTACATGAGGAATCGGAGGGGGTTGAGCCTGAGTTTGTCGCGGCAGACATATCACATTTACGCCGCATGGATGGCAGCTCTCGGGCCACATCGGTCGAGCTTCAGGGGTACCTCGGATCAGCTGAGGTTTTTATATTGGTGGATACGGGCAACACCCATAATTTCTTGCACCCAAGAGTGGCAGAGGCCTTGAAACTTTCGCTCGTCGTGATTCCGCCCTTTCGAGTTTTTGTGGGGAACGGCCAGTCACTGGTTTGCTCGAACAAGAGCGTCAAATCCGAGCTGCGCATACAGGGGCATTCATTTGTTTTGGAATTTCATATTTTACCCGTTCATGGGGCTGATGTTATTTTGGGGATGGCATGGTTACGCTCGCTGCACCGCGTGACCAACGACTTTGATGCCGAGACCCTCGAGTTTACGCAAGCTGGCCGGAAAATATGTCTTCGCATCACTCCACGCTCACCAAAAAATGTGTCAGTGCGTTCATTTGCCGCGTTGATGGCGCACACTGTCGGGGCCGAATTGTTTGAACTGCTGCAGCTTGACGCGGAGTCGGACCAACCGGGTCCTGAGCTCGAACTCTCGCCGACCTTGGCACCGGAGGTGCAGCGAGTATTGCTCGAGCATCGATCAGTTTTCAGTGCCCCATCGGGCATGCCACCAGCCCGCCCGTTTGACCATAAGATACATCTGCTGCCCAACACCAAGCCGGTCAACGTGCGGCCCTATCGATACCCGTATTTTCAAAAAAATGAGATTGAGAAGCAAGTTCGTGAGATGTTAGATGCCGGGATTATACGTCGCAGTGGTAGCGCTTTCTCTTCTCCAGTACTGCTAATCCGTAAGAAAGATGGCACATTTCGCTTTTGCATTGACTACCGGGCGTTGAATGTCGTGACAGTGCCCGATCGTTTCCCTATACCCACCACTGATGAGCTCTTTGACGAGTTGGGAGCAGCGCGGTTCTTTACGAAGCTAGATTTGTGATCCGGGTATCATCAAATTCGGATGCATGAGGCCGATGTCTACAAAACAGCCTTTCGCACACACGACGGCCACTTCGAATTTTTGGTCATGCCGTTTGGTCTCACCAACGCCCCTTCTACATTCCAGGTGGCTATGAATGAATTTTTTCGGCCTCTGCTACGCCGTTTTGTGATAGTTTTCTTTGATGATATCCTCATCTACAGTTCAAGCATTACCGAACACGTGCAACACCTAACGGCGGTTCTTTCACTACTGCAAGCGCAACATTTCTTCATCAAGTTTTCAAAATGCTCTTTTTGTTGCACGACTGTGGATTACTTGGGCCACATAATTTCTGAGGGGAAGCTCATGGCGGATCCGGCTAAAATTGAGGCGATGAGCGCATGGCCCACACCGAAGTCAGTTAAGCAGTTGCGAGGAGTTTTGGGGCTGACCGGTTATTACCGCCGGTTCATCGCGAAGTACGCCATCTTGGCGGCGCCGTTAACTGATTTGCTGAAGAGGGAAGCGTTTGTGTGGTCCCCAGCGGTGGAGGACAGTTTTAACGAGCTCAAGCGAGCCATGACGTCTGCACTGGTTCTTCGGCTTCCCGACTTCTCGAAAACTTTTGTCATTGAAACCGACGCGTCCGCCACCGGCATTGGTGCTGTATTACTGCAAGACAATCTTCTGTTAGCATTCTTTAGCAAGAAACTGGGTCCGAGGCGCCGTGTGACGTCGACATATCATAAAGAGCTCTATGCAATCGTCGAAGCAGTTCAAAAGTGGCGACAGTATTTGCTGGGACGGGAATTTATTATTCGCAGCGACCAGAAGAGTTTGAAGGAGTTGTTACAGCAGGTTATTCAAACACCAGATCAGCAACTGTGCGTGCGAAAACTAATGGGGTATCGCTTTCGCATTGAGTACAAGCCAGGGGCAGCTAATCGGGTCGCGGATGCACTATTCCGTCGCGAGGAAGACGAGACCGCTGTAGCCGCCGACGCGGCATTCTTGGTAGCCGTGTCTCAGCCAATACCGGACATCCTGGAGCTTTTGAGGCGAGACGTGACAATGATACCGGAGCTGGTCGATCTTCACACGCAGATCGACGCCGGAACACAGCCACCCGGCTATACACTCAATGACGGCTTAATATACAGAGGCCGCAAAATTGTGGTGGCTGCCGCGTCAACCGCGAAACATGCTCTACTTTATGAGCACCATTCAACGCCGGCTGCGGGGCACCCAGGTATAGAATGGACATATCGCCGTTTAGCTACATCGTTTTATTGGCCGGGAATGTGCAGGGATGTTAAGCAGTTCGTGGCAGAATGTTTTGACTGCCAAACCACCAAGTACTCTACGCAAAAGCCTGCTGGGTTGCTGCAGCCGTTGCCGATTCCATCGCAAGTGTGGGAGGACGTATCGATGGATTTCATTACTGGCTTACCTCAATCACGTGGCTTCACTGCAATCATGGTAGCGGTGGATCGCTTAACTAAGTATGCGCATTTTGCTCCCCTTCATACACGCTTTGATGCCTGGCGGGCGGGTCGCTAATCTCTTTATTGACACGGTGGTCAAGCATCACGGTTTTCCCAAGACGTTAGTGTCAGACAGAGATTCGGTTTTCTTGAACGAAGTATGGGAGAATATGCTACGATTGAGCGGGACCAAACTTCATTTTATGACTGCCTATCACCCACAGTCAGACGGCCAAATGGAAGTACGGAATAGGGGTTTGGAGCAGTATTTGAAGGCCTTTGTCGTTGATCGTCCCACTAAATGGACAAATTTCTTACCTTGGGCAGAACTCGCGTTGAACTGTTTTTATCACGAGGGCTTAGGGACTTCTCCTTTCCGGGCCTTGTATGGGCGAGAACCGCCTCCTTTGGTTGCCGCGCAGCCGTCGGCCTCATGCCC
Organism: Mentha longifolia; assembly: GCA_001642375.2. NCBI lineage: Eukaryota > Viridiplantae > Streptophyta > Magnoliopsida > Lamiales > Lamiaceae > Mentha > Mentha longifolia. The sequence continues at coordinate 45,070,465 of CM038112.1, read as the reverse complement.
ATCATCTGTCGCGGAGTTGATTCGCCAACGAGGAGAATTGTTGGTGTGGTTGCGGAGGAATTTGGAAAAAGCCCAGCAGCGGATGCGAGCCACAGCGAACCAGCATCGGCGAGATTTAGGGGGGTGTATTGGTTGTGGAGTCTATAAGATTTTTTTAGATTTTCAAAATCCGGGTGTATTCAATCCGGATTTTCAAAAGTCTTTAAAAATCTTGAGGTATTCAATATGGATTTTAAAAAGTCTTAAAAAATCTTTAGGTATTCAACAATCTATGGATTTTAATAGTCTATGGATTTTCTTTGATTCTATTCAAAAAATATATACAAATTTCACTCTTCAAAATCTCTCATCACAACTAGAGATTTCTATGGATTTTAAACTTTCGGTTATTTTCTAAAGTATAAACAAACCTTCCGTGTTCTTCCATCAATTTCTCTCTCTTCATCCCACCATACCTAATCTATTTGAGAACCTTAACTTCTGTACCCAAATTTCCCAACCAAATCTATGCATGGCGACAACGCTAAACGAGAATCTGGATACTTCTTCCGTCGTAGATGCCGCTGCCGAGCAGAATCATGAAATTCCAAATTCTGAATTGCCGAATCACGGGTAACAATTCAAATTTTTGCTTTCTAGTTGTGCTAGAGTTTTCAGTAATCTGGTAGTTGTTGATAGCTTTGAACTGATGATAGAAAGCTTGGACTCCGGCGGGATTTTTCCGGCTACCGTTGCTGGACATGCTGGAGCTCAACGATAATACATGCCGTCAAATTAGCAAGCCTGATACCGTCCAACAATTGGATCACAGGGGAGATTCCTCCGGCGATTGCGAATCTACCGAATCTCGTGATGTTATCTTTCGACATCAACAAATTCTCCGGTGAGATTTCGCCGGAGATTTTCGATCTGAAGAAGCTCTCGCAGTTGAACATGAGCGCCAACTCTGCCCTCCTCAAACCAGCTTCTACGCTTCAGCTTCGTCACCATCTCAAATTACTCATAAGTGAGTTGGTGATCATAGTACCCGAAGCAAACTCCAAGCCACTGATAAGCCAGCGCCAAGAACTGCATATCTGCAAATTGACCAAAAAAAACACCAAACTCGAAACTCACCACCACATATTGCATACACAACTATCGCAAGAGAGAGAGAGAGAGAGAGAGAGCACCTAAGGGGTCGTGAGGAAACAGAAGAAGAAAACGATGAGCAATGCATAGGCAATGGAGTGAAAGAAGTAGCAGCACTAATGCATGTTTTTCGCCATTTCCAATTCATTGATAGAATCCATGGGTTTAACACCAACAACATCACTCGCCTTTGCTGTTCGTGCTGTTTTTCCTTTTTTTTTGGTAATATATTTTCTTTATAGACTTTGTACATTTTTGCTGCACAAGTCATTGCTCTGCTATTACTCTCTACTGCTTTCTTCATGTTCAGGTGGCGGGCTGGCGGCGATCGGAGAAGCAGAAGCCCACTGCGTTTCAGGGACTAGACTTGAGAGCCGAGGATGTGCTCGAATGCTTGAAGGAGAAGAACATAATCGGAAAAGGAGGAGCTGGAGTCATTTACAGATGATCGATGCCTAATGGGATTGACATCGCCATTAAATGCTTATGTATGCTTGCAGGTTGTAGGTGTAGTGTTGTTATGTATGTATGTGTAGTAGATAAATAAGACTGGTTTTTGATGAATTATGATAGTGTGTTGAGATATTCTATCTAATGTTTACTTGATTGGATGAAGTCATGAAGAGTTTGCTTTCTTTCTATTATAAATTCAATCCAAATGTATTGTATGTTAAACTTTAAACTAAAAAGTTGTATTTCACAATCCTATCAAATCTATTAAAATCCATGTAAATCAATAAAAAATGTCAGCTAAACTCTGCATAGAGTCTATGGATTTTCTAAATCCACAGACTTTTTAAAATCCAAAAAAATCCAACTGAATCCCAATTGAATACACCCCCCTTAGAGTTTCAAGTAGGAGAGAAGGTGTTGCTGAAACTGCAACTTTATCGACAACATTTGGTGGCTCGTCCACTGTCGGCAAAGTTGGCGCGCTGTTTCTATGGTCCCTTTGAAGTGTTGGAAAGGATCGGGGCTGTTGCTTATAGGCTACGGCTGCCTGAAGAGAGCAGGATACATGACGTTTTTCATGTAAGCTTGTTGCGGCCATATGTCGAGGAAACTGCTGAAGCTAAGTTACCGTTTCCCTCGTTTTTTGCTAGAGGACGTGTGGTGTGTCGTCCTACCAAGCTGCTCGATCGGAGAACTATCGTTCGGCACGGGGCTGTCGCTGAGGAAGTATTATTGGCGTGGGATGATGATGATGGTGCTTGTCCGACGTGGGAACCTTTGGATGTCGTGCAACGTCGCTTTGCTTCTTTACTCCTTGAGGACAAGGAGATTATTAACCCCGGGGGCGTTGATACGAGCTCATCATCACCGGCGCCCATGCAAGATGAATGAGAGGAGTTGCAGCCGCTGGAGTACGATACGTTGACACCTGGGAGAGTTGAGGTCGAAGAAACGGAGAGAAAGGGACGTCCGAAGTGGAGGAAGCAGGAGCCGATCAAATATAGAGATTTTGTTCCATATTCTTAGATATTTTATTATTATTGTTTTTTTGTTATTTTAATTGTTTTACGGGCTTGGCCCAAATTAAACGCTAATCGAGTCGAGCAATATTATAAGCTCCTTTTCGGGTTTTCTTATTGATTCTTTCCCGAATCGTAGGTCGAATCAACCAGGGTCCTTAGATATAAATATCGAGATTAGTGTTATTTTAGGAAATAAGAAAAATATACCCTAATTCTCTAGTTTTCTTTCTTGTTCGTTCGTCTTGCGTTCTCTGAGATCGACGAGTTTCTCGCTCGCGACCAGATTTGGTTCTTGATAGGGATTTCATCGTATTAGTAGCACTCCTCTTCCTTTCTAATCCACGTCATTTGCATAGAAATTTTTTCAAATTTTGCAAGCCATTTCTTATATAGCTAACTCAATTTCTATTTACTGAGCTGACAAGCAAATATCTGCACTATTTGATTGAAGAAGAACGATAATTCTATGAAGCTCTGGCTGGTAAAAGTTTAGGAAAGTTAAACTTGAAGAAACAATTGCTTGTATACATTGTTAATATTTATATTTAATATGATAAAATAAAATAAAAAGTACTCATAAGCATGAAATTGTATCAATTTAAAGGCTCTTTAAAATTACATGTATATTCTAGAGTACGTACTAATTTTTGAATATCTTTAAATATAGTAGTAGAATAAAAGTTCTTTAATTTGGTGCTTTACTGGAGTAATTTGTATAACTATAAAATGCAATAATATTTTTTGAAAGGTAAAATGCATTAATTTATTTATTTATTATACGATTATAAAATGAAACCAAACTAACATCTCTCGTCTTTTCTTTACTCTATTTCGTTGCAGTATAAATATCAACATAGATTTAATATGCTGACATCACTTTCATCAAATTACCGAGAAGAAAAGAATGAAAACATATAAAACTTCTTCTAGTGGTCTTTTTACTAACATCATTATCAATTTCTACTTCTACCCTACATTTCATCAACTAATGTTAAACCACCACGAAGATGGAATGCTTATAATATTGCCTCGATAATTAAGTTCAGTACTGCCTCATTATTTCTTGAAATATTCCATATTTTCCTTGAAGTTATTCAAATTAGAAATAATTTAAGAAATATACAATGTATATAACTATATCACATTCTAGATGGTCTATGTACGTCTACAAATTAAAATTTATGGTTCCTAATTTAAGAAATATGCAATGTATATATAGCACATACATATAATATGTAAATCTGATTCCGAAACTCTATATATTATTGTTCCAAATTACGTGAATGTTATTGGGAAATTGGATAGTCAAATATTACAGAATTTTGCTTCCAATCTCCTCGAATATTTTCATTTTCTAGCTGAGCCTTGTCCCTTGCATTTTTTTTTGTTACTGTTTCCCAAATGCTTATTCTTCTTTGGAGATGCAGTTATTGGTTGGGAAGGATGCCAATCCTATGAGAATATATATTGTTCAGACTCGTATTTGCCTTGTTGATCTACTGAATGATGGAGTATTATGTAATGTGCAAATTAAGAAATTAAAGAGGAACAACTTTCTCAAACCCCCAAAAAAAAAACAAAAAGAAGTGGGAGAGAGAAAAGAATAAGAGGATCAACATGTACAGAATCTCCAGAAGTGTTGAAATATGAGCAAAACTAAGTAAGCGTGAGATTAAGAAAAATGAAGAGGAAACAGGAAAACAAAAGAAAAAACACGTCGGCCATTTGTATATAAATTATTCAGAACCTGGACATCAATTTTTGTATCGAAATTGATCAAACTTTTTCAGTGACAATCCACACACTAAGATTTTCACCGGACTCAATGTCTTCTTAATCAATAATTAAGAGAATTAATGGACGACTTAAATTGAAAACACATAAAATTATCCATAAAATGCCAACTTTCCTCAACAATCATCTAAATGACGGACGGCTTGACATTATATCTTTCAATTATATCGAAAAGATTACTTCATCGATAGAAAAACTCACATATAATGGAGTAAGCCTTAATCAATAATTAAGAGAATTAATAGACGAATTAAATTGAAAACGAGTAAAATTATCCATAAAATGCCAACTTTCCTGAACAATCATCTAAATGACGGACGGCTTGACATTCTATCCTTCAATTATATCGAACGACGGGCGGCTTTGCATTCAAATTAATATAACCATATAAAAAAAATCTTACCTCTCTTTTAAAGCAACAGTAAACTTGATATGAAAATTAGTACTTGAAAAATACTATCAATCATCAATTTATTTATATATTACAATGTACAATTGGTGGGTTAACATTTAAAAAGAGTATAACTACCCGAGAAACGTCACCTCTCATAGTCTATTTTTCTATTACAATGATCAACGGACCGCTTGAACAATTGCATATAATAATTAAATTGTAAGAAAGCTACTATCTATTATTGACCTAAAAATTTAATATAGTGAACAACGGGCGTATTTTGACAAGCTGAATAATAAGTGATTTGAGATACATAAGAAATCCAATTCCGCTACAGATTACATTTAAAAGAGAGTATAATAAGCATTATTATATTCAAAACGTACATAATTAATAAAGAAAGACTATTTATTATTGACCTAAAATTTCAATATAGTGAACAACGGGCATATTGCGACGAGCTGAATAATAAGTGATTTGAGATACAAAATAGGCCCAACTCCTCCACAAATCATGCATATCATTGACTTAATTTTTCAAATATGATCTAATTTTATTATTCCTTTTTCCTAATATATTGTTATAATACTATTATTTTTAAATAAAAAAATATATTAATTTCTACTTACAAATTTAGACATAAAGTGAGTATCGTCGAAAAAAGTTCATCCTTAATCTATTACATATACCACGGCCGGATTAACATAAAAAAATTTGAATGAGTACGATTACTCAACTGTTACTGCCCTTCCTACAAACTCCAGAGTGGTTCTTGCCACATTTTGGGCAAACTGGGATCTTTGGATGATTTGGATGGGATCTTTGGATGATTTGGATTCTACTTCTGTTGTCCTTGAAGTGGAGGTTTGGATTGGTTCTGAGTTTGGAAGCTTGGATTCTTCCAAGGTTTCTTATTTTGTAGGTTGTTGGGAAGGTTGGGGTGATTCCACTTTCGTTTCTGGTTTGAGTTCGAATAGTTTGGAGGCATCAAGTACGTGGGCTGGTTGCTAGAGACTTGAGGTGCTGGCTTATCGGCATTCATAGCTAGTTCGATGTCCAGGGCCTTGTTCAAGGTTTCGGCATACATGTTCGGGGGTTGACTAGCTAAGATAACTCGGATCTCGTGTCAAAGTCCGTCTCGAAATACTTATGCTCGTTTCTCCTCCGTATCGACCTTGTAGGGTGCGTATTGTGCTAAAGCACAAAACTCTCGATCGTATTCCGTGACCGTTCTCTTTCCTTGCTTCAAGCTAGCGAACTCTATTTCCTTCTGTTTACGATAGCTGTGAGGTATGTACCTATCGAGGAGTTCACTCTTGAATTGTTCCCACGCATAGACTTCAGATTGTTCTGGGCTAAGTGTCTTCTGACGAGATTCCCACCGGTGGTCAGTTGGTCCCTTAAGTTGGAAAACGACACACAAGAGGCGTTCCCTATCTGTACATTCTAGAAACCGAAAGATCCTTTCCATGGCTCAAAGCCATTCTTCTGCATTAGCTAGTTCACCTGTGCCGGTAAACATCGGGGGGTTTTGCCTAAGGAAAACTTCGGCTATTTTCCTATCAACTCGAGGAGGCGGTTGAACTTGCTCTACCGATTGAGCTTCATTAGTGTTCTCATCACTACTTTCATTTCCTTGATTCTTACCACCACGGCCTAAATATCTTGGAGGTCGCGCCATATTGAAAATTTAAACAAGGGTTGCTTTAAAAAATATTCATGAAAGATATTTATTAAAGCTGGAAATCAATTGGTTCTTTAAATCGGGAATATGTTGTTTGTTAAACAAGGGTAACAAGATTAGTTCAGGTATTGATCTATTTGAAAACTCATCATGGAAATCGGTTTCACGAAGAAGTACACATATAACTTTTCAAATCAGGGAAGGTAAATAATTATCAAAAGAATTTTGAACCCTTTGGAAATTGCCTCTTTAGAGGTCTTAATATGAATTTATATTTTGCAAGAGAGAGAAAACTGGCCGACCTAAGCGGCTACAAAGTTCATCATTTTGCTAGTCATTACTAGATTTCGGTATGGATATGTGCTCACTACTGATCTATGCTTCAATTACTTATGCTAATAGTACTAGTTACTAGGCGAAACGACATGGTCCTTATTGGCGCACATATTTACATACGATATCTACTCGTCAAAAGTAGTATATCTTATAGATCACTAGTCGTTGCCCTATTTACATAAGTTGCTTGTCGCATCAAGCTACTCGTCACCAAGGTTGAGACCATTTCCGGGTTCTGGGCCGTCTACCATTTGCTCATCATTCGGAGAGGCTGGTGGTTCTGGTGTAGGTTCCGGTGGTAGAATGAAGTCGCCATATGCTGGTGGCTCACCATGAGTAAGGAACCTAGTCACTATAGTAGCTGTCATGCTTGGAAGATCTCCATCCTCGGTCCCTTCAGGGGATGTGTAGGTATAGTCGTTGAGTATATCAGTAGCCCATCCTTGCCATTCTTCCCGGCATAGCTCATGATCATTAACATAAAGCATATTGAGAAGCATGCAACATGATTTTCAAAATAACAACTCAGTTTCTTTTCATAAAACCCCAGAGTATGTTTAATTGGGCAAGTCTATCTATAGCCATAATGACATCTTTCTGTTTTGGCGACGAGCTCACTCGGTACATTTTGTACTAACGCCCTGTACGTATTTCTAAACGTGCAGGTTAACTGGAAGTGAGGAATGAAGGGAGACAAGCCGGGAGTTGGGATATTACGGTTGAAGCCCTGTGTCGTATGTCTTCACACATACTTCACAACTATGCTCCCGCTGACATTCCAAACTCTTAATAATTAATAAGTTAAGTTGAGTCATGAGATGTTTTATACTAAGTAAAGTTCACTCATGAGTCTGTAACATAAATAATGTCAAGAGTCGGTATGTAAATAGGTTAAAGGTCTCGCCCCTTTATACACCACTTCATTCGTCATGTTTCACTACTTCACATGCTACTCTTAAATAAATAAACTATTTTTCTGCGCACTCTTTTGAAATCAAGATGTCTAAATTATTCATTAGCCACTTTAGATCTCCAACCAACAGCTCGATTGCTCAGCCACTTCGTAGCGCACCGGTCATTGAGGCGCGTTTCCGCATGCCTTGGGGATCGGGGCGTTACAGAATGGTATCAGAGCAGTTCGTGCTCTGGACTTGTGTCTTCTTTCAGAGTCTAAGTCTAGAGACTTGTCAAAGAAGAGTAATATCCCAAGGCTCAACGCTCCTTCATCCTCAACTTTCCAGGTAACTTATTTTCTCAAAAATATAGATATTCTTTTCACAAACGTTTTCAAAATTGAGCTCTCGCAATAAAGTGAATATTAAAATGCTGCATATGAAATATGATGTGAGAAAAGCATACATGAGTTTGATTATGTGATGAATGAATGAATGTGATGCATGAATGTGATGAATGAATGATGATGTATGTTAAGTTATGTGCTCATGCTATGACGATGAATGTGTGCTAGAATAATATGCATGTATGATTGAATAATATGTCAAAGGAATAATAGTCTGAATTCGATAATCATGCGTCAAATCGGCCATACGTAATCATAGTTAGATTTAATCAGTGGTAAATTAACTTGTTTAAGTCAAGGGAATAATAGTCTGTATTCGATAATCATGCGTCGGAGTTTATCGGTTTTGAATCGGGTTTCTCTAGTTTTTAATGTTGTCGGCTCATTAAATCTATAGAGCATCTCTTATGGTTCTCAATCAATTAGGGACATAAATGATGATGCGTCTTCCTGGTTATCGAGAATTATAAAGAAATAAGATCGCGTCAGAAGCACCTTCGGTGGTGATAACTCATTTGTTTGCATTATATTAGAGTTATCTTTGCATCAAGGATTAGAATAATCGAGCTAGGGTGGAACTTGTCTGCTGCCGGAATCGTCGTTTAATTGTTTAAATCAAAATCAAGTTGTATTGTAAATTCTTTGTTTGTTTATTTTTTCTAATTTATATTTTAAAAATTCATATTTTGGCAGTTGGAAATTTGAAAGAAATATCGCCGATCCTTTCGGAGACGATCTTGCTTACCACTGTCTGAGCAGTGTGGGCATACCGACTGAAAGTCAGAATTATTTTTGGTGTTAAACGACTCATCAATTTTTGGTGTCATTCCCTTCAACCCATATAGCTGCAACTTGATCAGTGGAGAGTTATATAGACATTGATCTAAGTTCACATCTTTTGAAATACGAAGTTGAACATCATCCATCGAACCGCAGTCCTTCAATCTTCGAAATATTTCAACATATGGGTTGACTTCAAAAATTTTCATGAGTTTCTTCACAATTGCTTCTGATATATTCTGATTTTTAATTATGCTCATTATATTTTCAACCTCACTTTGTGTGTCATAAAAATATAATTGGAAAAAGCCAGGACTTCTATCTTTTGGAATCAATCCTGAAAGATCATGATTAACCCTGTGCTCGAAAAGAGTAGACTCCTCGTCTTGCAGATGCAAGCTCTCTATCCAATTTTACCCCAAATAAAGTAAAGGAAAACATATTATTATACAAAAATTCGAAAATCAATGGCCTCTTTTGATTGAGACGTATACAATTCGTACAGTGATTAGTGTTTGGAGTATGTTTGTGTGGTTTTTATAATTTGTTGTTAGTTTGTTTTCATATGTTTTGTTCATTTTTACATGTTTATTTTGTGTGTTTTAGTCAAAGTTGGATTCGTGAGCACTTTTGGAAGAGAATGAAGAAAATGAGCAAAAGATTGAAGAAATGAGTGAAATGTGAAGATCAAATTTGGATGATATAAAAGCATAACATCGAAGAGGGGTTCGATAGGAGCGCGTAGGAAAAAATGGAGGTCGATTCCGAGTTCAGACGAGGGAGATACGGCCAAATCAAAAAAGTCGCGCGCAGCGGACTGCAACTCAGACTTGGCGGCCGCCAAGGGGGGTGAGCGGCCGCTCAGTCCGACGAATTTGAGAGATTGTTTCATTCTTTAACTAGGTTTTTGGTATCCTATATATATGTAACCTTTGGGGAACGAAAAACAACTTATCTTCTCTTATTTTCAGCCTTTAAAACTCTAGATTAGTTTAGATTAGCTCTTAGATTTATGCTTTGAAGATTGGAGTTTAGATTCAAGATTTAATTCAAGTTTAATTCAAGTTCTTCGTTCTTTCTGTCGTTTTCGATTCGTAAGTTTAATTTATGCTCTTAGATTAATTTTATTTGCTTTATTTACTTGCTTTGATTAATTGCTTTCATTAGTTTAGATTAATTTGCTAAGATTAGATTTAATTGCTTTCTAGTTTCTTAGATTTATTTTCAAGCATGTTAAGATTTATTTGCTCTAGTTTAGATTTAATTGCTTTCTTTTCAATTCATGCCTAGATAGATTTATTGCTTTCCTCTTAGTTTTATTCTTTATCCCGGGTGACAGACGGGAGTGCTTTATACTTGCTTTTAATTATTTTCAAGTCTAGTTTAGTTTACTTGCTTTCTTTTCATTAAGTCTAGGATTAATTATTAAAATCAAAACCCCAAATTCTTTACTTGCTTTCTTAGAATAGATTTTACTTGTTTTTTGTTGCCACACAATTGATTACCCTGGTAAGTCTTCCTTGAGATTCGACATTGGGTTAACTTTTTAGTTCTACGATAGGCCTAATTATATTGCTAGCACTTTTAGGTGAAATAATTAGGAACTTCTGAACTGTTTGATTTTTCCATTACCACAACAAACCGTAAGAAGTTCATATTCAAACACACCATTTATTAAAAATACCATAAATACACATATGATACTTAAATTAATTATATTATAAATAATACTCCCTCCGTCCCGGAGATATGGACACATTTCTTTTCGGCATGTGATTTAAGACGAGAGTGTTTAGTGTTTAAAGTGTATTGTGTATAGGGATGAAATGTGGTTTATGTATTTAGGCATATTTTAAAACTAGAGCATCAAAAATGTCTGATCTTAAATGAAAGATCGTATTAATACCTTTAATTTGGTATAAAAATCATAATAATCGGAGACAAACGAGCAAGTTATGATAATTTAAATTTTTACATTTTAGATTATATCGGGATACGTGCTGAAATGTGAGTGGATGATGAGATTAGGGAATGTTAAGTGCAACAAGGGAATACTAATTGTTTCCTAATAAGGAAATGTGTCTACATCTCTGAGACGGCCCAATAAGGAAATTATATCTATATCTCCGGGACGGAGGGAGTACTTATATAAATAAAAATTTATTTGTAACGAAAATCAATTTAAAAATAAACATTCAATAAAACTATGATATTTTTTTTTTGATCAGGCAAATTTTAAGGTCGGCGCCACGGAGGACTCGAACCCGGGACCTTTGGTCCAGGCTTAACCCCCTACCGCTAGTCCAACACACGCACACCAAATTTATGTATTATTGAGTGTAAATTTTTACTTATTAATAGTATTAATTATTTTCCTAAATTAATATTATGATGTATTGCATAATAATTTTTTTTTCTTTTCTTTGTTTAAACAAATTTCAAGAATTCGTTGAAATAAGTATAATTGGATATCCACTTAATAATAATAATAATACTTAATATACTAATCATAATATTTAAAGACAAAATAGGCAAAATAAATTTTGTAAACAAGACACATTTTTATAATAGTATAGATATAGATATAGATAGATCATGTCTACCAGACCCGTCTCGATCAATATTGAGACAACGGCTTATAAGGACTGGTGGTGGCGCAACTGTGGATGCGTCGGCAATGCGGCAGCTGGAGACTTGTCGGCAATGGGGCAGCGATGGTCCGAGTATCTCCGACGACTTCTGGGCAATGGAGCAGGTGCAACAGTGCAAGAAGAATAGTATTGTTGTGTTTATATATTAGGTTTAGGGTTTAAGAATGTGTGTGTGTGTGTTTTTTTTTTATTTTTTTATGCTGTGTGAGAATCTTAGACAACAAATTAAAAAGAAAAGCTGCGGGCACAATTTCCAAGCTCCCCAAAACTGAAAAAGTGGGCCCTCATTTACATTAAAATAAAATAAAAAAAAAGGCATTTTGTTCATGTGATAATATTTTCAGGTTTATATTTTTATTCTAAAAAAGGTACTTTATCCAACGAGCCCGTTTTAAAGTATCACTTAAAAATAATTAATGATGGGAGAAAAACAAATTATGGATAAAGAGGAGAGAAAAATAAAATAAAGATGAGTGATTATATGATTTTAAGCGATTTGGATCATCTATTACAATTCCATATTGCATCTCTTATTGCAATGACGAATGATCGTCACATATCATGAATATTTTCAAAATTAACAATTTTTGTTTATGAAAATCTTTCATTATTATTTGTTTAAGAAATATTTATGATATATGCGACCATCTATCATTTTAATAGGAAATACAACACAAAATTATGATAGATTCGAATCGATTTTGGGCCCATTATTTTTTGAGGCTCTGTTATGAAAAACTTGTAGACACCCTAATAGTGTGCCCTATCGTCTAGATTGTGCACGGAATATGTGTCAAAATTAGGGAGCTTGTGAGTATGAGTAGGGATGGCAGTGGATCTTGGACCCGGTCCAGATCCGGGAGTCCAGATCCATTTTTTAGGATCTGTAGTGCTGAAATTTTGGACCCGATGGATTCGGGCCATATCCGGATTTCACTCTTAATTTCCGGATCTGGATTTGGAATTTTATTTTGGAGATCCAGATCAGGTCCAGATCCGGCCCAAGGACCCGGATAATTTATTATATATATTATTTTATAATATTCTACTAATAAATATCTATATCTACTTAGTTATTCTAATTAAATCTCAAACCTTAATAAATCTATTTTTAATTTGAAAGTTCGATACCTAAAATATGGATACATTTCATGTTTTTTTCAATATGTATAAGTGAATGACACTTTTTATTGGCAAGTGGATTATTGGTGTGGAAAATTCTTGACAAGTAGTGTGTGAAAAATGATTTATTTTGGTGCAAATCAATTCATTTATGGTTGAATTTTTTATTTTTATTTTTTTCGTTCTTTTTCTAAGATATTTTTTAGGTGATAACTATGGATTTGGGTCTAGACCCGAAATCCGCCAAATCCAATGGATTTGGATTTGGATTCGATTTTTTTAGACCCGATAGATCTGGGCCGGATTTGGACCTCAGGTTAAAATTTCGGATATGGATCTGGACCAAACAAGATTCAGCCCAAATCCGGCCCATTGCCATCCCTAAGTATGAGTAGTTTATTTTCTCAAATAAAAATTTCTCCTCGGAATCGGTTTAATGAGTTATTATAGCCCCATTTCCGCAGCCACACAAACACAGACGCGCGAATTAATAGATGCAAGTTGAAACATGTTCTGAAATTGATGATCGAATGGAGATGATGACGCCAAGTTAACGTTGGAGATCATATATATCCCAATCATCACAAATTAAGATTAGATGGCTGCATTACATCCATCCATCTTAATCTTGTATCCAAATAATTGCGATCCTAAATCATATAGTACAATTATTATCATTGTCATGGCGTCACCACAATTATTGTATCAAATGATTGCTCTGATTCAACCCTAGCTAAATCATACAATCTGATCGATCATGCCGTCACCACAATTATTTGTTTGATACTGATCGATAAATACCGCTAATCATATATCATGCATACTATTGTACATCTAGCTCTCTTGTCCGCCAACATATTATAAAGGGGCAAAATGTCAATTACCCACTTTCATATAAGAAAATCAATTTTTACCCACCCAATTTAATATACACTTCATATTTTTTTTTGTCTTTTTGTGTATGCTTTTTATTTATATACCATTCTTTTGTATTTTTCCTCCTCTCTCTCCTCTCTTCCTTTTTATTCTTTCTTTTTTTCTTTCTATTTTTTTTCCTTTGTTATTTCATTTGTTTTGTTTTTTTCACTTTTTTTTTAATTTTCGTTTTTCTTATTTTTTAATTTTTGTTTTTTTTTCCAGCTTTTTTTCTTTTTCTTTTTTTTTTTCCTTTTTCTTTTTTCATTTTTTCCGTTTTTTTTTTCAAGACTATTATTTTATTTTATATTTCCATTTTTTTAGTATTTTTTTTATTTTCGTTTTTTTATTTTTTTATTTTCATTATTTTCAGAATTTTTGAGCCTATTTTTATTTTTTTTATTTTCATTTTTCATTAATTTTATTTTTTGTGTTTTTTGCAGTATTTTTTTATTATTTTTTTTTTCAGATTTTTTGTATGAACATAAAAGTGATACGAGGTACGAAATGTCAAATTTGAAATAAAGCTCAGGTAAGAACAAAGAAGTGGTATAAGGCATGAACATGGAACAGGTAAGACATGTGTAATTCGTACCTAAACAAGACGAATTGTGGTACGAACGAGTACAAATACGAATATTCGTACCTAGCAGTAGCACAAATATTTGTTTACAAAATATGATCTATAAGGGGTACGAAATGTTATATTCATAACAACAATCGGGATAAGAAATACATAATAGTTTAGTGCCCATCGAAATTCGACGGGGCTCACTTGCCGTGAAAAATAATACTCCGTAATAGAATTATTTATTTTGGGAGCATAGTTTGTTAGGATCCATTTAAAAAAAATTAAATTAAATTGAATTAGAAAAAAAATGAAGAAAAAAAAAAAGATCAATGAGGTGTGATATTTCTCGATTAGTCTTACTCATTTTGAATGTCAAGTAGCCCGTTGATCATTGTATTAGAAAAATAGATTATGTGAGGTCCCGTTTCTCGTATAGTTATACACATTTTGAATGTTAAGCCGTCAAGTATACAATATAAGAAGATTTAGCACCATCATACATATAAGCTTCTTCATTTGTCCTTCCCTACTCTCCCAATAAACTATAAACCGTAATGGTATAATTTTCTCGTTAATGCGAAGTCTTTTAAATGTTTATCAGGGATAAAACTGAATGAAACACGTCAAATTGGGCGCAACGGAGGGAGTAGAAAAATAGGTCAAAGAAGAATAATATTTTTTTGGGTAGTTACACCAATGTTTTAAAAACCAGACAGGAGGTGTCACGACCGCACTTTGCTAATTAAATAGCTAAGCTCGGTAATTCGTGACTATAAACAATTAAATGGATATGGTGCAAGAGACATAATAGATTAAGGAATTTTACTCGTTCATTCCCCTCTTAGATAGACTAACGATATGACTTGTTCAAGAGTTGCAAGTATTGTCACGATTCTGACTTAAGGATACAACCATATCGAATGGAAGATAGTAAGTATTCAGAGTGTACGCAGCGGAGGTGAATTAAGAAAATACATGTATGAAGACATGTATTACCAAGAGACTTTCAAGACTACTATAATCGCTTGAGTTCGACAAAACACCGCCGGTCACTCGCTTCACCTGCTCAACCTGCACATCGGAAATAATGTACAGGGCTGAGTACGAGAGTACTCAGTGGACACATGCCCAAAACATTTATAATTGCCAGCCATACATAGTGAAACATAGGTTTTTCTTAAAAGTCTATGTTCACTAAAATCCTTTGTGATCTTAAAATCGTTCGCGCGAACTAAGTTTTAGTGTAATCCACCATATCTGAGCTGTGTGATCGAGGAGGTGGCCACCTCACTCGTCACTTGATCGATCGTCACACTAGACAATTCGACCACTGTGTACACTAGTCCAAGTATAGCAGCTGGCCATACCAGGACCCGAATTCGATTAAATAATATTGGCATAACCAATAACAGATAGGTATCAATACAAAATCAAAACATTTTATGGCATGACAATACTTTTAAAAGAGCTATATCATCTAATAAAACATGCTTTTTGTTTTATAGAAAGCCCACCTCGTCTGATCTTCTGCTGCTAATAATCTCTCACGCCTCCTTGGCTACTGCTCTTTCTTTGCTTGACCTTCGTTTAGAGATCAAAATAAGATTCTCGTTTATTGATATAATTTATCGGAATTAATTCTAATCTTAAGTTTGTTCGATCTTAACTCTAGTAACATTGTTACTGCTATCTAGGCTCTATTCCGTTAAGGAAACGTATTAAGCGAGGATAATCATTAATTGACTTATTGTAAATCTTGAATTTAAATTAATTGAGAACTCCTCAATTAATTAATCTTAATTGTTCAACTGATTAGCTTAATCAATTTGATCTCGCTCAATAGTATTGGCCTAATAAACTTATTTCTATAAGTTAATTTAAATAATTCATTTAAGAATTATTAACCCCTAAATTATTATTATAGAGGTAAAATAATTTAATTAGTGGTATCTTAATCCACATAATTAAAACGAAGATTAAGGAAATTTCTTAATCTTTTCAACTTGTTGCTATAAGTTAATTAAGAATTTTAATTCGCTTAAGAATTATGAATTTGCTAATTGTAGTTGTGTAATTGATTATCTAAATCAATTAACATAAATTAATTAATCTAAGTTAATTAACTTATCATAAGTTAATTAAGAAAATTCGTAGATTGATTCCTTATGAATTAATGAAATCTAATTACGAAATATTTACGAGATAATAGTCGAGTCTCGACTCGTATTTTAATTTAAGTTCGGGTTCATAAATAATTAATTGGACTTGGTCCAAATAAGAGATTAAATTCGGCCCATTGATTAAATGAATCGCCCCACTGAAAATTTAGCCCGGTCCACTTGATTTCCGGCCCAGCTCCTTGCTGACCCAGCTCCTGGCCCGAAAACCCGGCCCGAACCCGACTAAAATCCAGCACGACCCGCTGAGAACCAAAACACCCTCAACTCCCCATTTCTTCTCTCATCTCGAGCGGACCTTTCTCTCTCGACTCTCGAAATTCTTCTTCAATCGCCCTTCATCTTCTCGACCTGCCGCCATCAGCCTTCTTCTCCATCGCCATGTTCCAGCCGCCGTCGTCGTGCCACCGTTTCCCCCAAATTGAAGTTTTGGGGTTAATAGCCCTAATTTCGTCCGCCTCTCTTGAATCTCCTTCTCCGTTGCTGGAGCTACAGGGGATGAAGCTGGAACTCGCCGCTGCTCTGCCTTCGAGATTCGCCGCCACTGCGATTGGAAGGCTGCTGCGGTGGCCTTGCCGTCACGAGCTTCGATGGCTGCCGGAGATTCTCCGCGGGCTGCGATGTGGCTGCTGCTGCGCCATTTCTGACGTGTCTCAGTTGCCATCGCCGCGCGTCGACACCGTCGCCTCCGTGAGTGGAGCCCCAACATTGTCGCCACCATCACCGCCGAGAGCAGAGCTGAGCTCGGCTCTCTCCGACTTCTTCTCGCTCTTTTTTTTTTTTATAAAAAAAGATTTCAAGTTCAATTCATTTACTTAAAAAAACATTTATGATTCTCTCTTTCTTGTTTTGCAGGATCCGAGCGCTGCGACGACGGGGACGTCGACGTTGCTCACTGCGGTACGCGCTGCTGCTGACCCTGACTCTCCGTTGGATTCTTTGCCGTCGGAGCTTCATGCTCCGACGGAGGTTCGAATTTATTAATCTCTACATCTCTGAATATTTTCATTTGTTGTAATGAATAAGCTAGCTGCCGTTCTTGCTATTATTGTTGGGGTTGATTAGTTATAGAATTTACATACTTAATCAAGTTATTTAGGCTGTAGAGGTGCTAGTTGATTATGCTTGATTCATGCTCTTATGAATGTCTTAGCTCATACTTAATAGGCTTATTACTGGAAGAGAGTATAGTAGCATGCTATGTGTGTGTTTGTGTGTGTTCTTATGCTTTAGTTGCTGAAGTTCTAAAAGAATGGAAGCACACTCGCATTAGATATCTTAAGTTTCATAAAGGCTGCTAAGGTTCTCTTTCCCCATTTTTTTTTTGAAAGATTTGAAAGAAAAGGAAGTAAACATGCTTGGTAACAAGAGTTGGTTTCATGTGTTGTTACCTTAATGAAATGGGAGTGCTAAGGGGCTGTTGCAGTGGGAACATGGAGCTCTGCTTCAGTCTACTTCTGCTACTTCTGCTACTGCTCAGCTCTTCACTCTCACTCTCTCTTCTCTCTAAGTGTTTGAAGTATGAATAAGTGTGAAGCTTGATAGATGAGGTAGGAGGGGGTATATATGAGGGTGTATACTTGGCTTGTCATTATTAAATCTCTGCACAAAATCCCCCTAAATCCCCTCTTCATTAGAGCTGATTTAACTCTCTTCTTGCAGGTTTGTTGGGCTCAAGAGGGCTGATGCACATAGCTAGCCTGTGGAGATGGAAGAGATTGATGTGTACCTCCCTTTTGAATTAGAAAACGTATAGGTCTTCACTACTTGTTCAATTAGCTTACAATTGTTGACTTGAAGGAAAGATGGTGTAACTTAATTCTTGAATTTTTTTGGTTATTGGACTTGAAAGTGGTTCGACTTTGGCTGTAGAAATTTGATTATTGAAATCAACATGTTATTGATTTGTTGTATCTATAAATATATATATAAATATATAATTGTAGTAGTTTTCTTTTATCTAGTTGGGCTTGGCCCACTATCTTGCGTGTAGTGGGCTCGATCCCACAATTATTTATCGAATGGCTCAATCGAATCGAATTATATTAATGGGCTTGGCCAGTTAATATACTACCTTATCTCGTGAATAATAAGTCGAAACACTAGAATTGTTTTAATTGTTAATTAAACGAGACAATAATTTTACTACTTAGTAAAATATCGTAATCAAGCTTCTACTCGATTTATTTGCTAATTAATTGAAAAACATTGGGAATCAAGTAGCTACTTGATTTATAAAAGATTCTCCTCTAGAAATTCCATTATTCACAAGCTATATTTAAATTACTAAAATAGAATAATTATCTTTTAATCATTTCTAAAGTAGATAGAAAATACGGGGCGTTACAGGAGGTCAAACCGGCAAGGCCTCCGGTTCCCGGTTCAACCGGTCGAACCGGGGTTGAACCGGCCAAAACCGGGAACCGGACATGTTCAACCGGTTCAACCGGCCGGTCCGGTTCAATTTTTAAAACACTGAGTTTCACTCATTTTAAATACCATGCCGCCCGTCATTTTAGTAGTTACACTGGAGGTTGAGAAAGTTCATGAGTTCGATTTGATTTGATTTACAATTTGAACAATCAATAAGTGATATAAGTATACTAAATCAATTTTTAAAAAAATTGCCCCCTCTGTCCCGTTAAAATCTGTTTGTATTCATTTTAAAGGTATCGATATCCCGTTAAATGTGACTCCTCTCCGAACTGAAAATAGTTATGGCCTTATTAATCTAATATTTTACCCAGTCCTCGTTTGAATTATGATATAATTATTTCGTTTAACTATGATTTAGAGTGTCCCGCATAAGATGTTACATTTCTACTTTTACACTTACAAAACATAAGGAATCTTTGTGCACATGGGTGTTTTTTATATTTACAACACAAAACGCACATTTCTTAAATCATGTACCGAAAAGCAAACGTAACGTCTTAGACGTGACAGAGGGAGTATTTGAAAAAATCATATACACGATTATAAATATGATTAGTATTAATTTTTGATGTGGGATAAGAGATTTAAAAAATAATAATAATAAAAGACGTGGGATAACTGCATGACATTGTGCTCCGAACAATACAGTATGTTATTTGATTAATTGATTAAACTTTAAAGAGCAAAGTTTTACACGTCAATTGTTTTTTATTGATTGAGCTTAAATTTAACTATATGTAGATAATATTTGAAATTTTTATTTGTGGTTTTCTAACAATTTTTATTAAATTGCAATGACTTGGTTGACCACGAATTGATTACAAAATAGTGCTTAATATTTGTTAAGAAGTAATATTATATTAGAGAATCAGAGATATAATATAAAGTGATATTAATGATTCTTAAAGATATATTTTAATTAAATTTTTATAAGTTATTAAGAATCCTTATTAATTGGATTCAATTATTATTGATAATAAGGCAAACTCACGAAAACTTTAGCATGGAAAAAAATAATAAAAAAATAATCTAGAAGAATAGGAATCCTTATTTATGACAAAAATAATTAACTAATCTGATAAAAAAAAAAATAATTAACTAATAATTAAAAAAAATCAAAATTGATTATTTTATAAACTAATTAAAGATATCTATTAGTATGAACAATTAAAGATATATATCAAATTAAAGATGCATGTTAATTATATTAAAGTATTGATTAATGAGTCAAAATTATGAGAATATAGCAAAATAATCAAGAAAAATCA
Organism: Mentha longifolia; assembly: GCA_001642375.2. Lineage (NCBI taxonomy): Eukaryota > Viridiplantae > Streptophyta > Magnoliopsida > Lamiales > Lamiaceae > Mentha > Mentha longifolia. Next base: position 45,050,431 of record CM038112.1, on the reverse strand, counting down.
TGGTTGATCGACCTTTATTTTGCTATTATATATATATATAGATATAAGTATATGGTAATTGGTACGAGAATGAGTCAATTCGTATCGATTACCTATAATATAGTACGAATTACATAGTTAAGCATGGAGTTATCGGTATTAATATTGTTTAATTCACACCGATTACCTATAATGTAGTACGAATTCAGGAACAATAACATTAAATCCACTCTAGAAAGAACAAGAAGTTCAAAAATACACAAAGCTAGTTCAAGAGCAACTGGAAAACAAATATATAACAGCAAAACCCTTCACATATATCAATAACAAGAAATTTCTATATTTCTATCGGTACGAATATTGTTCAATTCGTACTGATTACTTATGATTATCGGTACGAATATTGTTCAATTCGTACCAATTACTGATGATTATCGGTACGAATATTGTTCAATTCGTACCGATTACCTATAGTGTAGTACAAATTCAGGAACAACAATAGCATTAAATCCACTCAAGAGAGAACAAGAATCTCAAAATACACAAAAGTAGTTCAAGAGCAACTGGTAAACAAACATATAGCAGCGAAACCATTCACATATCTCAACAACAAGAAATTTCTATATTTCTATCGGTATTCGTACCGATTAGCTATGATTATCGATACGAATATTTCTTTGCGATTCATTCCTCCCACACAATATTCATAAAAAATCAGTCCCAAAATCTAACACATCATAAACAAAAATCATTCCCAAACACCAATCTCCCAAATAAAAATCATTCCCAAAATACAAATTACCTAACATCAATCTCCATCAATATCAACAAAAACTGGTAATGGGTAAAGTAAACCATGTATCTACATTTTGATAAATTTAATCAGACCATAGACAACAAGCAATACCATTCATTATCAAATACCCCATAATTATTATTAATAATGAAGAAATCCCCAATTTTCAAAGATTATAATCAGTAATAAAAAAAAATCCAATATTAATGATTTCCCTTCCAATCAAGTAATTGACTGAGCAAAAATTCTCCAGAACCTCCCCAAGCAACATGTATATGAAGCCTCATCTAAAAGCACTAGATCCCGCAGAAAAAATGAAAATTAGACATACTATTCAATAGATCTAAGCTTTTAAATAACATACTATTTCAGATATTAATCATCCAATTCGATTAAAATATTCTGAGCTAATTACAAAACCAAAAACAGAAAAGTCATGAAAACCTTCAGATCTTCACCAATTAAAACAGTCAACGCACGAAATTCCCTCAATTATCACATTCAAACCCAAAAACACGAACTATGAGCTCTAATTACCAACTCAATCAATCACGAAACGCTAAAACCATCAGAACAACACAATTGATGCAAATATCAGCAAAATCATCTCAACTATACTCGATTTTGTGAAATAAAAATAAAGTGAAAATCCCACCTTCAGATCTAGAATTAAAGTTCAATAAATGAAATTAAAACATCAATCGAGCCAAATCACAAGAACCTAAACTTGATTCAACGCCGCCGTCCGCTTCGACGAGAACAGGAAGGGACGCTGGAGTCGGAGTGGTAGACATTGGCATTCAGAGGTACGGTGGCCTTGATGTCGCGGCCGAGGCTGGCGTTGATGAGCGCCGCCTGAATATTCTGCTTCTTTGACGGCGCTCTAGGGTGGTGTTGCCAGTGGAGGAGATTGGGAGCTGCGTCTCTGAATTTGGGGCTTGGGAGTGGAGGTGGGAGGAAGATAGATGAGAGAGAGGGGTGAGGAGGAGAACAAAGAGAGACGTAAATGAAAATAAGAATTCAAATTTCAAATTTTGGTTTGGGAGTAATTGAGGGGTAATTTAGTCCTATTTGTAAAAAATGGGTACTTTTTGTGTTGATTATTTTGGGTGGGTAGAACTTGATTTTACTATAAAATAAAAGTGAGTATTTTACCATAATACCTCTATTATAAATTGAGTAAATACTCTAAAATAGTCATTTTGATAAAACAAAGGTAAATTTTAGTCATCAATAAAGTAATATGTAAATTTTAGCTACTTTTATTATGTAATGACATAATTGCCGTTATGCCTCTATTTTTTTTGTTTTTTTTCCTTTATTCATTTTCAATAATATCTAATAAATTCAAAAAATAAGAACATAATGAATAGTACATCAGTAGATCAATAATTGTCTGAAAATATTGGAGGAGTGGCGCCAGTGATTATAGGTGAGTGAGCGGCAACGCGGCAACAATGTAATTTTTTTTTTCTATCTTCTGTTTTTGAAATTATGAGTTTAATGTATTCAAACTTTTATTTCAATAATTGTATTCATTCATACATGTTTTAATTCACGATTTTTTTGTTTTGTTTTCAATTTTCAGTTTTGAAATGGGGGTTTTAAGATTCTTTTGGGTTTCTTTGTATGTTTGTTTGTTTTAGATGCTTATAAAATCAATTTATTGGTTAATATTGCTTCAGATTATGTTTAGAATTGTAAAAATTGAAGTTAGGTTTTCATGTTCTTAAATACACGACCACGACGATTACACGACCAGTGGTTGTGTAAATGTGGTTGTGTATTTTAGTGGTGCATCAACAAGAGGGCCAACATGCTATGCAGGATAATACACGACCGCATTTACACGACCAAATCGGTCGTGTATTCTGGCAGTCCCATATTTGTGTTGCACGACCGAGAATTACACGACCGGGTGGTCATGTATTCGTTGGCACACCGGGCCACCATCGGCCATGGCACCTGGCTGTATTTGTGGTGCTCATAATACACGACCATTATTGCACGACCAATTGGTCGTGATATTGCGATCGTGCAATGCCGCACTGGGGGCGTGTTCGCCATGCCATGCAAAATGCACAACCAGCATTGCACGACTCTATAGTCGTGTAATCGTCGCGGGTCATGCAATTAACTTAAAGGGTAAAATTTACATATTCTTTTATTTGTGGCTAAAATTTACCTTTACATTATCAAAATGATTATTTTTGAAATTGCCTCTTATAAATTAATTGATGTCAAGATGAATCGCATTTGCCGCAACACTTCACATTAATTTTCTAAACAAGGTTGATCGATCGATTAGTAAATTAGCCGGACGATGAGGTTCATTTATCTCTTTTACCCTAACACCGGGACACAGATCGAAACCCAAAACCCCGCCTCTATATATTAGTGTTATTTATTTGACATATCATTTGATAGTATTGTGAATTATAATATAAATAAATAGATTTCACACAACTTTATCAGTTATACTACCTCCATCCCATTACATTAGTCACATTTACCTTTTTGCACGTATTTCCACCGAAACCTAGTACGGGTTTTAAAATATAATTTTGACGTATTCATTTTTTCACGGGATACTACGAGTGTCATAGTATCCCGTGAAAAAATGAATACGTCAAAAATATATTTTAAAACCCGTACTAGGTTTCGGTGGAAAAACATGCCGTAATAGTGAATGTGACTAATGTAATGGGATGGAGGTAGTAGCTTTTAGAATGGGATGAATACTTAACGTAGTGAGAAGAAAAGAAAAGAAAATCGAAGCTAGGGAAATGGGATGGGAGATATTGGGATTTGGTTGCAAGCCAATAATTAATTCTAATTCGTATATATATGTTGACGTGGCTTACGTGTCCCTGCAAATTTTGATTTGCGGTACAATTTCAATACGTAACTGCTCCAACAGAACATGAAATAATGAGAAAAATAAAAGTGACAAGAAATCAAATAAATGAGCATTTTTCACTGTGACAAGGACAAAAATAATACTATTAAACTAAAACTTTGCTAGCTATAATAAGAAATTAAAAATTAAAAAAAACCATTAATTAATGTTATTCTGTACATGATATGAATATGATGTCTCTAAGAGCATTGGCATCGGCGCCTAGGGTGCGCGGGCGGCTACGCCGAAAACACCGCTGGAGCCCGTGGCGGGCGCAAGCCCGTGGTCCCGATTGTGCCCATCTCACTTCGGCGGGCTCTGCACACGTGACGTCGTCTTATTTGTCAACGGTCATTTGACCGATGATCCGGTAATTAATTTTTTTTATTATTATTATTTTTTATTTAATTTTACCTAAGTATACCCCTCTCCAAAATCTATTTTCTACATCACTTTTTCATCTACTACATCTCATACATTTCCACTCAATTTCTCTCTATTTCTCTCTATTTTTCTCTATTTTGTCATGGATCCCTCCGACCCGTCGACTTGGTTTGGATCGGACTACTCCTACCCGAACCAAAAGCATCTCGAAATGGTAGCGTTCATTCGCCAGAAGCTCAGCATGCCTCCCCCTCCTCCATCGGAAGATTAAATTTTTTTCTTGAATATGTATTTTATATATATATATATATATATATATATATATATATTGTATTGTAATTTTCCAAATGTTCAATACAATCGAATTTAAAAAAAATCTCATATTAATTTAAATTGTCAAAAAAAATTAAATAAAACAATATAAATATTCAGAGTCTACCAAAAATCGAAAAGCTCCACTGCAACGAAAATTGGAGCCCCCAACTTTAATTAAAATACAATAAAAAAAAAATAATAATAAAAAATTGGGAGCCCTCCAACTCTAAGTTGGCTCCGATACCAATGCTCTAATAGTAATAGGTACGTACGTTACAACTCCAGCTGGCCGGGTTTCACACCACAATTAAAAGGTCGAATCGAGATGAATGATGAATTGAAATAAATGAGGAAGGCGACAAACATTGATGATTTAATGGGGTGCGTGTTTTGTGCTTAAAATTATGCTAAAAAGAGGATGAATTTTGTGGAGAAGGGGCCAAGGGAAAGGGGGAGTCACGTGAACCGTTCATATATATATATACATATATATATATATATCATCTTCACCTCTCCATCCTTAATTTCTGCTACAAAATGCAAAGTTGCAAACTGCTTTATGGAGAAATATCGCCGTTCCGCGTGACCTATAACGCCATCTTATCTATCCTATCCTATTACGTACTATCTCTACATACTTACTTTATCAATTCCATACTCCCATTGTCTTTGTCCCATCCTAATTGTCTATATTCCTTGTTCGTCCACTTACTTAAAATTATAAAAATTTATTCTTTATGTCCCCTAATAAGTGTTCTAGTCATTAGCCACCATTTTTTTTTTTTAATGCAAATTTAACCAATAAAAGTGATAAATTTACCATGTATGCCCTCAATTTTTACATAGAAAATTAAAAATGTGTAAAATTTAAAATGATAATAGGGGAAAATATATAAGTTTGACATAATTTTTGCATTGAATTTTGTAATGGGACACTTATTAATATTTGGGCAAGTAAGGACACTTATTGGGAGACGAATGGAGTATCTCACAACTAATATTATTTTAAAATCTCTTATCTCTTACATCATTGATATATATTTCATTTTCCTTACAAACAATTAGAGTTGGACAGAGAGAGTACTAATTAATTAAGATCTCTACAAATTTCTTTTTATATTTATTTATTTATATATACACACGAGTACAGACATACTAGCTAGTATTAATATTAATTCGCATATATGTACGTATTTTTCGATTTCAAATGTAATTAATCAATTGTGTCCATGGATATGATGTTCTTTCTTTCAAACAGATCTAGAGTGAAATAAAATGAATTAAATGTGCATGCTCCGAGATTACTAGAGCATGCTCATAATTAATTAATGACTCTTATTAAAATTAATACTCCCTCCGTCCCCTAATAAGTGTCCTGAGCCACCATCACACACAAACCAATAAACTATGTAAAATTACTTAATTTATCCCTAATGATTGCATAGAAAACTGAAAAAGGTAGAAAATATGTAATGATTACGGGGTAAATTTGGTAGTTTAAGCTAATTTTTATCTAGAAATTGTGATAGGACACTTATTTGGGGACAAAATTTTTAAAGGGTTGAGACACTTATTGGAAGACGAAGTGAGTAATTGTTAAACGACCCAACATATACAGTATATGCAATGCGTAGAAACGGTTTGTGATAGCTAGCTAGGGTAATTATGGAACAAGCTAGCTAGGCGAATTGAACCTATTAAGTGTGAGTGTGATGATGAGTAGGATAGTAATTACGTAGGGAAGTTGGAATTCGATGATTAAATATGGTGAATTCAATGATTAATGTATAGCATAGTATGCATCGTCCCATACTATACGTAGGATTAGGAATGAGGTGTCTTTCTTATTGTAAAAAATGAGAAATGGGAATGGAGGAGGCTAAACCCACGCACGCCATTGCAAGGGCACGTGATCGCTGGAGAATGATTTTATCGTACGCCACCTACTAATTTCTCCACATGTCATGCAACTCGGATGACTCTCTCTCTCTCTCTCTCTCTCTCTCTCTCTCTCTCTCTCTCTCTCTCTCTCTCTCTCTCTCATGTATTTATATATATATATACACACACACACACAACCTCAACCTGTGAATTGTGATCTTCCTCTCATCCAATATATGTATATATATTCCAATTCTGCATGAACTAGCTACCTACAGAAGCTCTCTCTGCACAATCAGCAAAGAGGGAGCCGCCCTTCTTCGCTTTTGCTGCTTCTCTTCTGCACATATATATATATAATATATATATAGCTACCTAGCTAGCTTGTTAATTTCTAAGTAATAACAACATATATATGGCTCTCTTCGACATTCACCACCCATGGGCCTTCACATTCGGTATCTTAGGTAAAACTCCTTCTTTTATACTCTAGTATATATGTACATGTACATCCCATCTTTTCTCCTTTTTTTTCATTCCTATTTCCTAGGGGTTATAAAGTATCTCGAGTTTTTTTAGACCGACCACTGCATGTCATTATCTTTCAAGTAAATACATACCAAATTAAATTTCATATATACATGTTGAATCATCATTAATTAATTACTAATTGTGTACTCCTGGGTTTGTAGAGTCTTATTCTCTTCGCCGATAGCCGTCACCTACCATCCATGGTGATGCAAGAATATATAATTAATACATAATATTCATGCAATGCAATTTATATGCAACATATATATCAATATATATTAATTCTACTCTTATTAATTAATTACTCTTATAGCTACTATAGATCGAAAAGGTTGGCTAGTGATTTGTTGAACAAGAGAAGCTAGCTAGCGACTCATGAAATTAATATTGTCTTCTAATTTCTTTATCGATCAATATTAATTAATTAATTTATATATAGTCCTACTATTTAATTTCTTAATGAGAAGTATGTGTTGTTTTTCTGGATGGTTGCAGGTAACATTATTTCAGTTTTGGTGTACCTGGCTCCAGTGTAAGTTGATTTATATGTATTTAGTAAATGATGTACTGTGTAGATTAATTGAGAAATAAAATTTGTATTATATATGCAGGCCGACATTCATCCGGATTTACAAGGAAAAATCAACAATGGGATTCGATTCACTGCCATATGCAGTGGCGCTCTTCTCAGCCATGCTGTGGATGTACTATGCCTTACTAAAGACAAATGCTATGCTTCTCATCTCCATCAATTTGTTCGGATGCCTTATTGAGACTGCCTACATCTTCCTCTTCCTCCTTTATGCTTCCAAGAAAGCTAGGGTACACGCCAACATTAATGCTCCAATTAGATGAATATATATATATATATATATATTCGTTATACTATTATATAATTAAATAATTGTCTCTCTCTATATATACATGTATCAGACTCATACTGCCAAGATATTGGGGTTGATGAATGTGGGGCTGCTTTGCTTGATATTTGTGTTGACATTCTTCATATTTGAGGGCCCCACCCGAGCTCAGGTGGTTGGATGGATTTGTGTTGCCGTTTCCGTCTGTGTTTTTGCAGCTCCCTTAAGCATCGTGGTAAGTTTACTATTTGATTTGATATACCACCAGTCAGTCACAAATAATAATAATAAAATATATATGTATGTATATACACCTGTTGTGCATGCAGTTTCGAGTTGTCCGAACGCGAAGCGTGGAATTCATGCCTCTTCCCTTGTCATTTTTCTTGACTCTGAGTGCAGTTATGTGGTTCGCCTATGGTTTGTTCCAAAAGGATTTATGCGTGGCGGTAAGTAACCTAGTTGATTACTCCATTAATTAATTAATTACATTACTAATTAATATAATAATGATCGTGCGTGCAGCTTCCGAATGTGATGGGATTTTTCTTGGGAATGTTACAAATGTTGTTATATGGAATATTCCGAAACAAGAAGCCCCTAATTGAGCAAATTACTAATAATGAGGAGAAAAAAGCGGCTGAGGAGAATGTAATAAACATTAAGGTGGTAGAGACGCCAGCTGACGAGGTTGTACCTTGCGCAATAAGTGTTGAACCTGCTGCAGCCCATGTCCAGCTTGAATCACCTCTGCACCAGCACCAGCTAGTTGTTTGCGCAGCTTGAACAACCGACCCCATTTATTCATTCTGCATGCACCTACTTATATTCATTTTATTCACAATATATCTCATCAGCTTGTATTATTATTACTATTACTATTAATAATTAATGTATGACGTACGGACAACCAACTTTATCAATTACTCCTCCGTATTAATTATATACTCCCTCCGTCCCAAACCACTTGGCCTGTTTATTTTCAGCACGGAATTTTAAAAGAGTGTGTGTAGAGATAAAGTGTAATGATTAATATCTTAATGCAAATTTCATTATTTTAAAACTAGACCATCATAGATGCATAAAAACATATTTATGTCTGATCTTAAATGAAAGATCGTACCAAGACCTTTAATTTAGTATAAAAATCATAAAAATCGGAAAACAAACTAGCAAGTTATGATAATTTAAACTTTTAGGATATAAATTATATTGGGATACGTGCTGAGAGGTAAGTGGATGAAGAGATTATTAGTGGTTCATTTTGATGACTAATTATTTCCATATTAGGAAACAAGCCAATTGGTATGGGACGGCCCGATATAGTATATAAGCCAAGTGGTTTGGAACGGAGGGAGTATAAATCAATCGCCATGCCCATGTCCTATATATGTCTGTCTTTTGATTTGGTTTTTATTAGACCAAGCATGAGCATGACGACAATTAACTACAACTAATAATGTATAGGGTACTATTAGGCTGCGTTTGGTAATCATCTCAAGATGAGGAAGGGTGATTCATCTCAAGATGACTCATATGAATAGTGTCAAGATGAATCATTCATCTCTCCATTTGGTAGCAAAAAATTTATACTCGGATGATATCATATTGTGTTTGGTACAAATTGTAAAACTCTAGATTAAAATTTAGATTGACCAAATTACCCTTATTAAATACCCTACCGATTTCACTTTTTATCGTTGGGATTAAATAGTACCCTTTATTATTATTATTATTATTATTTTTATTATTATTATTATTATTATTATTATTACTATTGTTATTATTATAATTATAATAATAATAATAATAATAATAATTATTATTATTATTATTATTATTATTATTATTCTCGTTATTATTATAATTATTACTATTATTGTTATTATTTATTATTATTATTATTATTTTATTGCATTATTATAATGATTATATTATTATT